>NW_019167838.1:19916189-20406476 GCF_002303985.1 Durio zibethinus | reverse complement strand
CCATATGGTAAGTTTTTTTAAAATTTTAAACTTTCTTAAAAAAATACAAATCACAAACACATGTACATGTTTTAACAACAAAAAAATTTCACTTTTGTTCTTGATTTCTAGTCTTTGAGAGTGAAAATACATAAAAAAACATATGAACATAAATAATTTGACAAATTTAGATTTTCATATGTATATATATATATATATTTTAATGAAATTAAGGCATAGACATTAAAAGGCCTAAACTTTCTATATCTAAAGATTACTTTTTAGTCTTATTTTGTTTTAAAAATTTATCACATTTTAAACCTTCGAAATTATAAAAAAAAAAATTATTATTTTTGTTTCAAAATTAATTTTACACAATAAATTTTCAAACCCATATTTTTTTTTCATTTTGTGCTCTATAATTATTATTTTTTTGTTTGTTTAATTTACTTATGTATTGTATTCACTTTACATGTTGTATTCTAATCAAATTTCAAGTAGTTTACATTATGTAAATAAAATTAAACAAGTATTTGTCTCTGTATATTTATTGTATCAATAGCATATTTATTTTCTATATTTATTTTAGTAGTAGGAAAGCTAAACAGATAATTTAGTTATGTATTGTATTTGCTTTGCATGTTATATTCAAATTAATTTCAAGTAGTTTACATATGTAAACAAAATTAAAAAAGTATTTACCTTTGTGTATTTATTGTATTAACCACATATTTGCTTTATATATTTATTTTATCATAATGAAAGCTAAACAGGTAATTTACTAATGTTCATTTAATTTGCTTATGTATTATATTTTCTTTTCATTTTTTTTCTTTGCTTTGAAACAATAAACATGCATTTTGTACTCTACAATTATTTTTTGTTCATTCATTTAAGACAAAATAAATTTTCAAATGCAAATACCTATTTAACTTTATTTAGATAATGTAAATTGCCTTAAATTTATTTTTTTACTGATATGATAAATTTGATTAAAATTTTCAGTGTCTACTAAAAAGATTTGTTAATCGCTACCTAAAAGTTGTTGAAATTCTAAGTACTTATCTTAGAGGTCTAATCCCAACTACATTTAAAATCAAAATGGTAGAAGCCAATAACAATATTTATTTTCACTTTGGATGGCAAAAAGTTTATCACTGCTCACAAAGTTGAATTAGGTGACTTTTTGATGTTCAAGATTGACCATGATCTCACATTCAATGTCTATTTTTATGATATAAATGCTATTTTGATGATAATTACTGATCTGAAAATGAGGAAAGGTAAGACTTTATTTTTGCACATAAAATATAGATGAAATAATAAGTTAAGTACACATTATTTTTTCTTGTAGATAAACAACGAAACAACCAATAGTAACCACCTCCTGAAGTTATTCAAATTAAAGATTCAAGTTTAGATTCAGATTCAAACAAGGATCTTTTACTTTTTCAAAACACAATGACTTTAACCAATGTGAGAACATCTTATATTTTGATAAAAAACAAAAATACCTCATAACACTTTTATCACAAATTATTATGTTGTTTATCTACTTATTTCATCTTACATCTATTAACTTCTTTGCATATACTGAATGAATATATTTGTTGAAATCTGTTTTATTAATTAAATCAAACTATATCACATCATACATAATACCTATTTGAAATTAAATTTTATATATATATATATATATTTCCTTTACAGTGATACAAATTAATCCAATTTGCATTGAAAACTATGAACTTTTATCACTTTCATTAATTTTTATTTAGGATGATGCTCTTCTAAAAATAACTTCATTGTTATTCTAATGTTTAAACCTTAAGTAATCAAAAATGCATATTTTGTTACCCAATTTATCCTTTCAAGTTATTTGTTTTAATGTCAATTTATAATTAAACAATCTTAAGTATAGTTCTAATCAATACCATTCTTGCTCTTCATATAACATGTTCCAACACCGTTTGCTAAACGTTTTCTCCCAACTTATCCAATGAATTTAATCATTTCAATTCCAAAAGAAAAAACATGATCATCTACTCACAAGCATAGCACCAGCATAAACCAACAACAAATAGAACGATCTACTTAATACATTCACAAACAAAAACGTGTCTTAGGTGGTTGGCACCATTTTATCATTGACAATAAGCTTAATCTTTGAGATCAATGTATATTTTAGAAGATAAAACAAAACAAGATTGATGTTTTTATTTACCGCACTAGTTGATTCAAAAAGCATGTTAGTATTAGTGTCATCGTTCTGTTAAGTAACAAACTTACTCTTCTAATGTGATCATTTTGTTGAACAGCTTTTGATGTTATCATTTTGTTGAAAAACTATTGATGTTCTCATTTTGTTAAATAGCTGTTGATGTTCTGTTTTTGTTAAAAAAGACTCTAAGTCTTTCTTCTTTGCATAGAACATATTTCTTTTTATGTAAATATATAACAATAGTAAAAAATATCTTTTACAAATAGTAAAGAGGACCTTAAAATCTATTACTAAGAATGAAACATTTAATTTTTTATATTTATAATTTAAAATATTTGTGTCTCTACTTTTTCATCAAAATATATTTACTCTACAATGAACGAATAAAATTCTACTTCTTTTATAATTGAATTATAATAATTAATAAATAGTTTCATGCTTATAACCTTTAAGCCTAAACAAATTTATCTTTGATACATGGGAAAAATTATTTTATCATTCAATAAAATATAACATAAAAGCTTAAAAATAATTTGAAATTTTTTATAGCAACAATTTTTGTAAAAAAATTATAAAAAAATAAAATTAAATAAAATACTCAATGAAAAAATGATTGAAAAAAAAAAGAAACAAATGAATAACACATTTTATAACAATATACATGTTAAAAAAACACACACACACACACTGCAAACTAGTATACTAACTCTTTTTGTAAAAATAAAAATTATTAAAACATTACAAGTCTAATGCAAAAACCAAAAAACTCTTTATCCCACAAACTCATATACTCAACCTTCTATATCCTATATACCCAACCTTCTATACCCCATATACCCAGCCTTAATCAACTCAAATCAAACATTAAAAACCCAAAATACCAAATCCACCCAAATACTTTAAACACCTATGTCAAACTACATGCAAATCCTAATAAAATTCCCTGTGAAAACCTAAACACACAACTTCATCTCTATCAAATTCCAAGTACCTACAGAACCAAATACTCATTACTTACAGAAAAAAAAAAAAAAAAACATGGCCACCAACAATTAGTCTTTTGCTGGAGACACCATAAACCTAGATGAACTTCTGCAATTTACAATTATTTTGCAACATGAAGACACTCAAGATATTCTGGTAAAAATATTTCAAACTCAACTCCAATTCATTATTTATTTTTTTCTATTTTCCCTCTTTCGTATTTGATTTATACTTCACATTCTTATATTTATTATATGTTGGCATCTATTTTTATTTCTATAACTTTCAATATTTATAAATATTAATAAATAATTTGTCATGATTTTGATGATTTTAACTTGGACTATTTAAAATAAAGATTTATAAGATGAATTTCTTTTGGTTATAACTATATGTAGACAACATTTTTGTTACTGTTGATAAGGTGTTGCATTCTTAAATTGTTGTTATATATAAAAATTTAGACTAAAGGAAAACTTTCTCATTATAGAATTAAGACAAACTACATGTATTGGAAAATACTTGCATTGGATTTACAAATAATTAATCAATGAAAATGCTGTAATAAGATTAAACTTAAACTTTACAAATGAAGTATTCAAACCTTATTAATTTTTTATGACTAATTCGAACAAAAATTTAATCTATTAAATTATAATTTTATTTTATTTGTATATTTGAATAAAAAAATAACATATTCAAATTTGGTTTGATATCACTTTTTTGATCCTGTAAAAATCTTTATTCTACACATTTTAAAATTTAATTATAAGCATGTCATTGATAGCACTAACTACAAACAAATTAATTTTATGGGTGTTTCTTGCATTTGATTTGTTAAATTTTTTGTTCTATAGATTGCACTACTTTTTTAGACATATATACTAGACTTTGCAAAGAAATTGCAATGATGTTTTGATTTTGTTTTTGTGTTCAAGTGAATTTTTTGGTCTGATTTTTTTGTAATGATTTTCTGATATCTTTGTAAAATCTATAAAACAAAAACCAATCCAAAAAATTTTAGCAAAAAATAGAAAGCTTAAATACAAATTCACTTTTATTAGACTTTACTATTTAAATACCATTAATCATTCTAAATAGTTTTAATAATTTGATTCAATATGATTCTAAATAGCCTAAATACAATTGTCTTCACTATACGTTATTATCATAGGAACTTCCAAAAAATTTTAATCAAAGTACATGTCAACTATTCCAACTCCAACACCTGTGCAAATTAACAAAATTCTCTCAAATTTATTTAAAATGAAGTTGGGAAAAACTAATAACTGACTATACTTACAAAACAGATGGAAAAAATTTGTTGAAGCACATAATTTCAAAACCAAAAAATTATAACTTTTAAATACAACAATAATATAAGTTTTGAAGCTTTTTTGCATACTAAATCAATTGCTATTAAGACATCAAATAACCTACAAGAAATAGAAAGTAAAATATTTATTTGACATTCATTACATTTATTTCTTTTGCACTTAAATTATACTTATTATTTTTTTCTACTATTTTAATTAAAGAAAAATAAAAAAGTTTAACAACTTTTAATTCTGATTATCATGCAGAAACTAAAAATGATGCTAACTCTGATAATCTTGTGTTTCAATGCCTAATGACTAACACAAATGTTAGAATAAGTCCTATCTTGGTAAAGAATTACATACAAATTGCTACCATGAATTACTATATAATTTCACTTGTGAATAAAATTGAATGGACCATGCAATTAAAATATCTATTAACAATTTTTTTATCATGTTATATGTAAAGAATATGCACTTAAATTATACTTATTATTTTTTCTACTGTTTTAATTAAAGAAAAATAAAAAAGTTTAACAACTTTTAATTTTGATTATCATGCAGAAAATAAAAATGATGCTAACTTTGATAATTTTGTGTGTCAATGCCTGATGACTAACACAAATGTTGGAATAAGTCCTACCTTGGTAAAGAATTACATACAAATTACTACCATGAATTACTATATAATTTCACTTGTAAATAAAACTGAATGAATCATGCATTCAAAATATCTATTAACAAATTTTTTTTATCATGTTATATGTAAAGAATATTCTAAATTTTTTTCACAAATATATCTCAAATCAACATACTTTAATCACTCTATTGATTTATAAAGAAAACAAATCCTGGACTATCTATTACAATGACTAAAACAAATCACTCATAGGGGGATGAAATAAATTTGTTACTAATAATCATTCGAAAGTTGAAGATTATAGTTTCTTTGGCATGATCAAAACCAACACTTTTGAAGTTATTATTTATCTTGATTATGAATAATCTTTTTCATTATTATGCTATAAACTTTAACTTAAATAATTTGACATGTACTTTTGACTAAGATTTTTCTGTTATTTATGTTGTGGTTTATGTTGATTATAAATATTTTCTCCATGATTATGCTGTAAATCTTATCATTTTGACAATTTTAATCAAACCCATGACATAGCACTGGCATCTACTCTAGTTTCTCATAATTGAAAAAACCATTTAATTTTGCATAACTTTTTCTTTTTTGAAAATTAGTGATTCAGTCTATAAGAATGATTCACATAATGTAAGAGGCAAAAAATTAAGAAACTTAGCTATTTTTTAATGTTTTGTATGATATTACTTGTCAGTTTTTTGGAACATAGTAACTTATAACCAACTTATACTTTTCCTTTAATTATCATGGCATGCTTAATCTTGAATGAATGTTACTTAATTACCTTGAGTGAACACATGAATGGAGATTATTTGTGTATATAAAAAAAAAATACATAGTTACACTGATGTTTGCTAAATTTGGGAAGTATAAATTTGAATTTAGCTTGTTTTTAACTATAGCTATTATATTGAATCTTCATTACAAGCTATATTTGTGGATTCAAAAATCTGACATCTTATAGCTGGCTCTCATTTAAGCTTCTTCAACTTAAGAAAAAAAAGGTTACAAAGTTGAGATTCAGAAGCAAAATTAGCATATGGTCTCAAACATCTCAAAAAAGCCTTGGTTAGGTCTAATGTTGTTTTTTTTTAAATACCTTTGAAGAATTCCCTTATATATACGTCCAAGTTGTTCACTACTTTCTATAGTATGTGGATTGAAAATGAAGTCCTACATAAGGCTTTGTTTGTTTCATGAAAAATGACTTCTGAAAAATAATTTTCGTATTTTCAAGTGTTTGCTTGATAAAAAATTGGTTATGCAACGAAAAATGACTTATTAATTAACGAAAAATAAGGTCATTTTTTTTAAAATTGTCTTATTGATTTAAAAAGAGGAAGACATTTTTCAAAAAAGAATTGTTTATTATTAGAACTATTTATCAATATTTTTAAGTATAATTTTACTTATAAATAATATTATATTAACAAATAATTGATTAATAAATAATATATTAATCTATTAATAAATATTATTAATAAATAATATTGTAATATATTAAAATAATATAGAATAATAAATAATTTATTTTAAGTATTTTTTATATTAATATAATATTTTAATATTAAATATTATTATTAAAATATAATTATTTTTAAATATTAATAATTTTAATAATAAATAATTTCAATATACTTTAATAGTTATATTAATATTATTTGAGAAAAACAAAATTTCAAAAATTAACTAAATAGTAGAAAATATTTTTTAATAATTCATTTAAATAACAAAAAATCTTTTTTGATTAAAAAATATAAATATTTTTTAAAATTATTTTTCATGAAATAAACGAAACTTAAATATTAAAAAAAAATTACTAGGCAGTAAGACAAAGAATACAGAGACTCTTGTCAAGTTCCAAGGAATAGCAGTTCAAGTACAAAAGATTTTGTTTAATTAAAATTTATAAATTAATTTAACTGATTTATATATATATTTTTAAAATTATATTTAATAATTTTAAATTTTAAACTTTAATACTTGTTACTGTTTTTTTGTAAAAAAAAAGAAAAAAAACTTCATGATATACATTTTATGCTCGTGGACGGCACACTCCTCTTTGCAAAACCATCCAATGCTACAAGTGACGTATTTTTTTCAGTTTCAATCAAGCCCTCGCCCACGTCTCTGTCTTATGCCCACCACGCGATTCTCCCATTCTTTTCCTATTTTTGTTTTTGTTTTTTTTTTTCCCAATACGTGCTTCTAATTTTCCAAACTTGAAAATTTTTATTTATATTTTTTTTATAAAAATTAATTTTCAAATTTAAAAATCGTTATTTCTTTTATGGACTATTTTGTCGTATATTAGATAAAATTTGTTATGAGAATCTTTTATTTAATGTTGGATATTAGATAAAATTTATTGTATATTAAAGAATTAGTAATTATCTTTAACACATTTAAATAAAAACATTGTGAAGGGGTTTTGAGTTAATTATTTTATATACTTTGACGGAAAATGAGCAAGTTAAGTGATCTACCAAAAAAATTTGTTTAAAATAAAATATGTGTTTTTAAGACAAATTATTTTATTTGTTAAATTTTTTATTTTTATAAATGAAATTAACAAAATAATACATATTTTTTAAAATATATTTAAAAAATAAACATGTGTTAATTTTTTTAATTTTATTTGTAAAATTAAAAAATAATACTGATGTTGTATCAAATACTCACTTAATTTTTAATTAATGTATGCATCTAATTAAAATTAAAAAAATCTAATTATTTTTGCTAACCTTAAATCCTATAATATACAAAATATTTATTTCATTAAAAAGATTGATTAAGAGAAATGGTAAAACTTATCCATCACCCATATATATAAAACACTCAATTTTAGAAAATATAAGATATACACTTATGTGATAGTAATATTTTTTTAATTTTTTTAATTTATTATATTGACCTCACTAAAATCACATAAAACCCCCCCAAAAAAAAAGTTAAATTAGTAACACTTTCACCAATTTTTATAATGAGAATGAATAATTTTTTAACTTTCAAAAAATATCTTAAAGTCTTCATATATATATATATTTACAATTACGAGTATCTAATAAGCATATTTTATTAAAACTCATAATACGACATACTTATAAAAGAAATTAAGCCATTTTTTTTTGGAGTAATACATTTTATATACTATCACGAAATTAGTCTTTAGTTTTTATTTATTAAAAATATTATTTACTCTTGTATCTAGCTAAATCTTTTATCTTTAGCTTAAAAAAGAATAAAGAACAAAAAATAAAATTTTTTATTCGAAAAAACTTGTAACTCAATTTAATTCATAAAATTTATAAATGATTATATTATAGGTATGACAAAATATTTCATTGTTATTGTATTAATTTTATTAAAAAATAATATACTCTAAATCTTTATAAAATTTTGGAATTGATGTATAGATTTTGCTCTTGTATAAAAATATCGTGTTTACATGAAATGATATATTAATATAACATCATTGAAATTTTTTTTTTTAATTACGCTACTATCTTGAATAAGTTATGAGAAGCATTAATATTGTAATTATAGATATATCCAAATATTTGGTTAAGTGACTTCTATATGTATCACTTATTAAAAAAAATAAGATTTAAATTTTTTAAAATAAAAAATAGTATAATTATAAATAACAAATTCAAAAAAGTTTATTGTACTTTTTTTAATGGAATGAATTTTATTGAAATGTGTTACGTTTGCATGAATTTCATATATTCTAATATCCTGAAATTTTATAATAAAATCTATAATTAACGTGATAAAGAATTAAATAATAACTTACTATTGGATAGGTAGACTCATAAAAAATAATCCTTCTAATAAATGAAATTCATACTTTTTTTGTCAGAAAAATTCGTAGACATTTAGGAAATATATTAAATTGCATTAATTTTTTTTTTCAGTCTCGGGCAAATAGGGAGCAAAATGGCACACAGCAAAAAGGAGGAGGACAAAAGTGAAAAAAGAAAAGGGTACGTGTCTAGCCCACGTGTCTTAGTTCAATGCACCATTGGTCAGTTGCTAGCCACGCGCCTCCCTGTGTACTCTTTTCTTCCGCCACACACTCTCTCTCCCATAAAACACTGCTTTCATCGTTTAGCCAATAAAAGTTTTCCTATTAAAATCCTTAATTATAAAAAATTAGAAAATTTCCTTTCTTGTAGTTCTATCTCTTGCTTGTTCTTCGAAGGTTGGTTCGCAACATTGTCTTCTCAGACAGTTATGTCTTTCTTGGTTTCTAACTCAGTTATGTCTTTTTTGGGTCTCTAACAACTTAATCTTGAAGTGAGTTTTGTTTGGTTTTTTCTTTTTTTTCTTTGTTGGCCTTGTTTTTGATCTGGGTTCTTTTTATTTATTTATTGAGATGGATGATTTTGTGATTTTAAAGTTGTCTTTTTTATTGATAAGAAAATTGTAGACTTTGTCTGAAGCTTATCTGTTTGCTTGATCAAATTTTTTCTGAGGTTTGTATTTTTTTAGGGTTAAATCAACTTGACTATGGATGAAATAAATTGGGCTGCAAATGAAATGTTATTTAGTGGTAGTTTTTATTTTCTGAGAAACAATTTTTTGCAAAAGAGAAAAAGAAAAAAAATTTCTTTGATTCCTGTTAAAAATTTTAACTTTTTGATATGACTACTATTCGAAGTCAACTTGCTTGATTGCAAAATAATACCCAATTTCTGTAGTGCAATTTCATTTTAACTTTCTAATTTGTGTCTGATTTATTGATTTGGTTTTATAAATCATGAATGAAGGGATGAGGAACTTATGAGATTTTGAGTTGTAATTATCTTGGTGTTTTCAGGGAATTTTGGTGGTGTTCAAACTTATTGATAAAACATGGGTTCTGAGACACCAGCCCCATTGGTTGAGAAAACAAATGCTGCAGTGGAGACAGCTGTTGGCAGGTCAGTCATTGAACATCTTAGGAGCTTTAGTTACATCTCTTCTGTAATTGCTGGTTTGTGTCTGAATTTATCTCATGGCTTGAAACCATATGTTTCAATGTTGTGAGCCCTAAGTCCTTAGGATCACATGGTTAGTCAAATACAAAATGGGAGGGAAGATGTATAACTGATTGTGGTTTGTGGGTTGAAAATTATGGAGCAAAGTAATCCGTCTGTTCCTGACATGATTTTCCTTTCGTTGTCTGAGGTTATCAGTCTTTATTTATACATTTTAGTTTCAAACCTTTTGGATGCTTTTTAGTTGTATAATTTGCTGCTTGTCTATGCACCATTGTTTGATGTCTGGGATGCGTCAAATGAGCTCACCTTGGATGATTGTTCTGCATAAGAACATATATTACTTGGAATGACATTGGATTTTCTTGGTTTTCATAGTTTATAAGTTTTAGCTGAATGTTGATTTAAGCATATTCGGAAGCATCTGGTTCTGGTTGCAATGAAAATATGCATGTGTAGTGCTTAATTTGTTGAAGAAAGCAGCGAGTTTTGCTTGTCTGAAAACTGTTTTTGATTCAGGTCTTGTGCTCCGAAGACCAAGGTTCCCAAAAGAATTCACAAGGCTGAGAAGGAGAAGCTCAAGCGCGAGCATTTGAATGAGCTCTTTCTTGACCTGGCGAATGCTCTTGGTAACTTAATTTAAGGCCCTATTAAGATTTATTAGAACTTTTTTTCAATGCTATCATAGAAATGGTTCTTATTAATAATTGGCATAGGTCTTGATTCGTAAAATCAGTTGTTTTTGAGTTCAGAGATTATGCTATATCTAACTTAAGGAAATTTCTTGTGCAGATCCGAATCAGCAGAATATTGGGAAGGCCTCTATTCTGTGTGAAACAACTCGACTATTAAAGGACTTGTTCAGTCAAATTGAGTCCCTCAAAAAGGAGAATGCTTCTTTGCTATCCGAATCTCACTATGTAAGACTCCTAAACTTGTATTTGATAATTTTGCTGAATGTAGAAAAACGGTTCTCCAATTTATTGATGCATGCTTTTATTCCACTGTGTTGTCATCCGAAATGTGGACAGGTGAACGTTGAGACAGCTGAACTGAAGGAGGAGAATTCCACCCTGGAAACTCAAATTCAGAAGCTGCAAAGTGAGATAGGGACAAGGGAGGTCCAATCTAAACCTGACCTGAATGAACCACCACCTGACTTTCAGCAAACAGAATTGTCAACCCATTTTCATGGAGATCATCCTGGTTTGCCCGCTGTAGAACCTTGTCTGCAACAAGCATCTGCTCTCCTTGTTGTTCCCATTCGTCCCGAAATCCAGGCTTATCCTGTACCTGATTCCACACAATCTGCCACGAAGCCTAACTCTATTGTCAGCAAACCACATGCTCGGTATCCCACCCTGGCAGATTCATGGCCATCTCAACTTCTTGGGGAGCAGTCAGCAATTAGGAATGAGTGTCAACTTAATGATAGAAACCCATCCAACTTGTAAATTTTACTGCAAAATTTTGAACCTTTGCTTTGGGTTAAATCAGGATGACCACCCATTTGAAGATGCAATTGTTATAAAAAGTTATGCCAGTGGCAGTTTTGAAAGCCAAATGATGTTGTAGTGCGGTGTGATTTTGGTCGAATAGTCGCTTGAGTACGAGGTTTCATTTCACCAGCGTAGCAGTTTCTTTATTTTTTTTTTCATTTTTTTCTTTCGAGTTGGCCAACATTTAACTTTTAAAATAATTTGTTTAATTTAATATTAATTTTTTTTATTATATAATAAGTTTATTAATAAAAATTTTGTTATTAATATAAAACTAATAAATAATTTTAATTATGTATTAACAAAACTATTATTTGATTTAAAAACAATTTAATAATTTAATAAGTTTATAAATATTATTGCAAATAATTTAAAATTTTTATTTCATATAATTTTTATCAATATTCTTAATTTTTTTTGTATAATTCACACAATTACTATTATTTTTATATCTAAACATATATCACACTATTAATGTTAATCTTATAGTAATTAATCTTATTTCACCATTGTTTTTATTTTCAACAAAATTAATTTGATAATCTATTCAAACGAAGAAACATATTATCTATAATTTTTTTTATTATAATACTATAATTATTTAACATAATGCTTAAATTATGACTCATTAATTATTATATAAAAATTCATTATTTATAAATATAAATTAGATAAAATTTTAATGATTTCATATAATTTTAAGTTATAATTGATTAATTATTTAACAGTAATGATAAGCGAAATGTTTTTTTAAATGTGTTCTGTTTAAAATGACGTTATCTACGTGACAATTCTGTGAAGAAACATATTATCTTTAATTTTTTTTATTATAATACTATAATTATTTAACATAATACTTAAATTATGACTCATTAATTATTATATAAAAATTCATTATTTATAAATATAAATTAGATAAAATTTTAATGATTTCATATAATTTTAAGTTATAATTGATTAATTATTTAACAGTAATGATAAGCGAAATGTTTTTTTAAATGTGTTCTGTTTAAAATGACGTTATCTACGTGACAATTCTGTGATTTCAATGAAAGAAAGTCCCTTCCTAGAATTTTCCCTGGGATGGTTGGTTGCACCAAACTAACCTGATGTCCCCTAATAAAGAAAAAAAAAACCTCGCAGCTTTAAAAGTTAGGAACACCCTCAGCCGTCCGTTTTATTCACTGTGAACTATACTCCGTTAGATTACACCGCCAATCAACGCGAAGCAGAGAATAATTATCTGGACAGCTGGTTTTTGGCATCTTCAGCTTTCTTACACGAAAACTCAAGCAGTAACACTCTTATCACTTAAAAAACAGACCAACAAGAACAAAAACAAACCCAAACCATACCCTTGTTTAGTTTTGAGGTCAAAGGTTTGAGAAAGAAACAGTACAAAGAACAAAGAACAAAGAAAAGGGCATTCGAGATCAGAGATGGGATCTGGGGCTGGAAGTTTTCTTAAGGTCCTTCTTAAGAACTTTGATGTTCTTGCTGGGTAATTCATCTTTGCTTTTCTTTTCTTCCATCAACTTCACTCTTTTTTTTTTAACTTTTTTTTTTTGCTTTAACAATGAATAAATTAAATAATAAGTAAATAAACATAAAAGTTTGACTAAGTCATTGTATCTTGTTTCCTTTGGCGTATGTATTTTTTTCCTGCTTTAAGAATATAAAAGGAAAATTATAAATTTGAACAATGAACTATTAGAAAACAGCTTTCTAGGCTTATTGTTTACTTTTAATTTCAAGGCAAAGTTAAAATATTTTTTTAACTAATTAATCTGGCACATCCAAGTTTTCATTTTTTTTTCTGAATTTTTAATATTTATTTGCTAATTTGGTTTTTTGGGTTGATTTTGCAGGCCAGTTATTAGTCTTCTGTATCCTCTGTAAGTGATTTTCAATTTTCTGGGTTTCATTTGCTTTTTTTTTTTTTATTGATGTAGTTCGGAAGTTGTCTAAATTTGAGATTTACTTGGATTGATTTAATTGTTTTGTGGTGTTGAATTCTTAAGCAGCTATGCCTCCGTTAGGGCAATTGAGTCTGAGTCTCGTGCCGATGACAGACAATGGCTTACATATTGGGTTCTCTATTCCATGATTACGTTGCTGGAGCTCACCTTTGCCACAGTCATTGAATGGTATTTTTTTTTTTTCTCTTTAATGTTCCAGTTAGTATTGCTTGTAGATAGAAAATATCTGGCTCTAAGATTATCCCTAACTTTTTTTCCTGTAATCTGACATAACTTTTTCCATTTGTTTGGGGGTGTATCATTTGATTAAATATTAATTGTTTTAATTGGCCAACTGGTACGACAAATCTGCAAATATATAAGCCGAATAAGTAGTGAAAGTGAACTTTCGGTCGAAATGTCGATCTCATAGAGATTACGTAGAAATTCTTAAGCTAAGTACCGGTTATCACTCTGCTCTTGCTAAAATTGGTTCAATCAAAGAATATCCATGAAAATTTAACAAGTATAAAAATTAAAAAAAAAAAAAACTAATATGCAAAATAACAAAAATCATTTAAAACCAAATCTATCAAAATTAAAATTTTACTAAAAAAAATGCAAGTAATCAACTAAAACTAACTAAGAAAACAAGACATGGAAAACAATGAATCATATGCAATTGAAAAAGTATAGCTAATCCTAAAATACAAGAACAAGTAATAACAAAAATAAAATGCATGATTGAAAGTCAAACATGAAATGCATGTATAAGAGTGATGTAAAATTGAAAGAACAGAAAGTAATATCTATAGCTAGAAGCAACACCTAAGATGAACCTGACCAAATTGCTATAAATTACACATGTAATCAAAGCTAAGCATGCAAGGCTTCCTAAACTTGAATTGGATTTCAAACAACCATTGAATATCCTATGTGAACACATGATCTAAAGAACAATGAATGAACAGAACGTAAAGAAAAGTCAACCAAACAGAAACTTCAAACCAGAAACTGCAATAAACAAACAGCTGGAAACTAATTTTAGATTTCACGGTTCGGACTTCTACTTTGCACAAATGAAACTACACCTAATTTGGAATTTGAATGAAAAAGTGAAGGTCTACATGAAGATGAGATTTATAACAGAAAACTTGAAGAAAAATAAAGCAAACATTGAACAGAACATGAAACCAAATCTGACGTAAACTGTTAGTGCATGAAATTGTAGAAAAAAAATTCAACCTATATTTGTATAATGGAAATGAACTTCATGTGAGCTAAAACGATATAGATATATGAATAAACTTCCTAAGTCAACAAGAAAATAGCATGAATCAATCAAATATTCAGCTCAATGAATTCAAATTCCAAATAAGTGGAGAATATGGAAAAACAGAACATATTCAACAAAAATTTACCAAACAGCACTTTAAAACATGAAATAAATTGTACAAAATGAAACTAAGTAACTAATAGAGCTAAAGATCTAAAGAAGAAAAGAAGTCAAACAAATCGCCAAAGATGAGAGAAGATCCACGCCAAAGTCAATTTTCACGTCTGGCTTGCACTGTCGCCTGCATCGATGTGTGACTTCCAACTTTGATCTAGATTGATGTGCTGTGAATTTGAAGCTGGATTTCAACTACGTTGTAGCTCTATGGATTATGAAACTATGAAAAAAAAGAAACTTGAACAAAAAATGCAAGATTTGATAGAGTTCTGATCCAAAAACCGCAGATAGGTTAGAAAAAACTGCTTTAAACATCAATGAGAAATCAAGTAAAATGAGATGAAAAATGAATGTAAATATAAACTCTATTAAAAAATTTTGAAAGAGCACTCAAAAACACTTAAAGAACTGTAAATTTGCAACAAGATTCAATGTAAAAATGTTGGAAAAAGAGTGTTTGGCTACTAAGAAAATGTAAAGAACAGAATGAAAATGCTGGAAAGTAAAGAAAGAAAATTTTAAATCCTAAACTAACTCTCCTCAAATGGCAGGCACTCACCCCCTATTTATAGGCAGAGGGGAGGAGCCTAAGGCCCTAAAAATTTTCAAAAAATTCTCCATTTAGCTGGGCGCTTCTAGAGCCTTCCTCTTGATCCTGCACTCATGACTGGTACATGACTAGTGCTTGGCAACTTCTTCAACAGATTTGCAATCTTCTTTCACATGTAATTGTTGATCTACAAAGTCAATATAATAGCCAATTACAGCCTCTTAGAATTCCACATCAGCTCCTTTCTTTGGTACTCTTGATCCCAGCTTGTAATGCCAATTTCATGATCACTCAACCATGCATGTCCATCACCCATGTAGCATCGTATTCTTCTTGCATAGTTCATAATTTTTTTTTTGCAAAAATTTCAAACACTTTATGAACATTTTTATCCTACAAAAAACTATGAAATTAATAATAAAAAATTATGCAAGAAAAGTCAATAAAGCTCCCTCTATGTCAATGTGACCTATTGATACTAGTTTAGGCCATTTGCACAATTAGCACCAAAAATTCCTCCAAATTTGTATTGAAAATGTCTAAAATTCCTCTATTTCATTATTTGTACCTACGCATGAGATAAACATGCATTTAAGAGTAATTTTGCCTAAAATCCTAAGGTACAAGCTAAGATATAAATCAAATTGCATTAAAAATGAGCATGAAAAAGCTAAAATTCAAATGCAATCACCAACTCAAGAAAAAGTGGTTATTGAGCTTATACATTTGGCAGTTTAGGCAACCAAACGTGTTGTATTCTACAAATTGCTTCTCATCTATTGGAAGAGGAACTTGTTGTTTAATGTTGCTGTTAATGCTTAGCAAAGGTTTCAACTGGCTTTGTAATAACAAACTGATTCCATAGAAAAAGTGGAAACATTGAGAAATTGAATCAGACTTGGTTTCATTGAAGTTTCTTTTAAATATTTCACTTAATCTTTTTCCTGGTTTAGTTTTTTGATAGTTCTGCAAAAACTTGCCATACCTTTATTGCTTTGATGAAGGGCTGTCTAATTTATACATAAATATAGCAGTTCCATGCTTTAATTGTGTTTGTGTTCGGGACTCTAAAGAGCATGGAACCTAACCATTTTACAAAGAAACCTGTATACTAAGGCCTTCTTATGATTTCTATGCACAGATATAAAAACTTCTATACTTTGCTAAAGTTTTTTAAAACTCTACTGCAGGATTCCTATCTGGTCCTATGCAAAACTGATTTTCACCTGCTGGCTAGTTATCCCATACTTCAGTGGTGCTGCCTACGTTTATGAGCATTATTTGAGACCTTTCATTATCAACCCACAACAGACAATTAACATCTGGTATATTCCGAGAAAGAAGGACTTCTTCAGTAAGCCAGATGATATTTTAACTGCTGCCGAGAGATACATGGAAGAGAATGGAACTGAAGCATTTGAGAAGCTCATTCATAGGGTATGCCATTAACCATGATTGGTTCTCTTTCATTTACTTGCTTGTGAGAGCTGCACAAGGAAGTTTGATATGATAGTATCCTTATTTTCAGATAGGTCAACCATTCTTTTTTGTTAATTAAAAGTGATAATGAAGCAGGCAATTAACTAATAGTAGCTTTTGAAATTTTGACCATTGTTTAAGCCTTTTCAAAATCTCATCTCGTTTAATGCATCATTCCTCCCTTGTTTGCAGGCTGACAACTCTAGGAGTAGCGGTTTCATATATGATGATGACGGCTACAGGCATTAATCCTTATGGCCCATTAGCTCTAGTGTATTTTGCTGTTAAGAGAAGTCACCTGTGTCAGTATCATCCCAAAGAGACTTTTTTTCTTGTGAAGAACTCTGAATGCTTGTGTAATGTTATGTAATTATGTTAGGCTGATCTTTTGATCTTGCTCAAAACGTTCTTATGGTAGATACTCTTTGGGGATTTGCCACTGAATCTTGGCATATTTTTTCATGTGGCAGTAGGATTATTATTAAAGTTAAAGCATGATAATGTGCTCAGTTTCCAAAGTTGGACAAAGGATCAAAAGTAAATTGATTAATGGAATGGGGCCTTGAAAACAATAACAGGCTAAATCAAAATGGGAAAGTGATGTCATTGAAATTGGTGAGATATATTTTAGCTGATTAACTTTGCATTACTAGACATGATATAAGATGACGTTTAAAGGTTATAAATTTTAAAAAAAATTATGTATAATTTTTGAGATATATTTTAGTTAATTAATTTTTGAATTAATTAATGTGTTATTAAAATTAATGTTTGAAAGTTATAAATTTAAAAAACAAATTATCATTTTCAGTTTGGATTATTGATTATTTCCAGGTAAGGCCATTCCAACCATTGAAAGGGCTTTACACTCAATTGCCCCCGTTCCAGTACCCACTTTCATTTATTGATAAGCTCTTGAGTCTCTTACTCTATGTTTTATACAATGGAAAAAAAAAAAAAAGAAGAAAGGAATGCAAATAATAAAAAAAAAAAAAAGGAAAGTGGAAGGAATAAAAAATATAAATGTTCTAAAAATAAAGGCAAAAATGCATTTCGCAGCAGAGGAACTTCAATTCATAATCATCCAACACATTTGATTTTGAGAGGAGACAAATGCTGCATTGTTGCTTTAAGGGTACATTGAGAGTTCACATTGTCTAGCATTGATAATCTGTACAAGAACTAAGCTTGCTTTGCTTGAGGAGGAGCCACAGGTGCCTTCACTTTCAAGACCTCCTTTCATTTGTCAAAGCTCAATTGTCATTTTCCCCTTTTGTTTCACCAGAATCAGCAGATTGGCTAATATACTCCTGAGATTCTTCAAGTACAGGTATTTTCTTTACCGCCACTGCCATATGCAATTTTTTTTTTTCAATAAGCTTGTAATCAGAAAAATGGTATTCAAAAAGTACTTTGATCAATGCAGTACAAAATCACTTTTTTTTTTTAATTTTTAATATGATAATTAAATTATAAATCTAAAAATTAATATGATATATTTTTTAATATGATTAATTTTAAAAAATGATTTATAATTATTAAATAATTTTTTTAATATTATGTCAATAATATAATAAATCCCGGATTTGGTTGGAATCATTTCTTTAGGATTTTTCTTTTTAAGAATTTAACTTTTTATTATTCAATCTTTTAGTTTGGTTGAAAACAATTTTTCTGCATAAGGAATCTAACATTTCTAACAATATCAAAAAGAAAAAAGTAGAAAAATTAAAAGCTCTCCTCTCTTTTAAGGTTTTTTTAGATTTAAAAAAGAAAGTAAAATTTTTTACCTATTTGGCCTCAATTACATTTTTAGACTAATAAATAATTTTATTTATTTTTAAAATATAGTAATTTTATATGTTGTTTTTTTATTTAATATTCATAATTCAATAGAGGTAGGGTTTTTAAGATAAAATGTAGTTTTTGTTGAAGATATGAAAAAAATTATTTTTTGAAATTATTTTTGTTATATTTTCAACATTAAAAAATATAATTTTTGTTGAAAATATGAAAAAATATTTTTTAGAATTTAATGAATAAGACGTTTTTAAGATAAAAAATATGATCTTTATTAAAAATATGCCAAATAATAATTTTTCATAATTCATAAATTTCAAAGAAAATGATATTTTTAATATAAAAAACGTGATCTTTATTGAAAATATAAAAAATTTTATATTATAATAAAAATTTATTATTACATGTAAAATTTATTATTACATATATTATATGTGCCATAAAATATAAAATACTTTTACTTAGATAATTCAAAAAATATTAAATGAACAATTTACATGTTAAATAAATAAAAATTTAAATAAATCAATTTTTTACTCACATTTTATTAACGTATCAAGTGTTATAAGTGTAATGTATTATTCACGTATTATTAAGAACAATATAATAAAAAATTTTATTGAATAATTTTATTTTTTAATCAAATATAAAAATCTTACATTCTTTAAAGTCAAAAAAATCTAAAAATCATACATTTTCGTTTCATATCACTTTTTTTTTTTTATAGAATCATTCTCGTTTTTGGAATTTGAGACTCCAAAATCACTTTCCCTCGCTTTTAACCCTATCCTAAATTTAAAAAAAAAAAAACTCGATTTTGAATTTTTAAAAATTGCACCAATTAGATTGAGGTGAACAACAACTCATTAGATATAGATTATTTTATCACCTTTACTATTATTTACTTTTTTATTATAAAAAATTTAATTAAAAATTTAAAATAAAAACAAAAATTAAAAAAAATAATCAAAACAAAATAAGAAATAAAAAAGATGGGGTCCAGACGCCACCTTTTCCTTCCTCCAAAATCTGCAAAATTTATTGTATGAATACGAGGAAGTTAGTCAAAGTGATAATAGTGTGGCAAGTGAATGTAATGATAAAGTTAAATTTTTTGGTAAGTTTACGTGTGGAGGAAAGAAATATGGATAAAAAAAAGGATAAATTCATGAGTGTAGGGTGGACCAAAGAGCAAATCATGCAACGAAATGAAATTTTAAAAAATTACAAAATGGCATGGCGTAATATAAATATTTATTATTTTGTATCATAGTAAAAGAAATCAGTTAAAAAGTTTTTAATGTAAAAATAATTTTTCTTTCATATTATAATAAAAATAATTAATTAAAAGAGAATTTGAATATTACAAATTAATAAAAAAAGTACAATTAATTCACGATTACAAATGGATAAAAGTTCAACATTTTATATTTATTAACAAACATAAGAGAAAAATATTAAAATAAAAAACTATCAAGTATAAATTTTAAATATACATATTAACCTTAATTTTTTATGGTTATTAGCATTCATATATTCATATAACCCTAAATCTATAAAATTGAATAAATAATAAAATATATATTAATATATATTTGAGCAAAAAACACTATAAATTTGCATCCGATCTTATTCAAATTTTCGAATAAAATCTCAATCATGATTTCAATTTTGAATGTCAAGTTGATGCATCTATTAATATATATTTCTTACAAAATTCAAAAAAGGAAAAGAATGAAAAATATTTTTAATCAAAAATACAAATGGGTTTCACAAAAAAATCATAAATATAAAAAATTTATTAAATATAGAAAAAATAACAAACTAATCCTTATATTCTATAAGTTTGGAGTAGACTATATTAAAGGCTAAAAAAAGAATTATGTTAAGTTACAATTTTAAATTTTCTTATGCTACTCATTTATATTAATAACAACTTTTTCATCTACTTTCCCAACTCTCATTTTATTTCTTATTATTTGTATTCACATCTTTCATTGTTTACCTCTAAAAGTTTTGGTATCTTCTAAATTTAAAAACTTATTTCTCCTAACCAGTGCACAATTAGGTTTACATTTCGTATATCCAAACTATTTAAAACAACCCTCTCTCATATTTTTCTTAATTTGGACTACCCTTTATATTTTTTGAATCTCATAATTTTTGATTTTATCTTTTCTAATTTTACTATACATCTATCCAAGTATCCTTATCTTAGTTATGCTCTTTTTTTCTCATATTGTTTCTTAACGGTTCAACACTCAATTTCATATAACAATGTAAGTCTTATAGTTGTTTTATATAATTTCACTTTTAACTTTAAAAGCATGTTGTAAACACATAACATATCCTACGTACTTTATTACCTCACCCATCTTGCTTAAATCTTATGATTTACATCTCTTTCTATTTTAACATTGCTATGAATAAAATCACTAAATATAAAAAATGACTACTCTTTGATACTATCTCACCATCCAACTTAATCACACTAACAATCACTTCGCTATGACTACTAAATTTATATTCCATATATTCAATTTAAAAATTTATTCAATTTAAAACATCGAGTCTAATGTATACCTGCATAATTCTAATTTTACATTAAAATCATCACTAATTTCAGTAACTAAGACTATATCATTAGTAAATAATATATACCATGGTACATTATCTTGGATATATCTAGTGAGCTCATCTATAACTAATGCAAAAAAAAAAAAAAGATTTAGTGTTGAGCCTTAACGCAATCTTAAAGTAATGAGAAAGCTATCAATTATGCCTTAAATATGACTAAATATAGAAAAAAATAAAGAAAAAAAAAGGAAAACAAAGGAAAAATTAAAAAGAAAGTTATTATAACATTTTAAGTCCAAAAACTTGCTTTCTGTACACGTCTTAAACACCAAACCTAAATCCTAACAGCTTGTCGCCGTCATTACCACTACCGACCTTTGTGCTTATGCCAAAAATCATTCCTTTTTCGAATCCCTTCAACCTCTTTTTCTCTTTGGTCGAACCAAATTTTCAAGAATCATCCAAATATTTCATCGATCTAAGTCTAAAGATTAAGATTGCCACCACCTATTCTACCGTCGATTTCACCGTCCGAACATAAACAACAACCACTTAAATCTTCACCTCCATCTTTTTAGTCTAGAGATTGAACAAAAAACTTAAAAGTCAACAAAACTTGAAACCACAGAAAAACTCATCTTCAAATACTCAAAAAAGCAATCCCAAATCAAACTAAATCCAAGACTTAAAATTTTGATTTTGGTTTTTATTGATGGTGTTCTTTGCCTGTGTTGATTATTTTCATTTTGTAGTTTATAGGGTTGATTGTACTAAGTTGCTAATTGTTGATGCCTGATGCCTTGATGCTGGGTTTCTTTTGCTTTGTGTTGAAGTTTCAATTTATGGGTTTTGTTTGCTAGGTGTAGGTTTGGTCCTCTGTTTTTTGGGTTGTGGCTCTCTGGGTTATTGCTTGGCTAATGGTTATTAAAGTTGTATATGTTGACTACCTCCCAATTACTACTCTGCTATCAATTGAGGCCTTTGACTATCATATGATTTACCTTTGTCTGCTCTTTTGCTTTTCTTTGATTGTTGTGTTACTTATCAAAAGATGATGCAAATTTAATAGGTCTTCAGTCAATGAAAACCGAATCTGTAGATAGATTTGATTTCAAGTTTTCTAAATTTCCGTTGGCTTGATTCTCAAAATTTAATTCTTGTTCAAAGATCTTATTCTAAAAAATATTCCTTTACTTTTTTTTATTGTTTTTGATTTTTTTATCAAAAATAAATAAAATAAAATAAATAAAATACATATATAAAATAATACAAAAAAAATTAATGCTAAGCCTTGATTAAAATAATGGAAAAGCTATCAAATCGTGACTAAATATAGAAAAAAAAGTAAAGGAAAAAGGAAAAAAGGAAAACTAAAGAAAAAATATAAAGAAAGTTATTATAACGTTTAAGTCCAAGAACATGCCTTTTATGTGCGTGCCTTAAACACCAAACCTAAATCCTGATAGCTTACCGTTGTTACTACCACTACCAACCTCCGTGCTTATGCTTTAAATCTTTCCATTTTCGAATCCTTTCAACCCTTTCTTTTTTTGGTCGAACTAGATTTTCAAGAATCATCCAAATACTTCATCAATCTAAGTCTAAAGATTGGGATTGCCACCATCTATTTTACAGTCGATTTCACCTTCCGAGCATAAGCAACAACCATTCAAATCTTCACCTCCATCTTTTTAGTCTAAAGATTGAACAAAAACCCTAGAAGTCAACCAAACTCGAAACCATAGAAAAACTCATCTTCAAAAGCTCAAAAAAGCAATCCTAAACCAAACTAAATCCAAGAATTAAAATTTTGATTTTGCTTTTGGATGTTTCTGCTGATGGTGTTCTTTGTCTATGTTTATTGTTTTCGTTTTGTAATTTGTTGGGTTGATTGTATTGAGTTGCTAATTATTAATGCCTGCTGCCTTGATGCTGGGTTTCTTTTGCTTTATGCTAGAGTTTCAATTTATGGGTTTTGTTTGCTAGGTATGGGTTTGGTTCTCCGTTTTTTAGGTTATGGCTCTCTAGTTTATTGCTTGGCCAATGGTTATTGAAGCTGTATATGTCGACTACCTCCCAATTACTACTCTGTTGTCGATTGAGGCCTTCGACTATTGTGTGATTTACCCTTGTCTGCTCCTTTGCTCTATTTGATTGTTGTGTTACTTATCAAAAGATGATGCAAAATTTTATAGGTCTTTAGTCAATGGGAATCGAATTTGTAGACAGATTTGATTCCAAGTTTTTTAAATTTCCACTGGCTTGATTTTCAAAATTTAATTCTTGTTCAAAGATCCCATTCTAAAAAATATTCCTTTACTTTTTAATTGTTTCTAACTTTTTTTTATCAAAAATTAATATAAAATAAAATAAAAGGAACGAAATAAAATACATATATAAAATAAATAAAATTTTTAGGCCTATTTATTTAGATTTAAAAGTCAATGACAAAATTAAAATGAGAATATCAAATTAAAATTTAGACTCAATAATAGTAAAAAGATATCCAATAAAAATGAGGTATTTACAAAAGCCAAATGACAACACATGGTAAATCCTTGAGTAATTGTACATATGCATCATTTATCCATTAAATGTGCAAAATTTAAAGTATAGATGGATTAAATATTGGGATGAAAAAGTAATTATTTTATTATTAATTTAAAAAATTACTTTTTTACTAATAATTTTTTAATAGCATTAACTAATAAATAATTTAATTTTAATATCTTATTTTGTAATTTTTTTGGAAGAGGAACTATCTCATCATCAACTTTTATGTTTTGAAAAAAAATTAAAAAAATTAAAAAAGAAGTTGAAGAGATGAAAAAGTGATGACACTTGACATAACATTGGAATGTTCAAAAGTATAGTTAATATAAGTAAGATTTATATATTAGATTAGATAGAGAGAAAAAAGACTAAAAAAAATCAACATGTTAAACTTTTAATTTGAAAATTTTGAATTTTTTTTCTTTTGGACAGTGAAATTTCCATGTTTAATTTTGAAAAAAAAATGATTTATATTGTTGAGTGAGAATGGGGTGTGAGAGTGTGAGAGTTGTGGTTTACTTGTTAAGTTTTTGATTTTGTTTAAATACGCATCAAATATTTATATGTGTGTCTATATGTAAAAATGTGTTTGTAGAAAAAGGAGAGATGTTAATTCATAATTCAAAACATTAGATAATGACAGGCACATATACGTGATTAGGCTAAGAGCTTCATGGTTTGGTGGCCCAACCTTCATCATATGCTTTTTTTTTTTCTTTTGAAAATCATGCTTTTTTCTAATGAAGGAAACCCATTACGTTCAATATGTAAGACTAGAAATTTTTTTTTTAGATAAACAAAAACATTTTAGAATCAAGGGGAAGAAACCAATTGGAATATGGAAATCAATACTTCATAAAAAAAAGTTGGGCTTTTAAATCTTTGGGCTGATCCGGGTCTAAAGAGAAATAGCTCAATTTAAATAAATCCTTGTGTTTGGCAACAGTTAGGGTTGCCTTATAAGCTCGCCATAGCCTCATTTGTTACCCTGACTTTGGTAGACGAAAGAAGCAGAGCTACAGTGTTAAGAGACACGGCGCCAACGCCCAACAACCATGGTTCACGTCTCCTTTTACCACAACTGTAAGCACCCTCTCTCTATTTAACAATCTTTCTTTGAACTTTGATCTGCTTTAGATATTTGCCATAGATCTTATATCACTTTTTGTCTTGTCTGTTTTGATTTTCTTTTTTGGCCTGCTACTTTGTTGGGATTGTTGTTCTGGGAAACGAGAAATTGGGTTTTTATATTTGTGATTTTAGTTTAGATTTTCATAGTCAACGGAGGTTGAGTAGAGGATGGAATTTGTTATTTGTTTCTTGGGTAGCTGATAAAACAGAGGAAAAAAAGGGAAATATGGGTATTTGTTTGTTAAATTATTGATTTTATTTTACTGATCTTGAAAAACTAAAGGCCTGCAAACTGGGTGTTCAGAGCTGAAATGCTTATGTTAGTTTGCTAAATGATTTGTTGGATTGTGATTTTTTCCTCGTTTGTAAAATTATGAATGATTACAGATGGGAAGACATTTAAGAAGCCTCGTCGTCCTTATGAAAAGGAGCGATTGGATGCTGAGCTGAAGCTGGTGGGAGAGTACGGGCTGCGATGCAAGAGGGAGCTCTGGAGAGTTCAGTATGCTCTGAGCCGCATCAGAAATGCTGCTAGGGATCTACTGACCCTTGATGAGAAGAACCCACGTCGAATCTTTGAGGGTGAGGCTCTTCTTCGCAGGATGAATCGATATGGGCTTTTGGATGAGAGCCAGAACAAGCTTGATTATGTCTTGGCCTTGACGGTGGAGAACTTCCTTGAGCGTCGCCTTCAGACTCTTGTATTCAAGGCTGGTATGGCTAAATCTATTCACCATGCTCGAGTGCTTATCAGGCAGAGACATATCAGGTGAGCTTATTTAACTTTTTAATAACAGTTGCGAACAATTGATTTAAACTTTCTCCATTATGTTTCTGATGTACTCTTTTATCCTGATGATTAGCTAAATAAGTTGTGTTTTCTTGATCATTTATGACTAGTAACTGGTTATACTTGTAAAATCAATATGATTTAGTTGTAAAATATAGGTTATTAGATCATTAGATATAGGAATTTCTCAAAACAAATAGTGCACTTTTTCTTTTGAATGGGGGACGTTTTTACCTCTATTACTTGAATATTGGATAAATATAGTTGCATTTTCCTTTGTTTGTTCCTTCTGGTTATGCATACTGCAATAAGATGTAGGCTTATTGTATCAAAATTTTTTTCTATTGATCTATTTGGCGTCTGACATTGGAAAATTTTGCTTTTGTTTGATTTCTTTTATATACCAACACACAATTTTTGTTTTTATTTCATTTCATGTGTTATCTAGTTATGCTGGTTTATTCAATACTATTTATGCTTGAATTTTTTCTGATAACTTTATATTATTGTGGTATAATTATCATTTGTCCATCAATACTCTGCTTAATTTCTTCTGATTGTACAGGGTTGGAAGGCAGGTGGTCAACATTCCTTCTTTCATGGTGAGGGTTGATTCCCAAAAGCACATTGATTTCTCTCTCACTAGTCCGTTTGGTGGCGGACGTCCTGGAAGAGTAAAGAGAAAAAATCAGAGGGCAGCTGCCAAAAAGGCTGCTGGTGGAGATGGAGATGAAGAGGATGAAGAATGAGTAATGGGTCTTTGATCTTTTGCAGATATTTACAGTAGGACTATGTTATCTAAGCTAGTTTTGCATGACCAAAAATGTTATGTCTTGGTGTTTATTTGGACATTGTATTTTACTGAATTTTGTTAGCTTCCAAGAGAATGTGGTTTGTGGTTTTCTTTTTTCTTATTTCCATATAGCTTATACTTTCCTAGCTTGAAGAATATGTTAATAAATTTGTATTTTCTCTGCAAAGTGAGGCAAATATTAGTTCTAGAGCGAGGGGATTTTCCAAGTTGAAAATGTTACATTTGAACCAAGTCAGATTTTCTCAAACCGTGTTCATTTGTGATGGAAGAGACGATGAGATTTCCTCAAACAGCTTTAAACCAAGTGAGGCCAACATTTCAGTGCATGGTGAGACCAAACTTGTGGTTATGACATTTAATTGTATTGGATAAAAAATAAATATGATTCAGATATGTCATTTAATACATTTATAAAATATAAATATTGATATACGAATTGATTATGATAATCAATATAAGTAATCTATATTGATAAATAACCGAGAACTTTGTTTACTGGTTTAGTATTTTAAACTAGGTGAGATTATTACTCAATTCCAACCATAAATCACAAACTTTCGATAAATCGAAATTCCAAAGGGCTAGCTGATTATTTTTTCTTGTTTAGCATCTAATTTCTATCCACGCAAAACTGTTGACCTGCAGCTGCTGCCTGCTGGATTAAAATTCCGCGGCCAACCAACAGTAGACCCAAAAGAATGATAACTTAGGTCACATATTTTTGCATACATCCTTCCAATCTACAGATACATTCAGACCAGACCTTCAAAACCCGTAACTCACTTTTGTGTCCCGACCCTATTATCAAAATAAAACCAGACAGAAGAAACTCAACATGGATTCTGTTACCTTCAAGGGCTATGACAAAGTAAGCCAACTTGAAAATCAAAACCTTCACCAAAGAATCGCCCAAAGACCTGTCTCAACCGCCATCTCCATCTCTGCTATCCTCGTCTTCACTTTGGTCAGCGGTTTAACGCTTGCTGCGTTGATGCTGGAACCCATCAAAGAACCTACAGACACGGATTCGTCTTCTCTTTCTTCTAATTCGGCTGAGTCAATCAGGA
Organism: Durio zibethinus; assembly: GCF_002303985.1. The sequence goes on along the minus strand of NW_019167838.1, from coordinate 20,378,668 downwards.
TCATCTGCAACGTGACTCGGTACCCTGAGTCCTGTTTCACGGCTCTATCTTCTCTCAACGCCTCTACAAAACCTGACCCAGAAGCCATCCTTAAGCTCTCTCTCCAAGTGGCAATCACCCATCTTTCAAACCTCTCTTCATCACTCAAGTCCCTCAACGATCTCCACTCTCAACCTGCTCTAAAAGATTGCATGACCCTATTTGATGACGCGCTGAGTAGACTCAATGACTCAGTGTCCGCAATGAAAGTGGGTTCTGGGAAGGAGCTTGTGTTGACTAAGGAGAAAATTAATGATATCCAGACTTGGATTAGTGCTGCAATGTCTGATCAGGAAACGTGTCTTGATGGGTTGGAAGAGATGGGATCGATGGTTCCTGATAAAGTCAAATCTCAAGTTCAAAGCTGTCAAGAGTCTATCAGTAATAGTTTGGCTATTGTTGCTAATATGCAAAATCTTCTACAGAAGTTTGGTCTCACCATGCACTGAAATTTTTTTGGGGTTTTTTTTCTTCTTTTGCTTTAAATTTCTTGTCTTCATATGTGGGATTATTGTTTTGCATTTGTAAGGTGATGCAAATATAATTGTGTAAAATTTACAGTTAAAATGATTTTCTGATACCCCAAATCGTGTCCTGAAGTTTAATTCTATTTGTTGATGATATTTATTGAAAATGTTAGGGATTCTGTAGCCTGTAATCACTCTTCTTAATGGAGAATTTTGTCTCAAATTTACATAAGATATTGCCTGAAGAGAAACTGGAATTGGCTTTTGAAAATCTCCTGCTACCGATTGACAAAAATTCTTTCTTTGGTTTGCTCTTCCGGACAGATTGCCTTATAGTGCTGAAGATATGCCCTGAATATTTTGAGGGATAGTATTCTAGCCCAGACTGTGTGGTCTTTGCTTCGTGCTTATCTAGTACCACAACTCTCTGGAGTCAATGACAGCTTTGCTTGGCTTGAATCAAATTGTATTTGCACTTTCTGATCTTCTTGGAATATGATTTTCATTTGCTGTTGCTAGTACCTTCGAAAAGCCAGATTCCTGAAGGAAAATAACTTGATTATATAAGCATTCTGAACACCGTTTTTTTAAATTTTTATCTTGCTGGAAATCTGGAAAAGGATAGTCTTACTACAAATTTGCTAAAACTCCTGTTACCCTTCAGGTCTTTTAGAAAAATGTACCCAAAGCGATGGGCTAAATTGAAATCAGCTATCTTTCTTCAAGCAGTCCAGGGCTTGCATGTTCTAAAGGAGTAATGAGAGATGATAAGATTATATCACATGTACAGGCAGAGCTATGGCCGATGGGGTTAAGTAATGAACTTTTATATAAGCCGAAATCTCTGCATAACTTTACTGGAAGTGAATGCAATTAATTGCAGCTATAGGATTAGTTAAAAATTCCAAGTGAATTATCCGTCCCCAAAATGAAAATGCTAGTGTGGATTGAGGATAATGGCCCCAGTAAAACTCTTATTTATCGATGCTTAATGTTTCAATTCCATAGCACAAAAATTAGCCACTGCATTATAGAAGAAACAAGGCGAGCTGATCTTCTAGCCGGAGCTGAAACGTCTTTGCAGTTTTATACCCTGAAATGGTTGGAGTTTATTATTCCAGGTTTGCAAACACTGTTTAATGTCAATTTATCTGATCAAGGCAGCAAATATGTAACTATCCAAAGAAATACAAAAAGCAATCCAATATTGTGTGATAAAGATGGCAGAAAGAGGGTTCTGTTGAGATCGGTTACTACCATTTCTAGTAGGTAATTCGTAGGTTTATCATGCAGACAAAGGTAGTTGATCTTTGGCAATCATCAATCTTGACTAGAACAATGATTTTAGGCTTCAGATAAGAACTCAAAATCACCACCCGACTAGATGCACCTGGAAAGAGGAACCAATCCCACCTCAGTTTCAAATTTAATTCGTTTGGTACTTAAATTACACTCAGAGACCTTTACAAATTGCCGAGCTGGATAGCGCCAGCTTGTAACCCGGGTGGGGGCAATAAGATCATGGAACATTGGTTCGATTCACCGAGTCGGGTCTATAATGGCTCTTAGAGTGGAGGGAACCGCGTGAGGCTGGATTGACAGAGCAGCGAAAACCTCCCGCTCTTGGCAGTGGAAGGATAACAGGCTGATGTCACTTAGATCCAACATGGCTCTGTAGGTTGATTCTAATTGAACCATGACCTTTTTGAAGCTTGAATCATATTTTATGGCAAATCAATGGAATGGTCAGTTCTTTGATGAAAGTTTAGTAGAGTAATTCATGTAATTTAATCTTTATATCATATTCGGGGTGTTTGATTGTAAAAGTAAAATGAGGAGTGACTTATTTGCTGGCATTTGAGTGGCAAAGGCAGCAGGAATGGGGTCTTGTTCAGATCGGTTGCTTACAAATCCATCGAATTTTCACTTAAACTGTATCAAGTTGATCTTTGCCAATCATGAATAGTGACAAGAACATTCAATTTAAAGTTTCTGATAAGACCTCAAAATTTATCACCTTGGTAAGGTGCCTTCAGAAAGAAAAAGGAACCAAATCCCACATCGAAGACTTTAAACATTCACGTGTGATTTATACATAGCGCAAACAGCGACGGTTGTTCGCCTAGTTTGGTAATGCAAGCTTCTGACCCAAGTGGGGGTAATAAGGTGATGGGACAATGGCGCTCTTTCGATGCCAGCCAGGTTCCTTTTTGCAAATCTCTGGCCTGCCCGTTCCAAGCTTAAAGATGGGCCCTGAGACCTGAGCGAAGGTTCTGGGTCTCGCGGCTCCTAAAGTGGAGGGTATTGCGGGAGGCTGGATTCACAGAAGCCACAGCGAAAACTTCCCGCTTTCGGAAATGGAAGGATAACGGGCTAGTGCCACTTGAACTCAAATTGGCTCCATGGGTCGACCCTAACTACTATCACTTTTTTCTGCCATCTGTTCCCCTTTAATAGCAGACCTTGGGTTTTTGCTATTTAAATGCCTTTGATAATGTTCTTCTTCTTTTTTTTTTGTCTGCAAAAATGAGTCCGAATGTTTCCCACCCATTTACTGCGTCATTGAAAATGCAAAGGAAAGACAACAAATTGAACTAGATGCAAAAAGCATGTCTCTAAAAATCTGTTATTTTCGTCCAAGGAAATTCATTACATATGCACAAAGGTGTTCTGCTCTATTGTCTCTCATTTATGTGTAACTTTCGTGGTTAAATAACACTGTGGATCCTGCTATATTCTCTTCACATTGTCTTTCCATAGTGGTTGTACGATAGAGTTTTTTAAGACTCTTAACTTGTTTAGTTTACAAACGTTTCCCATTAAACTGCCTCTACTCATGGACAAATTTTAAACACTTGAATTCAGATAGCAGAATCAACAATCAGTTTGAACAGCATCTTAAAACTCTTCTTCCTTTGTAATTGACTGTTTCAATATCCTTTGTTTAATTCTTCCAGTAGTTTATTAGTAATATTTCTGCTGTTTTGCGGATGAAAGAAGGGTTATGGCTTGAAGGGATAATCTAATCTCTCACCAAACCTCTCAAAGCCACCAATCACAGAGCTAAAGCCCAAATGGTAATCTGTAATTAATTGAGTCACTCTTATTTGCAATTCCTCAAGGGAAAATGGGACTATTTCCATGACAGTATCTGAGATTCACTGATTGCATGTAGGAACTGTTGATTATATGATTAGGAACCAATGGAGTAAACTATGGAATTGCCACAGTTGAACTCGAGGATTAGCTCAATTGATTCATACAAGTATGAATAAAAAATGATATCTTATAGGTCTAGAATTCAAATTCCAGCAGATACGACTCCCTTCCATATCCCACAACTACGTCCTCTTTTGTAAGAAAAAATTATCGCCCGTTGAAGTAAGAACTCCTAGAAAATGTTTTTGGCAGTGTACATAGTTTCTCAAGTAAAAGGGGGCCCCAAGACCAAAACTTTATTAGTTGAATATAGACAAACAAGGAAGAATGAGATACGACAGATACAACGAAACATGGAAATACTTACATTTGATATACATAGTTTATACTCTAAATGCTCTCCAAGTCCCAATCAAACTCGGATATAATTAAGAAACAATGAAACATGACAGTTGCACAAAAGGAAAAACACACATTTTTGTCTGTAGTTGCACCTTCAGACAATTTGAGAAAGAAAAGAGGAAAGGGTACTGGGGCGTTACTGCTGCAGCAAACCTTTAAGAATCTCTGCATCAAAACTAGTTATATCCACGGAACCTAGACGTTGAGATAGTCTTTCGCTCAAATCATCTACCTCTTTTTGTAATTTTCTGATGTAACAGCATGTTTCGTTCAAAACTTTTGTTGCTGATGCCTACAAAGATAAAATCATAGAAATAATGGTTAGCGTTGAAAATCTTCCTCATCATAATATAGACATAAAAAACTCACATTCAAATCCCCACAGTAGAACTTTATTCTCTTTGATGCAAAGGGGTTTCGTGATTTATCCTCATTGTTGGAAGGGCTTACTGAAGCCACTCTTTCTATTTTAAGAGTGCTTGGGATAGCATGACCAGAAGATATATGTTATTAATATCATTGCAATGCAGTCCAACAGGTCTGCACATGATCATTGCAATGAATTCCGAGTTAAAATAAGATTTCTCCATGATGGCTTCTCTCATTGGCGGATGCAATTCATAGGTAGGGTGTCCAAGACGACCCCAAAACTTTAGAAAACACGAAACTTTAAAGAAAATTGTTTTTACACAACTCCAAAATTTTTTCAAACATACCTTTCTTAATTCCCTAATCACCCTATTCGCTTGACTACAGCCACAGCCAACTAACACCGAACACCCAAACACCCACTGCAATAAGTGGACATCCAAAAAAAAACATGGATCCGCGGTCCCCTATTGTTGACTGTTCAGTTATAATCAGAATATTCTCATCATCCTTGTCAATGACATGGCAAAAGTTTTATAAACAGGTAAACAGCATTCTGGAATAGGTTATAGCTAGGGAGTAAGAGGATCAAATACATTGGCACCAAGCTTTGACAAAGTGAAACAACTCGAAGGAGAATAAATAAAGACAGAGAGAGAGAGAGAGAGAGAAATCTAGGCTCTACCCTGCCATTGCGGCCTTGATTGAGCTGTGGCAGCAATGTTTGTAGTTTTAAGATGAGAGAATTGAGCTCATCATCTGTGATTTTGTTTGAAGCTCTTGATCCTTGGCTAGACATGAAGAAACCTTGCTTCTGTGCTCTCTTTTTTTAACACTCTCTATTATCCCTAATATATCGTATAGTAGGGGTGATGGTTGGGAGTTTGAAATTAGAGGGCACAAGCAACTTAAATAGAGACTTTCTGGATGGAGATTCCACAACAAGGTAGTTGATAAAAACATATAAACAAACAAATAAATAAATAAATAAACATTGTTGATTTACATATACTCAAACAGGAGCCCATCTGTCCGAAAAATGCCCTTGATTTTTTTTTATTGCAAAACTTTAGCATATCTTGACTGACAAGTGTTTAACTAGGTTGTATTTTGGAGTGTTTATATATATATATATAAAAATTATATTTGATGATATAAATTTATAAATAAATCATATAATAATATTTTATAAAAAAATTAATTTTAAAATTTTTAAAAATAAATATATTTAAAATTAATTTTTATAAAATATTATTACATAATTTATTAATCGTGTATAAAATATAAATCTTTAAAACAAATAAGGGCAAGAGAACATTTCAATCATTTTTGTAGAAGCTATATATATATATATATTATATTGGAAAAAAATGTATAAAGATAAAAGGAAAATTATAAGATCTGTTGGTTGGATGTAACTAATCAGATTTTAAAGATTATTAAATTTATATAAAGTACAGATGTTTGCATCTTACCAAATTGATACATTTGTCTCTTATATGTTTAATGGAGGCATAGCTTTTTTTTTTGCTTGTCTCTTGCTTTTGCCTTCTCTGGTCTCTACTCTGTTGTAGAACATGTGTTTTGGTTCACACACTTTTTTTTTTCAGACAAAGGTTAATTACCATATTTGCAAGTTGGCCCGTCAAAATCTATTCTAGATATGATAAGATCTAGAGAACTGTTTAGTGATTGGACGAAAGGTTTATCTTTGTTAATACGAAGTGTTTCACTTATAATTTTTTTTATTAAAATTATATAATTATAACAAATGAAAACTTATTATTTAATATAATATCATAAATATATCTTAAGATATATTGCAAAATAAAAAAATTAATTAAAAATAAAAAAACATGTGTTAATCTTTTAACATCGCTTATAAAATTAAAAATTTATAATGTATATCAAACATTAATGTTTTAAATATATTTTAAAAGATACGTGTTATTTTATTATTCTCGTTTATAGAATTTAAAAATTTTAATTATTAATGTATTTAATAATTTTTTATAAAAAAAATTAGATTCACATTTATGACTTATAAATATAAATTTTATAACAAATTTAATTAAAATACTCTATATAATTTTATTATAATATAATAATTATAAATGATATACTTCTTGATATGAAAAAGCCCTCAACTCAATATTTCGTCGTGACCCTAAACAACACATAAGTAATTTTAATTCAATGTACAAGAGTTGCTAAAAGAGACCCTCTTCAATGCCATGTCAACCCCTTTTCAATTTTTTTCTTTCACCAAAAAATTCATGCAGTACCATAGGAGCAACTTACAAAGTCTAGAAGTAAGCCCCAAGCTATAAAAACAGTACCTCAACTACCATTTTCTAGGCAGTTGTTGTGCATTTAACCGATATCTATTGGAGCCACCCTCCTAGGTAAGCAAAACTTACAAATTCATAGGTATGCTGGGACCACCCTCCTAGCTAATGCAAATAGGCTAAATCTATTGGAGACAAGCATGAGGCAAGAAACGCATTCGAGAGCAAAACTTGATGTGACGATGCGTCCGGGAAGAAGATCAAACGTGACTGAACTTAGAGCGGCAAAGACAGGCATATAACTGCCGCTGCTGATGGACACGATTTCAGGCCTACAAGGCAATTTGGAAAACAAGAAAGAGGGGCAATAATTTTGGTGTTTGGAAGTGTTTTTGTCTTCATCTACCGACCTCATAATTTGGCCCTAAATTTTCGGTCACTGACCTTACTGTTTCACTTAAATGCACGATACTACATATATATATATATATATATATTGCCTGCATGAGCAACATGGCACAGTGGAAATAGGCATGTGAACATGGAGTTCAAAGCAAAAGGGTTGTACTCGAGGCTTCTTCTCTTCCCTACTCTTCTTTGACGGAAATTCATAGGAGGCAATGTCATTGTCCTTGGACCCTCGCCTGCCTGCTTGGCTTGACAAAGTTTGAGGAAAGATTGTTAGAGATGAAATAATTTTTTCTGTTTACCCTAGATTATTTTATTGGAGTTTAAAAAAATTTTCTGCTAAAATTGTAAGTTTTATTTTTAGTTGCAATCCCCAAAATTTAACCATTGGTATATTTAATTAGTAGACAAGGAATTAATTACACATGACTTGAAGGAAAGATGAGTCTCAACTCTCAACCACCAATGTTGAAGAAGGCCTGGAGGCATTTTTTTTCAATGGTCAGCCTTTTAGGGTTTCAAAAATTGAAACCCAACAACTCTATCTCTTAGATACGATCTTTTAGCAGATAAAAATCCTCCTCATTTTCCTTTACTTACTTTTGCGGAGTGATTAAGTTGGACTTTTGGAGTTAAATTATCAAAGTCGACCAGAATATTCTAAAAGGAGGAGAAAATAAGAAGAAATTCTAGCAATCCTGCTCTTAAGCAACTGTTTTAAGTCAGACATTGAAATCTATCAAACTGGAATCTTGGAATATTGCTGTAATTTATCCTAGCTTTTGACTCTCAGAAATAAGAAATTAAATAGAAAATGTTAAATAAATATAAATGATAAATCCAATATTTAAAGCCACATCTGCTGTCTTTTTTGCTTTTGTTGTTCTAGATGATTCAGAATATGAAAAGGTGAGATAAAAGCAATGGTTTATACTTGTAAATAATTAATTAATATAAATTTTTAAAGAAAATATTTTATGTTTCTTATTTGGCATTCAGATCAATAAATTTTCCAACTCTTCATTATTTAATTTTCTTGTTTATATTTTCCAAAAATGAAATGCACCCCTAACTATACAAGGATCTTGAGGAGATTTTTTTTTTTTTTATCATTGTTTAATCAGTCAATGGCCTAATTACTAGGATAGGCCTACTTTTTATTTTTTATTATTCATATTTGATTTTTTTTTTCATATTTTATTTAAAAGAACAAATAAAAAATTAAAAAAGGGTCATTCAAGCAAACCTAAATCTTCATCTTTAGTCTTAAAATTTGATTTGGAAAACATGTTTGTAGTTGCAGGAATTAGTTTTTAAGTTTTTATGGCAAGGAAGAAAGAGCTTGTCAATCCATGTAAAACTTCTTTCAGATTCTACGAACAACGAATAAATGTCGTGTCAAGCGTATCAAGAGAATAAATAAGATGCTTTAATCCTATTCATAAAATTGAGGGTTATTGGAGTGTTGGCATGATAAATTTTAATAAATCATGTAATAAGTAATATCAAAATCAATTTTTTTTTTATTTAATTTCGTGTCAAGATTTTAAGCGATAAATAAGACGTGTGAATCTGATTATTTAATAAAATATTAAAATAAAATATAATGATAAAATTAAATCATATTAAATATTTTAATATTTAATAAAATATCAAGATAAAATATGATAATGATATAATTTAATCAATACTTCAAAACAGAGTTGCTTAGGTGGCATCCGTGATGTCTTGGAGAACAAATTAAGTGGCAATTATGATTAAGACGTTATGAGATTGAGTAAGAAAGATATTACATCAAGTATTCCAAAAAAACTAGGCAAAATATTTCAATTTTACATTAAATAAAAAATAAAATTTTACTAAATATATAAGTATTGATGCTACGTACTCTATTAAGTTGATGTTGTGGGAAAGGACAATGGCCATTTGACGTAAACTCGTCCGTGGTCCAATAGCAACAACATTTATTTCTGGATTTATTTATATACTATAATATAATTTGTATAATATTAGTAGCACATTTTCTCTTTCTGATTTAGTTTTTTATGACAAATAATTACTGCTTAATCTAAATTAAAAAATTTAAAGTTCAGCTTAAATTTATTTTTATTTTTTTTTTAATAAAAAAGACGTTATAATCTAAAAAATTATATATATTAAAATTTAAATATTAAATTTATTATATACAATATTTTAAAAATAATTACATGAATCATCCGAATTTTGAATTTTTTTTTATCAATTAATTTTTTGATCCTAAATTCATTATAAAAAACTTTTTACCATACAACCAACTGGCCAGTATTTATGAAATAATATTTTCAGTGCTAAAATAAAAAAAAAAAAAAGGTTTTAAATTGGTCCAGGAACAACATTGATCAAAGGGTAGAGCAGCCGACAAATGATTTTATACGAAAATGAGTTTGCTTATCTCTAGGATAGGAAGAACATGAGGATTATGTGAAGAGTCGAGTCAACAAGATTCCAAATCCTTTTATGTCTAAAATGGCCGATTGTTAAAAGTGAAAAATCTCTTCCTCAACATAAAGCAAGAGGATTAGGAACATTGACCGCTGATTCAGCAATGGATTTTGGGTTCGACCAAAAAAAAAAAAACATGATTAGATTTTGGACAATGTCAAAGCTAAAAAAGGATTACCATTGATAAAAGAAAAAGGAGATTTGACGTTGGATGACAATAGAAGCAGGACAAACTTGGCAATGTATTTGCCTGCTGATGTTCTTAAACAGCATGATTCAACATCGGAAACAAAAACCAAAAAACAAATAATCCCAGTTCAAGTTTTATGCAAAGAAAAAAAAAAAGGAAGAAAAATTAAAAATGATGACGAAAAACTAACAATTACAATTAATAACAATGATGCTCAAAAAATTAACAAAACAATTTCATTTTTATTATAATTGTAGTGTTTTCTGAAACAAATGGGTTAATCAAAGAGGTGAAGAGCCAAGCCAAATACAAACGCAGACCTAACGTCTCTGTCCTTGTTCTGTGTCCAAGCCAAGCCTACCGTGTATTCAGATACAATGATAAGGGAATCAAAATTCAAAAGCCTTTTATTTCGTAAATACTCTGTTCTTCCCAATCTTTTCTGCTTCAGAAATTTCCGTACTCTGCAATTAGATCCTCGCTACCACTGTATTCAGCAACATACTCTCCAAGTTGATCAGCTTGATCCAATAGAATCTCAAGGAAAAAAACATCTTCACTCCACTCTTTAAAAATAGATTCAGCAGAGTGAGTTGCACCAATGGAGTTTGCAACTTTGATTAGAGCATCATTATCCGTTAAGGCAGTCAATCCTCCACCTTCTTGGCATATAGGAAGTAAGCAATCCAAAAGTTTTTATGACTGGTGTACCAGCTAATCTCAAAACGTTGACCTCAAAAACATAAAACTGTAGCCAATGATCTGATACCGATCAATCAAAGATGATAAACTAGCTAAAAATACTGATGGAAACTGCTAGAGATTTATAATCATGAGAATTAGAGAGAATTGCCCCCTGAACCTTCTTAGTCCAGTTTCTTTCTTCAGCCATCTCCGGTTTTAATTTTTCCAGTGTCATCTTAGCTCCATTTCTGCCCATAAATCAAGCCAGTCAGGTCGATCACAGAAGACAGATGAAATCTTACGCAGGGTCCCATCTTCCTGAAAGGAAAGCAAGACCCCAAACTGTTCTACACGTTTGTCAAAAGAGACAATCAAGTCAACGAGATGGAGCCAAGATGTCCTAACCTTTGATCTATTTACCTGCCACACTCTTCCTCCAATTGACCAACATGTATAGGGAATATCTCTTTTGCCAATTATGTTGATAAGGAGGATACAATTGCTGAAATCGATTCTTCTCTACAACTGTACCCAATTAGCATTGCTTCGTCAATCAATGGTGGCAATAACTAATCCATAAAACCAACATAATGCAGTGTAATTTTATGTACCAGAACAAAAATGATTTCTGGTTTATCGATCCACTTCGAAAATCACATTGGGATGCAACAAATACAGGATTGACAAGCTCTTCAATTGCCCAAAGTGGATGGTGAAGAGCAACCTCCCAATAATGGCCCTCAACTCGGCAAGATTTTCTTTGTCTCTGCGACTCATGCAGGCGGCACAGGGCAAGAAAGTCTTCACAGTACTGGTGTTTGAGATCACCTTGAATAGTAAAAAGAGGATTTGGGACCTCACTTGATTTCCTTGTAGCCGGACTATAGGAAGTCAAATTGAAAATTGGTGGTGGCCATCTAAGGAATGAGAGGAGGGCTTGATGATCTGTGATTTCCTGGGGTCTTATTATTGCTAGAGCTCGATCTACTCTGTGATCAACAGTGGAGACTAGGCGTGAACATGCCCATTAAGGGCATGCCTTTGTGACTGAAGTTACCAAGTCCTTTGTCAGTTGAGTGTTTTAATAGCAACTGGGCACGATTCCTGCAACAGCAACAAAGAAAGTGGTCTATACAAGATATAGTTTCACAAGAGTGTGTGTGGGTGTATTTTTCTAATGGAGGCACTTACTTTTGAATTTTGTGCGGAAGAGTCCTTTCTTAAACTTCTGTTCATAGTAGAAGAGATGACATCTTAAGTTGAATTTGGATAAATCCAGCAAGGCATTCTTGCATGGACTTGAGCTTGCTTTGATGATAGGTAGGCTTGTTGTGCTGTGGATCTGTGGGCTTTCATCGAAGCAAGCATGCGTGACAGCTCGAGGATAAATAGTATCATAAAAACTCATTTATATAAATATAATTAATAATAATTGTAAATTGTTTGCCTCTTTTAATTATGTTTAAAATATCTATTCACAAATTTAAAATAAAGTAAAATCAAATATAATGTCCTAAGATAAGATTCATGAAAAGAGTTAGACAACAATTCCTCTTATTAATAGCGAGCTATTATTTAATAGTATACGAGTAGAATTAAAGTTCTAAGTGCTACTATCTCATAAAGCACAAAAAGACAAACTCATAGAGGAATAGTCCAACACATTAATCATAGACTAACCAAAGAAAGCATATGTGAATATAAGACGCGTGTCTAGTTCTCATCGTAAAGGAATCAACAAAATATTCCTTCTGTTTCCCACCTAACATTGTTTGACACATGGTGATACCTGATTGGTTCCATATCTATTATTGTAGAAATAATATCAAAAGAACAAGCGGGAAAAGCAAACATTTGATAAGATCAATCAAAAGATAGAGGTTCAGCTAAACTTTTTTTTTCTAAGCTAGAACAAAACTGGATTGATCGAGAGGAGTTTCATAATGTGGTTGGATATAAATAAGCCACTAAAAAACAAGTATAAGCCAATAAATGAGTAATAAGTGTAAACGAAGGCAGAGGGACATGTAAATGAATATGGATAATGTGATTTTGTACTGTTCAGCTTCAAGCAGTCAAGTGAGGATTGCTCTATCTCCTAAGAAAAGAACTTTGGAAAACCCTACCTTATTATTAAAAAAGGAGTGGTCTCTATGTTCGCTTTATTATTGTCTTTTATGCTGCTTTCTTATTGTCCTATTTGACTCTATTATGGCAATCTATTCTTGAGAGATCATTGCAACACTGCAAAAAAACAAAGGAATATTCACTTTTAGGGCGGGCATTTCATACTCAAACCCCAATGAAGAAAGGACAATTATTCAACACACTAAAATCTAGTAGATTTGGTTCAAAATGATATTTGTTAGTAACCAAGACAAGAATTCTTACCAATAATAAGAAATGATTTAGAGCCTCCAACGCTTATAAATAGAAGCTTCTTTCGGTTTTTATTTGATAAAAGAAAGACATAGAAGTCATAAAGAAAAGAAAAACTTTCATTCAATAAGACCTAATACTCCTATGGATATCATTGGAAGACTTGTAACCATTCTAAGAAGAAATATAACTAAAAATGAGAAACTCCAACAGGAGCAATTTTGCCGGTCTATTTTAGGAGCATTCGCCTGCTATCGATTCGGAGGTCATAGGATGAATGATGCAATCGATTTGAGATCGCATTCATGATCTGGAAGACAAAAGAAAAACTCTACTCAACAAAGAGAAAGAGCTCATTGTGCATACTGTCGCCCTTAGTGACCAAAGGGACTAAAAGAGTCCATCAACTCTTTTTTGTTCTTTTCACTTGATCTTTCTCACCTTGGCCTTGAACCATGTCAAGGGTCGATCGGAAAGTTCCTTGCCTCTTATGCTAGACATGAAAACAAATGTCTACAAACCAGACATGAAAACAAACGTCTACAGACAGTCAGACACTTATTACCATGTCTAAGATTGATTATAAAGTTCCTTGCCTTTAACGCTAGGTACGAAAACAAACATCTACAGACCGAACATAGAAACAAACGTATACAAACACTTATTTAATTTAAACCTTATAAAACTAAAAAGAGTTGACAGACTTTTCTAGTCTCCTCGGTAACCTAGGATGAAGCCCACACAATGATCACTTTCTTTTTTGTTGAGTAAGGCTCTATTCCTATCTTTTAGGCCACGAATGTGGTCCAGGATCGATAACATCTTTTGTCCCACAACTTTCAAGGATGCTACCAAAACAAACCTAATGACTGCTTCTGTTAGAGCTTGTTGAAAGTCTTCCAGCAATATATATTTCTTTTATTTGTCATCTACATGTTTATTCGCCAAACAAAGAATGAAAAAAACTTTTATTTATAGGCATCCAAGGCCTTTAACCCTTTCTTATTATTACTAAAAATGCTTATCTTGGTTCTCTAATAAGGATTACTTCAACTTTTTCATTAATAGTGAACCAGATCCGCTAGATTTTAATGCGCTGAATAATTGTTTTTTCCCTGTTACAAGTTCAATACAAAAGGCTCACTCCAAAAAATGATAGTCCTTTGGTTTTTTTGCTAGTATTGCCACATGAATTAAACCCTATCATTTCAAGAATAAAACACAATAGAGCATAATACTATCATTTCAAGAACAAAACACAATAATAGAGCATAATAGAATAATAATAGAGAAACTAGGCGCCAATTATAATCAGACATAAGAGATTACTATCCTTTTAATAATAAAGTAGGGTCTTCCAAAACTCTAGAGTAATTTGTACTTGATAGCTCAAAACTGACTATTACAAAACCATGTGATCCGTCCTTATTTAACTTCAATGGCTTCGTTATAGCCTTACTACTCCTCATTTACTGGTTTATACTTTTCTTTTACTACTCCTCGTTTACTGGTTTATACTTTTCTTTTACTGGCTTATTTATACCCAACTACATGATGAAACTCGCCAGCTCTATCCTAACTTAAAAAATAAATGTTTGGTTAACACCTTATCTCTTGATTGATCTGATCAAATGCTTACTTTTCTTGCATGCTTGTTCTTTTAGTATTATTTCAATATTATTTCTATAACTATAGATTTGGAGCCAATAAATATCACCGCATGTCAAACTGTTCAGGCAGAAGACAAAAGAAATATTTGGTTGACTAATTTCCAATGAAAATTAAACAAGTGTCCCATATACCAATATGCTTTCTTTAGTTAGCCTTTAATTTATGAATTATGAGTTGGCTTGTTCCTCCATTTGTTTATTTTTGTGTGGTTTCTCGGCTAGAATCGCTCATAATTTCAATTCTACTCACATACTATCAAATAATAGCTATCTACTAACAAGGGTGGTTGTTGACTTAACTCTTTTCATGAATCTTATCTTGTACTAGTAAATAGTGTATGGAGCATTATATTTGAATTTACTTTATATCAAATTTGTGGATCAAATAATAATTTACAATTATTATTAATTATACTTACATAAATAAGACATTTTACATTATAATTTATCTACGAGACTGTTAGGCCTATCATAAGCGCTTCCATCCATAAGCCTTTCCCCACCAGTGCCATAAGTAACTTTTCTTACTGATTCATCACAAAGGGGGAAACTTGCCTTAAGGAAAATGACTTCCAACCAAACCCTTCAATTCTTTTTTCTTATGGACCCATTCCAATTGTAGTTGCCTACCCATAAATAGTTAAGCCATTCTGAGTGCTGCAGTATTCTCCAGAGTTGATGTACTCCTTCCTGCCTTGGCAAATCAAACTTTGACTATTTCATTTCCTGTTTGCAGGGATTCCTTCCTTGCCCGATCTGTTGGATTCCTTGGTGGCCCTGGTTAGAAAGCCTTTACCCTTGTGTAAGACTAAAAGATTTCTAAAGGCTGTCACTAGCTTTCGACCTAATTAGCATTAGCTTTCACCTATACCCAACTTTCTTCTTTTACACTATACCCCCCTAGCTTTCCAGCCAGGAATTTTGCATGCTTTCCTTATACTTTGTATTAAGTAGATTATCTGTGAACTATTGGGAGAAGGTTTTTGATTTCCACAAACACTTGACGAGAATTAGGACTAGGTACACGAAAATGCCACTGTTGAGAAGGGTAATAAGAGGCACTGGCAAGGCGATGGGCCTATCAAGAAAGAATAAACCACTCATACAAAAGATGGAGCTTATCTACAACCAGAGAAAAGAAACTCCCTTGGCTGATATAGAAAACCTCGCCTTGTATACTTTTTATAGCATATAGGTCTATTGAAAAAAAAAGTACAAATAGGGGAAGATCCACCATTAGTTTTCAATTTAAAAAATGAATCTCATATGTCGATTCCAAAGTCATTATTAGAGTAAAGTCAGGTCAGATTTGCTGCAAATCAAGCTTTCAATCAGTTCACCTTCTTCTGCTTTAGCTGATGCCAATGTTGATGCCCTATCTTTATTCATTCTTCTCCACCCCTAAACAATAGCAATAGCACAAATCTTAAGCTATGGCACGGAAAGGAATGGTTTCATGAATCATGGGTGGATCTTAACATCTTTACCACCAAAAGACTACTATGACTACATCATATCATCATAGGGGGTGGGGCTGCACCGCCAACTAAATTATCAAGCGTTGACATTATATCTAGTAGAAAAGATAGTTTTCAAGGAAAATGAGATGGGTGAGAGCATTACATCATAATTTTATAAAGAGGCAACAAAACATAATGGGAAACCTAACTAAAATTAAAAATAGAAGAAAGATTTAGCTACATTAGTTACTTTTCCAATAAAAGAATCCTCTTTATCCAATTTCATGAAGATATAGTCATATGTCTAGCAAAAGATTATGTCATCTTTAACTCTAAAAGCAAGAAAGAACCTAACAGGAAGGAAGTTCTTAACAGTAACAAGGAGCAACTATAGTTGACACTGCAAGAAGATATTTAGTCGATTCATTTCAAAGTAGTTTATCCAGGGCAGTGAGTTCATCCAGCCAGTGATCATCTTTTGAGGATTTTTAAGCATTAGGTGATTTTTTTTTTTTTTTGGGGGGGGGGGGGGGGGAGAAGGAACTGGTAATGGACTGCTTGTGGCAGTGTGCATAAAACTCAAACTACTGTTACCAGAATAGATGTACTTTCAACCAAGGCTCTTGAATCAACTGTGCTCTTAGATGCTGACAATATCTCTTGTGGAAATAAGCATGCTGTTTTAGTCACAAGACGGGCAAATCTTTAGTTGGGGTGAGGGAAGTGGTGGCAGGCTTGGGCATGGAGTCATGTCATAGTTGCTAACGGAGAGATATAAGAGATATATCATAGTGGCTAACAGACTAGACCGACATTGATAGATCCAAAAGAAACACAAACAAAGCAACTGCAAATGCAATAGTTAGATCAGATTAGCATATTATTTCAGAAACAATAAGACTCATAAGTCACAGCAAGGGCAAACCCATAGTGATAGTCCAGATGTGAATCCAACAGCTCGAATTATCTGGGAGCTTTAAGGCTTGGATTAATCTACAGACTACAAAAAGATCAAAAAATGATGGGGAGCAATAGCTTGAATTACTTGAGCTTTGGGGCTTGGAAAGCTAATAATTCTATGGAAGTCCACCCACCATGATCTCTCCATTCAAATAACTTATTTTGTAAATGAAGTTACATGTAAGAATAGAAATTACAATTACAATAAAACATTTTTAAAAAATGCATCCAGTAGAAGAAACCAATAAACAAGCCAAAAAAAAAAAAAAATTCAGTCAAGCAATATAAAGTTAGGCGAAAACCACGGATGGTGGGACTTAGACCTCGGAACTAGGGGTATATCTCCTACTTGTCATTGAGAAAAAGCCTCACTAGCGATGGCTAACTTCTTTATTACAAGAGAAGTACGAAATTACTTAAATGATCAGAAGGCTCTGTTTGACTGATGCTTTTGCTATTCGAGTTTAGATTCTTTTTTTCTTTTTATTTTATCTTTTGCTTTCTATTCATATTTTGCAAGAAATTTTTTTTTTTAAAAAGAGCAAAAGCATCAATTAAACCCAGTCCAATATGAACAAAGTTTACCTTAATTTCAACCATTGAACAACTAAAACACCTCTCTTTTTTTATGGAATCACAACAACTGAAATCCCAGAACAATATAAACAATAATAATTCTTAAGGCCTTTTTTAGATTCAATAAGCATTACAGAATTCCAATAAGCTATGATCTTTTAGAACCCTCACCGGCATATGCTCGGATGGTTTCCACCGTCGCCACTTCCTTGGCCAATGCCGGCAGCTCCTCCCCAATCCTTCTCCATCTATAACACAGTAATTTCCAAAAAGTAATAAATAAAATCAACGCTCTCCATGCAAAAATTCAAAAAAAAAATAAAAAAGCCTAACTTTCGAACAAAAATAGACACAATCAATAACAAAATCAAAACTTTTACATTGATTGGAACCAGAAACGGAGCTCCGAGAACAAACGGAGGATCCTAGATCGGCAAATTTCGAATTTACAACGCCAAAGAAGTCAACAATGCGATCGGAGAAGGAAGCGTATGATGCCAGGCTTGATTCGAGGGTGCGATTGAGGTGGATTGGGTTTCGCTCCAAATCATCGCAGAGTCAGAAACTCGGGTACGATACTCCGTTCTTGAGTTAGGTCATGGTCGGAGCCGAGTTTAGCGTTGACGACGGAGGAGGCTGAGGAGGAAAGAGTCAAGACTCGAGGGAAACTTTGCAGAGTCCATATGCGTCGGGTTTTTGAGTCAAGCCATGGAAGATTCGAGCAGCAAGGGAAACTTGAGAGGGAAAGTAGGGTATATTGGGAATTTTGAAGTTACGGATTGGATTGAGGTGAGAGAGAAAGTGGACCATGTCGGCTGATTCGATGCTTGCTTCCATGTAGGAGATACGGAGTCCGATTCTTAGCAAAAGAAAGAAAACGAGTCGAATTCGGGTTGACATCGGGTCAACCCAAGTCCTCATTAAGTTTAAAATGGGCTTGGACTTGGGCCTAAAGGGGCCATCACTAATTCAATTAATTAGACTTGAGCTCCCAGCCTCATACTGAAAAAAGAACCTTTAGCCCAAAAAATCTTTAGCAATCACGAATCAATACCACCAATAGCAAGAATCTTCAAAGAAATTGTTGTAATAATTGAATCATCTAGTATCTTCTTTTTTAAGTCAAATTGGGGCTTCGTTTTTGTATATGCAATGGATGCATCTTCATATTTTCCAAACAATTTCTTGAATTTCAGTGTGCAGCCTAAGATTACTAATAATTATTTTTGTCTTTCAAGAATAGAGGTTGAAAATTTGGATTTAACAAATTTTAGTTTGGATGCTAAATTATGGAGAAATTTTGATGAGATTCATGGTGATTTGATGGAGATTAATAGAGATCATGATGATGATGATGGATTGGATTAAGACACTCATTGTGCCTACTCTTGGCTCAAAGACTGGATCTAGGGCCAAGAAGCTATAAACAGTTCTTAATTTTTGGGGCTCATATAGACCTTTGGAAGGAAAATAAGTCCAAGATTATTACTTTGCTCCCTTGTGAGGGCACTTTCGCATAATTAAACTTTTATGAGTTTTTCTTTGCTAAATGGGCTTTTTGCATGTAATGGGAAAAACATTTATGGGCTACTGCATGTGGGAGATTGAAAAATGAAAATTTGCGCGTTGAAGAATGAAAACTTAAAGATTTGCAGTTAAACTTGAAAGATTATTGGGTTTATTAGTTATAATATTTTTTATTTTAGTTTTAATATGTTATCTTTTTTATTTTAGTTTTAAAGATGGGTAAAATAGAAAAAACCTCCTGAATTTTATCATTTTGCCTGGATAAGACCCTATAACTTAATTATGCCCCAAATAAGCCCCTAAATTTTAATTGGCACTCAAATAAATTATTAATCTTTAATTTGTATCTAAGTAAACCCTTAACTTTTAATTTTTATCTAAATAAACCCGTAATATAAATAAATCTTTCATTTCAAACAAGATTTATTTGGATACAAATTAAACAATAAAAAATTATTTGAGTATAATAAAAGTATAAGGGTTTTTTTTAAGAAAATTGACATAGTTCATGGGCTTTTTTAGTATTTTAGCTTTTAAAAACCTTATTTTGACAAAATGCGATAAAATATCTTATTAATTAGGAGTATCTTAGGTTTTTCTTTACATCAAGAGTATATCTTAACTTTTAGAGTTATGTCTAGTATATAAGATTATAATAAGATAAGATAAAATGATATTATAAATAGAATTATATTAAATAATATTATTTTATTTTATGTTTTATATATGCAAAGATTACGATAGGATAATTTATTTATTGGTCAAAATTATCTTTCCTCAAAGTTTATACAATTTAAATTATTGATATAATTTGTAAAGATATAATAAGACATGTAATTTCAATTCTATGGATTAAGAATAATCTTCTTTATTTTGAGATGATTGAATCATCTTATATTAAGAGAATGATAATCTTCTTTGTAATTTTATCCCTTTCTTTAGATATAAATCAAATATAATATAAGATAATTAATATTTTATCTTATCTATCATCATATGCACTAAACATGATCCAGGGTCACTATATTAAGTATTATAAATACACCTTAGTAATGTAATAACTGCCCATCTATATTGAGAATAATAATTTGAATTGCCTTTTTGCATATTGTTTTTTCAATTTTGATCAAAACAATACTTTTGTTTTGTGATGAATTAATCCGATTCTTATCACTCCTTTTTGGTTCTTTGTAAAAGTGTGACGAATCAGCCTATTATTTTATTAATTATGGCATGCAAACTTATCCATCAATAAAATTTTAGTTTATCTTCTTTTTCTTTTCTTATTTAATCCAATCTTTAAACAAACCACAACTCAACTTTTATGTTTAGGGTGTATCAAACGTCAAGATTGTCAAAAATTGATGTTAATAAATTATTTTCGAAATATATTTTTGAAGACCATGATAACAATGTTGTTATGGAAGTTGATGCAATAAAAATTTAGGCTGGTGATTCTCTTGTTTGGAGATTTAGTTTAGATGGGTCGGAATATGAAATTCATGACTTATTCGGTGTTAAGAAATTCTAGTCAAAATCTAATGATGGATTTGTTGGTGTTGGTTTCATTGGTGAATGCGTAAACATGGTCAATTCTTTGATAGCAAAGAGCACATGAAGAAATTGGTCGACAACTTGAATACGGATCAATTGCTTATTTGAAGAAGTAGATACAATTTGATTGTAGAAGGGAGATACTGCATGATTTTATTACTGTGACAATAATTGCTAGTGATGATATTTGTTCACAATTGTTGAGGGAGGAGCTTGATTTAATGGAGGCATGTCGAATCGATATTGTTTTTTATGATATCAAAATTTTCTTTTTGTTGTTATCTTACGACTTTGTTTAAGGTTTTTAGGCTTAGTCAATTGTTATTAATTATATAAAACAAATTAATGGAAGTTTAAGTTTGATAATGATTAAGAAAAGACTAATCTAATATATGAAGAGGGCCACATTTCCTTTAAACATGTGACTAAATTTATAAGATCAAGTTTTTATTTCATTTCCTTTAAAAATATAAGGCCACATTTTCTTGCCTCTTGTCAGTGATTTCAATGTGGCATTTTATTATATGAATTTGTAGCATTGCTATTGATATCATACATGACGTGTTCAATCAGCATTTCGTTAAAAAATAATTATTGAGTGATTAAAATAAATATTTATATAAATATTAGTATAAAAATATTAGATTTTATAATTAAGTGACTCAAATAAAAAATCATCTAAAGTTGAGAAATTATTTACGAATTTTATTTACATTTAAATTATTAAAAGTTTTAATGTCATATCAAATAGATCCAACACAATAGATTATAAAAGATTGATTATTGTATTCAATCCTAAGATGCATCTGAACTGAGAACTAAATTGAACTATATATGATATTTGGATATCGAAAATGAAGAAATTCAAATTTAACTCTTTGAGCAAAAAAATTACTAAACTTTTAATATTAAAAATGAAAAGAATCGAAGTTAATTAATTAAAAAAAAATACAACAATCATTATGTCAAATGCCTTGATAACACTAAAATTAAGGCAAAAAGGAAGTAGTGTTTGGCTGCAAATTTTATGGCCTTCATAATGTTATTCGTTCAAAAAGGATCTTGATTCTTGAGCAGGACCCAGCGTTTGAAATGTTGTAGCTTTTTTTATGAAAAGATGATATTATAAATAGTTCATAAAAAAAATAAAAGAAAGAAAAGCGGTTGAAAAATAAAAAAGTAGAATTATAAATTTCAGCAGTACAAAAAGAAAAAGAAGAGAAATGGGGGTAGGAGTATAAGCAAAAAGTTGTCAGGTTTTTGACTTTCATGGAATTGCTAAAACTGAATGATCAAAGTACAGGTTGAACATTCAAGTTAAGCAGCAACTTCACAAGCAGAGGAAACACATGCGTTAATGCAGCATCATGCAGCGCAGAGAAGAGCAGAGCAGAGCAGAGCACCATCCACGTGAGCCCCCACTCACCCCCTGCTCCTGCTGAGAGCCTATGTGGCCTTGCCTCATCCCACAAACAACATAAACCGTTTTGCTTTGCTGTACTTAATTGTACTGTTTCTCATGGTGGCCAACTAAAGATCCATCTCCTTTCTTTTCTTTTCTTTTCTTTTTTTTTTTTTTTCATTTTTACCTTTATTTTTGGTGCAGGTGGTGAGAGAGAGAGAGAGAGAGACTTTGCAGCAAAGGCTAGCAAGTACAACTAAAAAGGTGTTTCTTACTTGGTGACAACTTATAGTTCAGTGAAAAAGAAGTTGGTCACCAGATCATAAGCCATTTTTGGATATTGGGTGTTTATTTCTTTCTTTGTTTTTCTTTCCCTTTCATTGGGTGAAGAAAAGAAAGAACATGGAGAAACCTACGACACCTGTTGACGTGATTTCAAACCTTGCAACTGACTGAAATTGCATATCATTTTTTTTAATTTTTTAACAAAAAAATTCCCAAGAGAAGAAATTAAATTCGAAACTCAAAATTACTAAATATTTATTTTTAAAATTAACTAAATGAATTAATTAAATTAAATTTTAAAATATTTTTATTTTTTTATATTATTAAAATGATATTATCCATCGTTTAATAAATATTTAATTTTTTATGATTTTGTATTAAATTATCTCTTCACTAATTATCGATAATTAAACGTTTAATGTGATATTAAAATCCATATTCTTTTGTTTTTATCTATTTCTCTTGTAATTCCTTTCAAATTTTTGGTATAATAAGCTTTTACTTTCATCTAGACTAGATAGAATTTGATAAAATAATATTATTTCATACATATTAAATATTGAGTTTCATGTGATCTTATGTTCAAGTTAATTAATTTTAAATTAGATTCTTAGAATAATACAATTAAGAGTACTCGTATATTTTATCCAAGCTTAATCTTTTTCCTGTACTAAATTTCAGCAAAAGTTTACACCAAACTGAGGCATGGAGAGTAACAGGAACATGGTTATTTCTAACTAATTATCATGATTGCAGGTCCTTAATTATGATAATTAGAACTTAACCTGAATAACTAATGCAGAAACCAGAAGTACAATCGAGGACAGCCAACAAAAGACTTCACCAAACATAATAAAACATCATAGAGGAGAGAAACACTGAATCATAGATCTGTACTAGACATTAAGCAACAATAAATTTGTACCAAACATAATGAAACAGCAAATCTGGCATAGTAAAAGATTTGAAATCATAGTAACAGACAAATTTTCATTGAATAGCTGTTCAATGATAGGAAATTCCACCATAATGAGAAGGAAAAAGTGGGAATTTTCCATCTTAAACATAAAACATTGATATATATGGGGCACCAAAACTTTCCTTCTTGGCAGTTCGCTTCTCACGTGCATGAACATTCCATCCAACCAGCCACGTACACCAAGTTTTCTACTTTGTTCTCTCGTACATCTGACGTCATTTTCACTGACTTAAGAGTGCAGATGAATAACAACACAAAAGTAAAAAGAAATTGTGATCTACCTGTTAGGATGTTGAGCTTCTCAACGCTTTCATCCCTTTCCACCCAAAAAAACACAGAAATTAAGGGTAAATTGTGAAAGAGACTGCACCAAACCTTTTATCTTGCATGTCTGTAACAGAAATTTTCGTAAATAGGTACAAGGTATCACTAGCACTTGATTTTGCATTGATTCTCACGTTGATCATGTAAAATTTCGTACTTCAAATTATTCCTTCCAAAAAAAAAAAAAGAAAAAAAAAACAGATTCGCATTGTTCAATCCATAGAACAGAAACAGATGATCTGATATCTTCATCATATTGACAAATACACAGCTTTGATTATGCTAAAGGAAAGTAAAAGAAAAAAAAAAAATCCTAGCATCTCATAGTCATCTCAGTACACCCAAAGAAAACTCACAAAAAGTAGCAAGAGGTTTTAACAAATAAATACAGAGTTAAAAACATCTAGAAAAGTTTCACAGAGTTTTTCACATTTTAACTCAGTACCACAAAGAGGTTTTCAGATCCCATAGTCATCTCAGTATCCCCAAAGAAAACTCCCTAAAAGTAAAAGGAGGTTTTAACAATAAATAGAGTTATAAACATCTAGAAAATTTGTGTACATTGCATCTAGAGGTTTTAACTCAGCTAATGATATGTTATTCATGGCAATTGCTGTCAGATGCATCCTTTGGTAAATTAAGAATTTCCATGAAGTAAGCGATGCATAATTCTTTTGCTAACAATTAAGGATAAGGAATAATGCAACCCAATAAAACATTAATGAAATGTACAAATTTGTTAGGGAGTAAAGTGCAAAATCAGGAAATGTTATCATCCAAATCCATCTAAACGCTAGCAACCAAAGAGTCAACAGAATCACACATATATCGAAGTGATAGTTGCTGCAAGCTTCTAAATTCCAGAGAAAATTGATCAAAAATACAAAGATATCTTTCCAAACATGTCCCACCAGCAGTATCACAAAGGATAATTTGCTTATTCCCTGAGGCTCATTCATTTGCAGGAAATTCATGAACAGATGTCCAGTAATTTGGTGATCTGATATAAAAGAGATAAACCAAGACTTTGAAATTCATTGGAAAATGATAGTGTGACAAAGCAACGGTAGAGATAGAAGCCTATAGGAAATTTTCTTCATGGTTGGAAAAGCCAATTGAATTATTACATGCAAGAACGTATGATGTTAAAAAAATTTGCATATTCTACACAGAAAAAAATAGCACAGTAGAAAATTTCATCGACAAATACTATCTGAACGCTGAATATGATAATGAATGATAAGAACTGACCTAAAATTTTCATTGAGAAGTTATTTTCCCTCCCTAATGTTTATTGAGCTTAAAGGAAGTCATTGTGGGTTGCTTGACGTTGTCTCATGGACAGTAAAACTATACACTCCTAGACATTTAACTATTGAAAGGCTGCGTTAAGTGGACAAAATTCATAGGTAAAATTCCTACCAAGTTACCAAAGCCAACAAGGTTATCCATCTCGTATTGACCAAATATTCATCCCTGTATTTCAAAGTTACCAACCCTGAAG
Source organism: Durio zibethinus (assembly GCF_002303985.1). The sequence goes on along the minus strand of NW_019167838.1, from coordinate 20,353,561 downwards.
TATTTTATTGATCTTAGACATTTATTTCTTCTTCCTATATTTTTATTAAATCACAAATATCTTCTGTCCTAAATTAGGTTTACTCTGTTTTGGTTCTTTTGTGAGATTTTCACATGATTAAAATGGAGTATTAACAATCTTTTATTTCTTTTCTATTTCAAATTTTGTTCTCCGCAAGCTCTTAAAACTGACCAAAAAATTGTACCATACTACATGAACCAAAGTAGAGAATAAACCCTTTATCTTCTCCTCCTAAGTATTTTGATATTCCTACTAAGGAGGCTTGTATACTAAACAATAGGGGAAAGGTGCTGGAATGTACATGACTTACAACTTTGTCATGAACAACAAAGCTATGTAAACCACAAACCACAGTACATCGTCATTAATGCAAGAATATAATGAATTTAAAATCTACTAATCTCGCAAGAAGTCCTTAACTGAATTATTTATATGTATGTACTTTATGGAAATATAGTAACAAAAAAGCAGCAGTATTTACTGGAAACCAAAGGGTTAAACTTCCTTTTATTATTATTTTTTTTTGCGTGTGTGGGGGTTGGGGGTGGGATGGGGGGAGGGGATGTGGTTTGAGGGTGGGATATGGAGACAGCAGGCCATTATTTATATCTTTTAACATATTATCTAAGTAATTGATCAACATAAGAGAACCAACATTTGGCTGAAAGAAACTTTGTGAATATTGAAACAACCTAAATGTACTGGGACTTGAAATTATTGAACTGTGCATGTTCTACATGACACCAACCTTTGACAACCCCTGATGGTAACCAAATAAAAGAACGACTCTTTGACCCAACAAAAAGAAAAGGAAAGACAAAAAGGCAAGGAAAAAAGACCCAAAGCAATGAAACATGATAAAACTAAAAGGCCGAGAAATCTCTAGACCTTCTCCTATAACTGTATCTATGAATCTAAATTAAAACATGAAATTTCCCCCAAAAGGAAGGCAGAGATTACCCTCTCCAGAACCTTTTTCCTTGAATGCCACAGCTGTAAATTCCAGTAGAAAAGGACTTCATACAGCAGACACGGTGCAGCAAAACTGGGTGCACATTTCAGCATCCCATCACAGCACAGTTATAAACAAAACTGCCAAAGGGCTTTCTCACAAGCAAGTTCCATTGTGGTGGGCCCTCATTTGGAACCCAAGAGTTTACCTCGATCATCCCTTCACCTAAAGCCCTAGGTCCGCCAATAACAACTAGCTGATCCCCACATGCCCTAAATGCTAACCCCCAGCCATTCATTGAGAATGCTCGCTCAGGTAATCGCCCTAGTGTGACCCACAAGTTATTCTCTTTGTCATATTTCCTTACTTCTTGTTGAGCATAATCAGCTGCATACAGCTCATTATTTACAACTGCCACTAGAGGAGGTGCCTCAGCAGTAGCAGGTGCTTCAGGTGCTCCAGGCCCCCCATTACGTGCAGGGAACATGTTAGGTATTTCACGCCATGTCTTCATCTTCAAATCATAAACCTCTCCGCATGTCAGTGTTCTAGAATTCCCAACCCCAATTCCACCAATAACATAAAACTTTCCATCCATAAATACACCAGAACACATTTTTCTTGCTTTATTCATGCTTGGAATGGTCACCCACTTGCCAGTTTCCGAATTATAAAGCTCTGCTGAGCTCAAAATATTTCCATGTGGATCACAACCACCAGCTAGAATTGCAATTTCACCCAGACTGGCAGATCCAAACAAGCACCTGGGTCTATTCATCTCCATCCCAGATGACCACGTGTTTGTCAAAATGCTATATCTATAAATAACATGGGACGTTATTTCCTTTCCAAAAACAAGAAGTTCGGTCCCAACAGCCAATGACTCCTTATCCGAAAACATGAAACATTCATTGGAGGTCATTCTGGGCAAATGCATCCATCTTTGACGAATTGGATCAAAAGCCCGCCACTCTAGAAGGCTGCAAGAGAAGTAAACCCAATGTTCAACGATTCCCATTTCCCGCCGCAACCTGTACAGCTCACCACTCCGTATAACAGAGCGGAAACCACTATTCAAAGATGCGATGGTGCCATAATCAGACCTTGAGGAGAGGAGGAGACAGTTAATCGAGATGTCTCGCCCAAGCTGGTGGATCAGTAAACTTGATTCTGAATGATCCCCAGAATGGCGGTGGTTATCTGGTTGGTCAATTTGGGCAAGGGACATATCCTCTTTTTCCACGTTCTCATCATCTTCGAGTGGCTTGAGAACTTTTCTTGCCATCTGGTCTTCTCCATCTTCCATCTGGCGCTTGCTTCTTGAGAGCTCGATTACATGAAAAGTATTATAAATCCACTTGCTCTCTTGCTCACAGGAGCTTGGCAAATCCCTTGAGACAAGATATGATGGGCCTTCCAACATGATCTTGGGATTATATCATCTGAGCACCAGGAACGGTTCCTTTCTTCTTCATTATAATGATATGCAAAACTGATAAGTCAATAAAGGAAATGGCAACCCTCAGTTACTGCACCAACAAGGATATGTTTATTTAGCTAAACATGCAATTTTTGGAAGAATGATAAGATCACCAAATCACATATAAGAGAATTCCATAAAATCCAACAAAGAAATGAATGTAAAATCCCAGCAGAAACCAATGGCTAGAGAGCTGATAACACCGTATTCATATATAGCACAAGGAATTCCAAAAAGAACTCAATTTAAGAGACAAAGCATAGAAGACACTATCAATCCAAAACTCAGCAAAATCAAAACTATCAAAGAAATAAGACAAAACAATGCACAGCCATTTTCCATAATGACAGATCACACCCCTTGTTTATCATGAAAACAACATGCATAACAAGAACAATCTTGTAATCAAACCAAGAATCCAAAAAAAAACAAATAAATAAATAAAACTTACAAATTGATACTCTTTGCAAAGCTGAATAGCCAGAGAAATCTAGACAATTATCCAAAAATCAGATCTTTTAAATTCACACCTATAGAGATATATAAAGATAAAAAGTGCGAAAAAAAAAGAAATTCATCATGAATCATTCACATGCTACACTTTTCAGCAAATCAACAGTGAAACCAAATCTAAATTTGGCTCCAAAAAAGCCACAACAAAGATCTATCCTTTACTGAAATCAATACCATTTCACAGAAAAAAATTCACCCTTACTTCAAAAAAATGAGAACTACCCAAACAAGTATATCCAACAAAAAAAAAAAACAAATAGAAAAACACCGTGAGCTTTAACAATGGAGATGAGAAAGTTAAAAAGAACCCAGAAACCATCATAAAAGAGAAGAAAAAAACAGGCTTACAAATTGGATAACAAAGGCTGAAGCTTTCAGCTATGGTGCCCTTCAATTCTTTCTGGGAATCAAATTAACAAAACAAAAAAAAAAAAGGCTCAATTTGCTACAGATTCTCTCTCTCAGGGGATAGTTTATATTCGCTTTGAGAGAGAGAGAGAGAGGCAATAAAAAATGGGTTAAGAGAAGTGGATTTATATAAGTAAAGGGAGAAAGGATTAAAATTTTAATAATATATTTTTTTCGACAGAAAGGGAAAAATGGTGGGGCCTACAACGGCTAAGGGAGGGAGTCGCCGTTTAGAAATTGCGGCCCCAATGAAGCGAAACCGGTAACGGCCGTTTCTGCACGTGTTTCAACTCCAACCCACGCTTTGCCAAGTACTCTCCCTTCGTGCGTGGCTCCTTTTGTTTCTTTTCTCTTTCTCTCACTCTCTTTTTTCCTTCTATTTTCTTCCTTTGAATTTTGTTTTGGAAGTGGTTTCGGCAGAGTTAAATTGCATTAATATAGTCAATGATAATAAAATATTAAAATTTTAATTTCAATAAATAAAATTTAAATTTTAAAAATTTAATTTAATTAACTTATATAATAAATTTTTAAAAAATGACATTTAATATGTTTACAAATTTTTTTGACTATAGTTAAAATGGATAAAATCAATGAAGGGATATACATATAATGATCATCAATCATATCGTAATGATATAGTTCAAGGCATCACTAGGTATGTAATGACAAATTAAAATGTCATCACACCTCATTGTATAAGATAATTTTATAATGTTGTAATCTTGGAGATTAAATACATGCATGAAGATATATATACTTAGTATGCAAATTAGTTATTATGAACCTAAATTAAGTTTCAATTTCACTTTTTATTAAAAGTAATTAAGTATATCATATAAGTTTGATTCAAAATTAATTACTATACTTACTTAAAAGATAAAATTATAAATAAAATTAATTAAAATTGAATAAAGGAAAAATTTGTTTTACTCGATAATCTTACGCGTGTCAATGCTATTAAGGATAAAATTCCGTTTTCGGTTATTTCACTTTATCATACTATATTTATTGTCTACCATTTTTCGTAACGATCGTATCGGATCAATGTTTGTATTTTTTATTAATTATGTTTAAGGAATAATTAGCTAATACTTTTTTGATCAAATATGAATAAAGATAAAAAAATCTTCTTTTAACATATATACATTAATAAGTTAAAAATATTTTATTTCTTGACTTAATTGGATTCGAAAGTTTTTAATACCACCCTAAATAAGAGTTCGGGTCGGGTCAAATTAAATTATATACTAAAAAAAATATGAAATATTAAAAAATTGAAGCTCATCTTGTAGCAAAACTAACACTCATATGGTAAAACAAAATTTTCTTTCATTCTAAGAAATTTTCTGAAAAGTTCATTGGTTCTCATGTAGCAAAGACTAATTTCAAATGGATCAACATATATTTCAATGTTCAAGTTCAAATTAATCAATGTTATTTAAACTAAGCTCTCCTTAAGTTGGATAATAAGAAAATTTCATTAGAGCTCGATGATTCGATAGAAATTTGTATACCTAAAACTCAAGTTGATATTTTTGCTTGAAACAATAAAATGAGCATTCATAACTTTGATTGAGCTTGATTTGACAAAAATTTGTTAAGAACTAGTACTTACCTTGACTTGTTCTATGCTACATACCCTAATTTTACCTTTTTCTTTTATGTTGATGCATGATGACGATGTTTCATAATTTTTTATGACACAAAAAATAACATAAAATTCGAGATATTTTTATAAAAAATTTAAGATTTAATTTAATTAATTTATATCATTATTTTTTAAAGATAATTTTTAATAAAATTAAAATTTTAATATTTATAATCTTTCATTTATTATCAGATTGCATGTATTTTTGTTAAAAAACAAAAACAACTATAATTAACACGTTGATGGTAAAACTTTTTAAGAGTATTTCACCTACAATTCATTTTAAGGTTAATATTATGATTGATCCCTCCATTATAATTTTATTAATTAAAATGCTACTCATCCCTAGTATGATTTATTTCAAATAAAAATATGTAATATGCAAATAACCATTTAAGTATCATATTAATTAAAAAATTCATGATTAAAAAATATTATTAAAAATTTTTATAATTCAAGTACTATATTTAATATTTATTATAATTTAAAGACGATTCATAATATAAACCCGTATCTTTATTACATTCATATAATTATCTAATCATAATAAAAAAATTATATAAGAGTCCAATGCTTATAAATGTATATTTTATACAAAATTTTAATGAATTTCACATAATTTTTAAATTATAATTAATTAATTATAATATAGTAATAATAGGTAGAACTCCCCTTATACCATGGTTAAAATTAAACCACTCAAATTAAGGTTTATAAACAGTAAATAGTTACAGTCTGGCTTTTTACCTACAAAAGAAGAATTCAAGCTTCTTTTGTTCTCTAATTTATTCAATTTATTTAATATAATGAGAGAATCCAGATAAGAAGAAGAAGAGAAAGAAAAAAAACGGTCAATGGGTTTGGCGTTTTCCTTAAATGCCATAAGGAGTGCATGCGCAAGGTTGGAGCCTTGAATTTGGATTTTTGCACCGATGACTTTGTCTCCTTTTGTTCAAAAGTTAAACCCAAAAAAGAAAAAAAAAAAAGGCACATCCTCTTTGTCTTTTTCATTTTTCTCTTCCTTTTAATTTTTGAGGTTATATTAATTATTTTTTCCTCTTTTTTTCCATTTTCATTTATGTGAGATTCCCCTTGCACTTAATGCCCCTTATTATCTCAGAAAGCTTCAAATTATGGCCATCCTTATCTCTTAAATCTCTCCAATTTATGACTCTATCCCAATGCCCAAAAACGTGACCTTTGTGAAACTGTTACCTTCTTTTTCTTTTAATTATTTTTTGTTTTTTAGTCCATTTGGTTTTCATCTATACAAAGAAGGAAATTAATTTCTCATATTATTCCCTAATCAACCCTACTCAAACAAATTACCTAATCAGCTTGCTACCAACTAGATATTGTCTCCATGATAAAGTGGAGGTCCTGACGTCTTGAAATCTCGTGTTTAGTGATACTATATGTGAATTTGATTTAATTTTGTATTATTGTAAATGTATATAGTGATTTATTGATTATTTAATTTGTTTGATTTAGTAATTGATTTTTGAATCAATTGATATATCATTAAAATTGATATTTAAAAATTGTGGGTCCGAACGAATTTATGTGTATAATATTTTTTTTAGTTAAATAAATTTTAAAATAAAAATTTAAAATATATTAAAATTAAAAAATTTTATTTGTTATTATTTTTTAATGAAATGTAAAGTGGCATCGAAAATTTAATTAGACTTCATATCATTATTTCATTTACTATTTCTTTTGGTTTTTGAAAACACAAATTAGAACAAATTATGTTTAAATAAAAAATAAAAATAATGTATTTGAAAAATTAAAATTAACTTTCATTTGTATGAAATCATGATCATTATGTTCGAACTAGTATTACTTTTACCCCTTTACTCATTTTTAATCATATATGATAGTGTTCTAGTATTTATTTTTGCTTTAGTCATTACCTTTTAAATAAAAATCATTAAATAAAAATCAATCACTGAAAATAAAAACTGATGTAATTATAATAGACATATTGATTGGTCGGCACTCTTGTTTGTGCTCAAAACACTTGTCTAGGACTCAGTCCATGTTGATATTCATTTAGGCCCATTTAATTAAATTTATTTATTAAATATTAAAAAATAATTTCTAATTTGATTTTGAAAGTTAATTTTGAAATTTGCCTAAAAAACTGCCATTTTAAACAAATTTTTGTTTAAATTCATATTTTCTTTTAATGGAAGGAAAATCTCACTAGACACCGAAAGAAATTACATATTCCCATTGTGATAACGCCTAGTAGTCTTTCAAAGAGATTAGCAATAGAAATGATAACGTGGAATTAAGCTAACCGTAGGAGTAATTTGACTTTTAATTAAAATTTTTTTCTAATAAATTCTAAAGCATATTATATGTAAGGCCAAGCTATGTTTGTCACAATAATTTTAATTATATATATTTCATTACATAAGACAATGGAATAAAGAAAAATCATCACCAATAAGAATATATAAAGGGGCTCTTTTCCTTTCCCATATTTTTCTCTCGCTTTCCCTTCCCCTACTTACGTTCCAAATTCAACTAGAATCTTGAAATTTGTATGATTGTTGATGCAAGATTTTTGGATTTTGACACAATTTTTTGTATGTTGTGTTGCCCTTGCACACATGCACCAAACTGCCTCTATTTCAAAATTGTGAAATTAAAATAATCTCATGTTTGGAAAACAAAAAATAATTTCATGTTTAATCACTAATATCTCTCTCTTTTTTTTTTTTTTAAACAAATGTATTTATGCTTAATTATTAGGAGTCAAACTGACCACTCGTATCTTAAAAATTTTGGCTTATAAATCGATACATGACTTTTTAGAAATTGCAGACCACTCGTACAAATTTTGTTCCGTGTCGGTTTGGTGTTGGACTTTAAAATTTTTAAAAAATATATAATTAAAATAGATTATATTATGATAATGGTTTATGTATTTTAATGAAATTTAAAATTTAGTATCTTTATTATAATTAATAGAAAAATTAAAATATAGAAGAAAACAAACTTGGTATATTTAAAAAATCTAAAATTTTTGAAATATTGAATTTCTTTTAAAAAACAAATTTTGATATTTTTAAGAATTCAAAAAAAAGTTTTCTTTAAAATTAAAGTATTGGAAAAAATTTAGTTTAACATTTTTAAAAAATTAATCAATTTTAAAAATTAAAAAATATTTTTTAAAATAAAAGAAACATTACTTTTAGAAAAATTAAAATATTTGAAAAAAATTAAATTTAATTTTTTTAAAAAATAGGAAAAATTATAAATAATTCATAAATTTAAAAATTTTAAATTTAAAACCTTATTTAAAAAAAATGAAGAAATATTATTTTTTAAAAAATTAAAAAGTTGGAAAAATTTAACGTCTTTAAAAATCCAAAAAACCTAAAATATCTTATTTTTTTCTCGCTTTTTATTATATATAATTTTTAATTTTTCAAATATTTTCTTTTGAATTTTTTAAGACTTTTTAATTTTCATATATTTTTCTAAAAAGGCAATGGGTTCGTTAACAAAGTTAATAGAGTATAATTGATATCATTAGTAGTCGGATTAATATTGTTAAATTCAACTTGTATGAGAACGAGATTTTAATAAATTATATGAATAAACTAAAGTTTAAATTTTGTATGAGTACATAGATTATTTGCCTAATTTGAGAATTAATTTTATTCATCCACGTTATCATGTTAACAAAGTCAAAACAATGTTAGCAAATTTAATGTCACGTTAGCAAGGTCAACGCCATGTCTCAAATCAATAGCTATGTTAGAGTTTTTAATGAAAAAAATTGACATGGTTAGTGATTGGATTATAAGATTATCAAACTAAAATAGTATTGTCATAATAATTTTGGAGATGCTAGATGAAAATTTTAAAAATCTAATCAAAACTGAGAGAGTGGCCACCAATATTTCTTTTGCTAGGTGTGATTAGCCATTTAAAAAATTTATTATTTTAATAAAATTTTAAAATCAATTAAAACTTATTAAAATGATAATTTTTAGGTTTACAAAAATAAAATCAGGTTTGAGAGTACGGTCATACATGGAGAATTATTAGCATCTCCATAGCACCCATTTTAAAAATGGTATCAATTAATCAAGTGTTTTCTTTTAACCTTAACAAAAATGGTTTTACTTTTAATATTTAGAAATAATTTCTTTAATTTTTCTTATTGCAACAAAAAACATCTTTTTACTTTTTTTTTTAATTTTTTTGTGAAAAAAATAAAAACCTTGTGTATTGAAAATTTCTAAAAAATATTACAATACTTTGATAATATTAAGAGAAACTTTCTCACTTAAGGACCTCATAAAAATCATTATTCAGACTTCTCAAGGATTTTATTCTTACCAGTTCATAATTATCTTTAAAATCAATATTTATAACATAAGATATAAAATGATACCCATAATTTAAACCAAATAATATTTTTTTTTATAAAAATTTATTTCTTATTTTTTATTAAACAAAAGATAAACAAGAAATTTTTGGCACCCCAAAACACCTTCAAAGTGCCTCAAACCTAAACTCTCTCACATATGTTTTTGGTGTTTTTTTTTTTTATTTCTGTGGCATTGATTGAGGCTTTTCTCCAAGGGAAGGACTGTGGCTATTTTGTTTTTTTTTTTTTTTGTTGAATTTTGGTTTAAGGAAGCAAAAGATGACATTTTGGCTTTTCAATTTGGGTGGGTTATGTGATTGTGGGTCATAGTTAGAGGGATGAGGCTTCAGTGGTGGGAAAATTGAGCTATGATGGTGGTTGGTGGTAAGTGAGTGGGCAAAGGGTAAACAGTGATGGAAGTGGTGTTTGGGTATGAAGGGGAGGGGAGCTAGGCTTTTTGGTTATGAGCAGAGAGGGGTCATAGCTTTGAGTTTAGAGTGGTTTTTGTTCGAAAGGGTAGTGGATGGCAAAAGAGCTTTGCTATGGGTGGTGGTAAACTATTGATAGAGCTACAATCGGTGTAGGTGAGAGGCTAGTGCATGTAAAGGATTGATTTAAGCTAGTATGTGATTGAAGATTTTGTTCCTTTTGCTGTGCTCTCCCTTGCCCTCTCCTTCAATACCTTTTTGTGAATTGCTTCCTCTTTGGGATTTTATTAGAAGCCCTATGTTAACAGCTTTACTTCATACTGCTTGTAAAATGGATTTTTTCTTTGAAAAGGCGATTAGGGTTTTTGGACTGTTATTATAGCAATGGTTGCTACATTTAAGGTGGGGAGTTTGTTTCTTTAGTTTATACTAGGGGATCAATAAGGTAAAATGAAGGGTAAAATGTAATGTTGCAAATGGTGTTGTGAAATGAGAAGGGGGGAAAGTGAATTTGGAAAAAGTGCTCCATAGTAGACCAAGGTTCTATCTTTTTTTTTTAACATTTTTTTGTAATTTTTCAATTAATTAAAGTAATTAATTTTTAATAAAATCAAATTGTGCCTTTAAAATTAAATTTATACTCACATTAAACTTTGGGCCCTTAAGTCCGAATGATCAAATTATGAATTGATTTGAATTAAATTAGGCTGAACTTGGGTCTATGCAAAATGATCCGAAAACGATTAATATAAAATGAACTCGAATGAGCTTAATTCAATTAAATCCAATTAAAATGCTTAAATTGAAATGTTAAAAACAAGCTTAAAAATTGAACAAATTCGAATTAATTCGAATAAAATTGGGTGTCTAAAGCTACTGTTATTTGCACATTATTGAGAATTAAGAATAAGGCAAAAGTTTTTTATTTTAATTTTTTAATTTTGATTTTTTTGTTGAAATTTTTTGAACTTTGGTTTCTAGGTTTTTTTTTTTTTGGATTCTTTTAAATTTTTATTTTTTGGATTTTTTTATTTTATGAATTTTTAGAATTTTAGAATTTTTTAAATTTATGAAAAACTCTTTTTAGTAGAGGCTATATAACTTTTGAAAATAGATTTAAAAGTTGTTTTCTTTAGACACTTTACAACTTTTGAAAATAGATTTAAAGCATTTTACCTAAAAAACTTATGAATCTTACTTGAAGGATTTAGAGATTATGCCTAGAGGTTTTATAAATCTTGTTACTAAAATAGATTCAGCATTGAAGATTTACAAATTTTGCCTGGAGAACTTAGAAACTATATGCGAAGGTCTTATAAATCTCGATAGTAAAATAGATTCAGCTCAAAAAATTTATGAATCTCGCCCAAAAGACTTAAAGACTATGCTTGAAGGTATTACAAATCTTAACTCCTATGAATGCTCCTCTAAATAGAGGTTCTACAATTTAAAAAAAATAAAAGATTTTGCTCAAAGGACTTGTGAATGGTTTTCATCTTTACCTAAAGGTTTTAAGGATTATACCCGAAGGACTTACAAATCATTCTAATCTTTGCTCAGAGGTCTTAGCAATGAATTTTTCATCTTGATGGCTAGAGCTCTTGAGGATTATACCCAGAGGGCTAATAAAAAAATTCTAATCTTTGACCGGAGGTCTTATAATTGTTTTATAAAAATTTCTTTTTCAAAAATAAATAAATAAATAAAATGTTCAATTTTTATGATTTTTTGAAACTTGGATGTCACCACCAAAGAGAACTTAGATGTCACCATTAAGGAAATGCAAACAACTTTGGATATCGCTACTAAAGAAGACTTTAATATCACCCTTGAAGAGAACTTGAATATCACCATCAAGGAGAATTCAGATATCACTACCGAGTGAATGCAAATGACTTCAGATATCACCATTGAAGAGAACTCGAATATCATCACTGAAAAAATGCAGACAACTTTGGATATCATCATCAAAGAGGACTCGAATATCATCATTAAAAAGAACTTAAATATCACCATTGAGGAGAACTTAGATACCACTACTGAGTGAATACAAATAACTTTGGATATCACTACTAAAGAGAACTCGGATATCACTATTGATAGAATGTAAATGAATAACTTTGGATATCGTCATCAAAGGATTTTAATGAAATTCAAACTTGGATACTCTAATATCACCATTGAGTGAGTTTTAATAAAAAGGTTTGGATATCACCATTGAGTAAGTTTAAACAAAAGCTCCCACCAAAAAAATTTTAATGATATTCAAATATGAATACTCCGATATCACCACCGAGAATTTTTAATAAAAAGGCTCGAATATCATCACTGAGTGAGTTTTAATGACAACTCCCATTAAGAAAATGAAATTCAAATTTTAGAACTCAAATATCACCATCGAGTAATTTTGAAAAAGGCTAAGATATCACCATCGAGAATATTGAAGAAAATTCGATCATAATATTTTTCTTAATTGGTGCCAACTTACTGGGCTTAATATCTATGTTAACCAACTACATTAGGCTTACTAATCTGAATTGGTGCTCGCTTTATTGGGTTTAATAATCTAATCTTAGTGCTAACTAGATTGGGCTTAAAAAACCTTATCCAATGCTAACTTAATTGGGCTTAAAAATCTTAGTGCTAGTTAAATTGGGCTTAAATCTTATACGTACGAGCTAAATTGGACTTAAATCTCATCAATGCTAGTTAAATTGGGCTTAAAAATCTTAGTGCAGGCTAAACTAGGCTTATATCTTATCAATGCTAGCTAAATTGAGCTTAAAAATCTCGATACCAACTAAATTGGGCCTAAATCTCATCGGTGCCAAATAAATTGAGCTTAAAAATCTAGGTGCCAACTAAATTAGGCTTAAGTCTCATTGGTGCCAGTTAAACTAAGCTTCAATCTCATTGTTGTTGGTCAAACTGAGCTTAAATATCATTGGTGCAAGCTAAATTGGGCTTAAATTTCATCAGTGCCAGCTAAACTGAGCTTAAAATTCTCCTCTAATGTCAACTTAACTAAGCTTAAAATCTAATCTTATTATCATACTTATCTTTTTCATTCATTTCTTTAATAACCTTTCTATTTTTTGTAAATATTTTTTCAACTATTCAAACTCTTTTGACATTTTAACCTCTTATCAAACTATGTTCTCTCTTTTTTATTTTTCTCTCCTCTATTTTATAATAAACTTTCTTATCTCTTTTTCTTTTTTCTTTTTCTTTTTTGAATTTTTTTCTCGAAGAGTTTCTTCTTTACTTTTCCATGACTTAAAATATTTATCCTTTTTTTTTTTTTTGAATATTTACAAAGTCAACAAATACAATCATGGTACAAATGTCTATTCTTAACAAATGATGTGAATACAAAGGTCTTTATGCAAATGCAAGAATCCATGTCATGACAGAACTTCTTTATGATGCAAATACTTAATGCAAATGCAAGTGACTTTTTTTTTTATGATGCAATGCTAATGTTTTTTTTTTCATGTAAATGACCCTATAATGATACAAATGCAAATTTCTTTTTCATGACACATTGACCTAACAAAGATGCAATGACAAATTTTCTTACCAGCAGAATTCCATTTCATGATGCAAATGCCTCTTACGAATGCAAATGCCAATGTTCATACATGGTACGGATACCCCAAAGATATAAATACAAATTTGCAAATTCAATTGTTTTTCAACAATGCAGATGCTCCCTGCAACTATAAAAATTTTATTTAAAAAATGCCAATTCTTATGCAATTGTAAAAATTTTCATGATGTATATGCCTTAACATGGATGCAAATACCAATATTTAAAGCAGTAGTGCAAATGCATGTCAAAAGAGGCAAACACTAGAAATGGTTTTTTTCAAAATAACTGAAAAAATTACCCTATATAATTAAATTTCATGGTCAAAGACAAAGAAATGTCTAAACAAATGTGATTTTGGAGTCTTTCAAAAATTAGCATTCTCTATTAGAAATGAAAGAGGTGAAATTTTTTTCTTTTTTTTTTCAAATGGATTAAATGGTTCAACATGTTAAAGTTTTAGTTAATTCAAAAAGGTTTCACCATTTGAAGGAAACAAAAGATATATACTTTGCCAGCTAGGCTCACAAATAAAACATAAATTTTTCTAAAAAGCATAATTCCCTTAAAATCTAAATTGGTTTGACAATTTCTTTAGCCTTCAAATGTGGTATTTTGATAAATATCAAGGTCAACTGTAATGGGTTTAAAATTTTAAAAGGTTATTTAAAAATGGGAGAAGAAGACTTAAATTTTCAAAATCAATCCTTTTAATAGATTTCAAACTTTCAATGCATCAACATTTGTAAATCTTTCAAAAGTTTAAGTTATTTCATATTGGCTTTTCTTATTTCTTTAGTCATCAAGATTGGTTTCAAAGTTTTCAGATTTGTTCTAAACTGCCCTTTTTTGGGTTTTCACCCTAGAACCATATTTTTTCTTCATTATTTTAGCTTTATTTTTTATTATTTCATCATGCACTTAATAATCCAATTTTCATCCAAAATGTATTGATGGTTTAAATAGGTTATTGGACACTGAAAGAAGATAAAAGGCTCATGGGTTATATGATGATTCTACGAAGGGAAGCTTTTCTGGTTAAGCATTAATGCTTGATCAAAATGGACTTTTTAAAGCATGTAACATAGTCCAAGGTTCAAAGTTTTGAAGGAAAGGATAAATAGGGCCAAAATGTGTTTAAGGATGATAAAACCAAGGATCATTTCATATCATATAAAGAGCCCCTTTTAGGACATTTATCTTTTCATTTTCCAAGACTTGCTATTCCATCATTTTATTCATTCTTTTTCTTCTTTTATTTTGTTTTGTTTTGTTTTGCCTTTTTCTTTACCTTTTTTTTCTTTATTTTTCTTTGCACATATCCACTTCTAATTAAGTGTGTTCAAAACTTTTTGAAAACTCATTTTATTGGACGTTTGCCCCTTGACATAAATGGTTCCCTTTTTATACTAGAAGTAAGGCTTCACTGAGTATAATTCTTAAATATGTCACTCTTTTGCCTTTCAATGTGAAATGTGATCTTTAATCAAGGTTTATTTTGTAGACACCCTATTTTTGTCTGAAGATTTTTTTCGAAAATCATTAGACTTTGATTTGAGTGCAATTGGGCCTCAATACAAAAAGTGAACTTTGGTTCCAAGGACTAAAAGCCTAAAAATTTCAATTTCAATTTTCATTTTTAATTTTAATTTTGATTTTGATGTTGATTTTAATTTTGATTTTAATTTTAATTTTTGTTTTATTTTTAAGTTTAGTTAGAGTCAAAGAAAAAAAGAAAAAAAATAAAAGAAGAGAAATGTGGGATTTTTTGTAAAAAAAAAATTGGCAGATTTGGGTTTCAGGATCTTATTGAATGTTGAGAGTCTAAGAACTAATGGTTTATGGAAATTGTTGGGCTACAAGTCATTGGGAAAAGGAAAATTGCAAAAAAAATTGAATTGAGATAGATTTTGTAGAGATTCATTACAACTTGAATATTTCCAATCCGAAAGGGATTAAAGTCTTATAAAAACCTAATTATTAATCACAAAAACAACAAGAATTAATTAAAGAAGCAATCAATTACATAGAAAGCAAACAATAAGCAACCAACAATCAATTAAAGCATAAAAAAATCTTTTGATTTTTTTGGTTGTTGGGCTTAGGAAGTTGTTCTGGAAATTTGATTTTGGGTTTTTTCTATAATTGTGCAAGATTTTATTCTTAGAATTGTAGTTTTATTGTAGACTTTTGGTTGAATTTGTTTGAATTTTTTTATTTTTATGGGTTTGAATTTGAATTTTATATTGGGATATAAATTTTATAGTGAAATTTATGGTGGTTGGAGGAAGGGATGGCCATTTTCTAGGTTTGAAAACTGTTTTGGGTTTGGCCATTTTCTAGATTTGAGAATTGTTCTGGGTTTGGTTTGAATTTTTTGGTGCCAGATTCTAGGATTTTGGTTGGTTTCTAAAATAAGTTGAAATTTTTGATGGGGAAAGTTAGAGAGAAGTTAAAGCTATTTGGGTTATAGAGAGAAAGAGAAAAGTTGTTCTAAGGAAAAAACCAAGATTTTGGCTTATATAGTAGAATTGATACGATGCCATTTTTGGAGAACAAGATTCGTGTTTTGACCTGACAACCCGCGTGACGACCTACGCTGATATCTAGCCTGATTGTAGGTTTTTGCTTTTCTTTTTTCTTTTGATTTTATTTTGTATCTTCACTATTTTTATTTTTTAATTTTTCTTCTAATTTATTATTATTATTATTTTATTCTATTTTTTATTGTTGATTGAATTAAAAGATGAGGAAAAGAAAAAAAAACTTTGGAAAGATGTTTAATTTGTATACTTTGTTTTCATTTACATGATTTAATAATTTTATACTATCTGATTGCCTGCTTTTGTTTTGATATATTTACATGATTATTAATGTATTTATATGATTATCTATATTTTTGTATGATTATTAATATATTTGCATGATTATTAATATATTTATATGATTATTGATATATTTGCATGATTATCAATATTTTTGCATGATTATTAATATATTTGCATGATTATTAATTTATTTGCATAATTTATTAATATATTTGCATGATTATTAATATATTTGCATGTTTATTAATATATTTACATGATTATTAATATATTTGCATAATTATTAATTTATTTATATGATTTATTATTTATTTGCATGATTTGTTATTTGTATGATTTATTAAACATTTGCATAATATTTTTGCATGTTTATTTTTGAATGATTTATTATATTTTTGGTATGATTGTTACATGATTTTATATCTATTGCATGATATTTGAATGATTTTGGTATGATGCTTTTTTGCATGATTTACTTCCATGATAAAGATCATTTTTGATTAAGGTGTAAATCAGATAACATGTGATTAATTCGATACCAATTTTGGGCATTGTAGGGGGTGCTAAAATCTTCTTTACATATAATTGACTTCTGAACTTAATTTTATTGATGCAGATCAAAACTTATTCTTTTTAAGGACCCTTAGTTTAGGCTTAGGACAACTTTAAAAGGAATAGATTCATTTAGGTGGCCAATCACACCTAGGTCAAAAAGATTGATGGTAACTCCATAGGTTTTACTCTAATGAGCAGGTTCTTTGACTTGAACATTATGATAGTTTGGTGACTCCGCTGGGGATCTTAGAGAGTCATGCTATTAGTTAGTTATGTGTTATCTTAAACCTTGCTTTGATGATTTTTATGTTGTAATTATTTATGATTTTTCATGTACACTAACCCTTTTGTTTATTTTAACTTATGGATTTTATTTTGTGTACTAATTTATTTGTTTATTTTGTAGATTTTGATTTTACATATATTTGATTATTTGGGTTGGCATGTCCTTTTACACATGCCGCATATGTATTCATGCATAAGCTTTAGACTCGAGATTTTTCCTTTCTTAGGAGAAAGTAAGTACCTACACTCTTGTGAAGTGATAACCTCTGTGTGAGCTAGTAAAAACTCTCACTCAAATTAAACCATTTTTGTTTGAGCTTTTAATGGTGGGCTAGGATTGGAGTGCTTTACTAGTTTATAATGGATAATAATGTAAAAAACAATTAGGGTGTTTTTAGAGTATTAGACATTTGAACCTAGTATATAAGTAAACCTTAAGAATCTGAACTTAAGTTAGAGCCCTGCCCTCCTCTTTGTTAAAAAATCTTAAATAGAACACATGATGGGATATTTATTACTATTTTTCTTGTAAATCTATATATTGTTCCTTTTACATATTTTGTACGTACTAACCTTTTTTACTTTTACTATATGTGCATGCATTATTGACTTATCATAAAAGATGATTGCCACAAAATAATTTTAGCAAAAAGAATCTTAATTACATCAATGGAAAGCCTATCAAAGTCCTCTATTAGCCTAAAAACAAAGTCTGAAGAAGCTCAACTCAAAGGAATGATTGCTTACCAACTAATTATGTGTTTACTTTCTTTGCAAGAATCCTTCATACCACTGCTTTGTATTCAATAAGTTGATATGGTGCCAACTATTGAAGAATACTCAACTATTTTTTGCTTGGATCTCCTTAATCTTGACAAGGTATATTGAAAGAATAAGAAGACTAGATATCGAAAAAAGCTTGCTCCAATGATAGCTTTAGATGCCTAAATTGTTGATGCTTGGGTGAAAAGAAAAGGTGAAGATACTGGTATTCCTTGTTTGATATTATGGCTAACATTGTGTTATCCAACTTTAAGTTTTGTTTTTGTTAAATGATATTTATGGTTTGATAATGAATGAAAGCTAATTCATTTGATCAAATTGAAAAGAGTGTTGTTTTACTAATAACTTATATGTTAATGGAACATATGAATAAATGCCATTAGAGAATGAATAAAAAATTGCTCCTCTCTCTGCCTATATATTGACTTTTTCTATCCATCAAGAAAATACATAAAAGATTAAAAAGGTAGGCAAAAAAATTCAGAAAACATTTTATTAAAATAAGTTATAATGGATCATTGTATGATTTATCTTTAATTAGGAAATTGTGAAAATCATCTTATTTTAAGACATTAGGCATTAAGATCATGCAAAATTAAGATTCAATTTGTAAAATAAAGA
This sequence comes from Durio zibethinus, assembly GCF_002303985.1. The sequence continues at coordinate 20,335,054 of NW_019167838.1, read as the reverse complement.
AAATCTAACATGTGGTATCAAAGTTTTTAGTTTAAGAACTTGTAATTTTCCTTTAAAGATTACTCTTTTTGTATTTATTATTATTAATTTTATAATTGATTTTCATGTTGTTGTTTGTTATTAATTTTATTCTATATTATGTTAAAAGTGAAGAATTGCAATATTTTCTACAAGTTAATATTGACATGCTACATGAAATCTTAAAACAAGTAATTAAAACCTTTTTTAATTTTTTCTAGATATTATCATTATTTTGAAACTATTGTTCATTTAATTACAATATAACTCATGTTTTTGTATAAATTTAGTATAACAATAAATCATAATTATTATATTAATATATTAAAATAAAGAAAACTTAATATATTGAAACGTATAGTTATTGAAATATTTATTAGATTAACAAATTTATATTGAAGGAAGGTATAATATATTGAAAGAAGAAATACCAACAAATTAATAATGCTTGCATAACAAATGCAAGACAAAAGTAAAAGAATGAAACTTAAGAGGTTATTGTATCATGAACAATTCAATTATATATTATAAATAAATTATATAATGATTATTAAAATCATTATTGTAAATTGAATCTTTGACTAATTTAGGTTTATTTGCTTGCTATGATATATATATATATGTATTGTATTGTATTATAAAGAAAGCATATAATAATTATGTGAAATTTATATGACAGTTTTTAGGTATTTTATTTACTCACAACATTAACACATTCTGCATATATAAGTTTTAAATTATTATTATGTCTATTATTATTAAAATAATTATTATAATTATTTATTTTGATATCTATAGTATGTATAATTTGTTAGTCACTAAAGTGGCCAAATTGAAAGGTTTTTATATATGTCAAATTAAATAAATTCAATCACTCATGATTGTGTGATGTTATAAATGAGATGACATGATAATATGTATATTTATTGAATGAATTGAAGTTCAATGATTATAAAATATTTAAGGATAGCCCAAAGGTAGGTTGGTTAATTTTATAATCATAAACATGATCGTGGTTGAGTAATATAATTCATTAGATATATTTATATATCCAAAGATAGCAAATATATCTAATTGGAGTATATATAATTGCCAATTATGTGAAATCAAAATTAAGTATCAATTATACATTGTTGGATCACCTATAGGAGAGCTTTAATGTACATTTAATGTTTATATGAATGTTCTTTGACTATGTATCATGTATTTAAGTTACAACTCCAACCATTAACGTATGAGTATTCTATCTATTTTACAGCATATGTTCTTGTTCCTCTTCATTCACAAGTTTTGTCTATTATAAAATTCAATGGGCTTAATTTTTTTGAATGGTGTGAACAAGTCTAGTATCATCTAAGTGTTCTGGATCTTGATTTGCCACTCTTGATTGATAGGCTTGTTGATATTACTAATTCTAGTAGTACTGAACAAAGACCTTTTCATAATGCCTGAGAAATATCAAATAGATTGAGTTTAGTGTTCATGCGAATGGTAATAGCAAACAACATTAAGTCAATGATTCCTAAAATTGATAATGCTAAAGAATTTCTAAAGTTTGTAGAAGATATGTCTTAATCTGCTTTGCTGATAAGTCACTTGCTAGGGCATTAATGGGTATGTTAACTATCATGAAATTTGATGGTTTTCATACCATGCATGAACATGTCACTGAAATGTCAAACATAATAACAAGATTAAGATCAATGGGAATGGAAGTGAGTGACAGTTTTCTTGTAAAATTTATTTTAAATTCCTTAGCCCCTAAGTATGGTCAATTCCAAATAAATTACAATTCCAAATAAATTACAATACTATAAAAGATAAATGGAATGTGACTGAACTATAAAATATGCTTATTAAAGATGAAGTAAGGCTTAAAAAGCAAGAAGTTCACTCAATCAATCTCATGGGCTAACCAGGAGCTAAAAAAAACCATTAAAGTAAAATGGAAAGGGCAATAAAAGGGCTACTAAAGATTAATACGTAATCTGCCCAAATCCTTAAGAAGGAACAAAAGAAAGATAATTGTCAGTTCTGTGGAAAGTTTGGACACTATAAAAAAGATTGCCTAAAACATAAAAACAGGGTTCAAAAGGAAAGGTAAGCCTAGTGCTTTCTTATGTTTTGAATCAAATTTGGCAAGAGTTCCTTATAATACTTGGTGGATTGATTTTGGTTGCACCACTCATGTTTCAAATACAAAGCAAGGATTCCTTACGACCTAAACCATAAATCCAAATGAAAATTTTATTTTAATGGGAAATTGAGTTAAAGCTCTAGTTGAAGCCATTGAAACTTATTGTTTAATTTTAAATACTAGACACCATTTAGATCTTTTTCAAAATTTTTATGTTCCTTCCATTTCTCAAATTTTAGTTTTTATGTCTAAACTTGATATATCTGGATACTCCTTTAAGTTTGGAAATGGATGTTTAGTTTATTTAAATATAATTAATTTATTGGCTCTGGTATTTTATGTGATGGTTTATACAAATTAAATCTTGATAACCTTTTTGCTAAAACCTTTTTGAACTTGTATTATAATATGGTGCTAAATATAGTTTAATGAATGAAAATTCAGCTAACTTGCAGTATAAATATTTGGGTTATATATCCAAAGAAAGAATACAAAGATTGGTAAAAAATGAAATCCTTCCTAATTTGGATTTTACTGATCTTAGTATTTATGTAGATTATATTAAGGAAAAACACATAAAACACACAATTAAGAAAGTAGCTAAAATAAACACACAGCTCCTTGAGATTATACACACTAATGTGCAACTTTTTTTGTTTCATCATTTGGTGGAGAAAATAATTTTATCACCTCTATTGACAATTTTTCACAATATGGTTATGTCTACTTATTGCATTAAAATTCTCAGTCTATAAATGCTTTAAAGGTATTTATTAATGAGGTTGAAAGGCAATTAGACAATAATGTAAAAATTATCAGATTTGACAAGGGTGGTCAATATTATAGAAGGTATGATGAAAATGGATAATATCCTGGTCCATTTGCTAAATTCCTTGAAAAGCATGGCATATGTACTCAATACACAGTGCCAGGTAAACCACAATAAAATGGTGTTATGGTGTAACTATACTTTAATAGATATGGTTAGGAGTATGTTAAGTAATTCATCTTTACCCTTATCATTGTGGATGTATGCTTTGAAAGCCATAATGTATTTGCTAAATAGGATTCTTAGTAAGGTAGTTCCAAAGACTCATTTTGAATTATGGACAAGAAGAAACTGCATGTTTGGGGTTACCCAAAAGAAGTAAGAATTTATAAGTCACATGAAAAGAAACTAGATTTAAAAACAATTAGTGATTTTTTCATTGGTTATCCAGAAGAAGCTAATAGATTTTACTGTCCTAGCTATAGTACAAAAATTATTGAAATTGGAAATGCTAGGTTCATTGGAAATGGTGAAACAAGTGGGAGTGTGGAACCATGCAAAGTTCAACTTCAAGAAGTTAGAATGCAAATTCTTTTACCTATAAGTTTTTTTCAAATTGTTGTTCCTAAAGTTATTGAACAGTTTAACAACTTACAAAAAAAAAAAAAAAACCCTAAACATCTTATAATGAAATTGTTACCAATAAACCTATACTGGATAAACCACATGAGGTAGTATTAAGAAGCTCTCAAACATTAAAAAAAAAAAAAAAAGCTATTTCTAATGAATATTTGGTTTATCTACAAGAGTCAGAATTTGATATAGTAATTAAAGATCCTATTTCATTTTCACAAGCCATAAAAAGTGATAATTCTAAAGAATGGTTAGATGCCATGAAAGAAGAGTTAGAATTAATGGATCCCAATGATGTCTGGGATCTTATTGAATTACCTGAAAGTTGTAAAAAATTTGGGTGTAAATGGTCTTCAAGACCAAACACGACTTGAATGGTGATATTAAATGATACAAGGCTAGACTTGTTGCCAAAGGTTTTATTCAAAAATACGGTATTGGCTAAAAAAAGACATTTTCTCTGGTTTCTAAAAAGGATTCATTTAGAATTATTATGGCAATAATGGCTCATTATGACTTAGAGCTACATCAAATAGATGTGAAAATAGTTTTTCTGAATTGGAATTTAGATGAAAAAGATTACATGGACCAAACTGAGAATTTTTTAGTTAAAGAAATGGAACATATGGTGTGTAAACTTAAGAAATCAATATATGGACTTAAATAAGCTTTCCGACAATGGTATCTTAAGTTCAATGATACTATTACTTCATTTGGATTTAAAGAAAGCACTGTTGATCAGTGTATATATTTAAAGGTCAGTGGCAGTAAGTTTATATTTTTTATTTTGTATATTTTACTTGCTACTAATGATCTTGGCTTATTATATGAGGCTAAAAAATTTCTCTCTAAGAATTTTGAAATGAAAAATATGGGTGAAACATTCTATGTAATTGAAATTGAAATATTCCATGATAAATCACAAGAATTATTAAAATTGTCTTAGAAAACATATATTAATAGAATTCTAGAGAGATTTAAAATAGAAAAATGGTCTGCAAATGTTGTTCCAATTAAAAAAGGAGATAAATTGAGCTTTATGCAGTGTCTAAAGAATGAAATGGAATGCAAACAAATGGAACAAAATTCCTTATACGTCTATTGTTGGAAGCTTGATGTATGCCAAACTTGTACTAGACTAGACATTAGTTATATTATTGGAATGCTAGGCATGTATCAAAGTAATCCAAGATTAGATCATTAGAGGGTTACAAAGAAAGTATTAAGATGCTTGCAAGGAACGAAAAATCACATGCTCACTTTTAGAAGGTTTGATCATCATGAGGTGATAAGATATTCAAATTCAGATTTTGTTGGGTGTGTGGATACCAGAAAATCCACATTTGGCTATTTGTTTCTTTTAGCTAGTGGAGCAATCTTATGGAAAAGTACGAAGTAGTTTGTCATTGCTACATCCATTATGGAAGTTGAGTTTGTGGCATGCTTTGAGGCCACTATTCATGGTTTATGGCTATCAAACCTTATTTCAAGACTTGAAATTATCGACAGTATTACTAAGCCACTGAAAATTTATTGTGATAATGTCACATCAATCTTTTTTTGTAAAAAGGATAAGTATTCAAAATGTGTTAAATACATGGAATTGAAATATTTTACCATTAAAGAAGAAGTCTAGAAATAAAGAGTGTCAATTGAATACATTGGCACCAATCTTATGGTTATGGATACATTAACAAAAGGTTTACCACCAAAGACATTTGATGAACATGTTGAAAGAATAGACATTATTGGAAACCATTACTGACATTATGGTAAAGTTTTATGTTCTTTAGGAATTTGACATTTTGAGCTCTTTTAATTACTGTTTATGACATATTAATGCATCATGTTCCATTATGTTAGTATATATACATATTAAGTTATATGAATATGAATGGGATTTGTCTTTAATGAAGACATTATTCAAACATTATGGCATCACTCATTAAAGGTTATGTTGAGTATTAAACTAATAATGTGATACATAAAAAAGACTATGTTAAGCTAATGGCATACAACCACTATGATCTTTATTAGGTTTTGCTCAATGATGATTTACGATTTAATCATTTAAAGAAAGGATTTAGTTTATATTATGTGCATTATGTTTTATTATTAAACCATAAAATTAAATAACTTCACATAAGCCAAGTGGGAGAATGTTAGATATTATGGCTAATGTTTTATTATCCAACTTTAGTTTTATTTTAATTAAATGATATTTATGGTTTGATAATTAATGAAAGTTATTTCATTTGATCAAATTGAAATGAATGTTGTTTTACTAATAACTCATATATTGATGGAATGTATGAATAAATGCCATTAGAAAATGAATGAAAAATTGCTTCTTTATCTGCCTATATATCGATGCTTTCCATTCATTAAGAAAGTGTGTAAAAGATTAAAAAGGTTAAGAGAGAGAAACAAAAAAAATTATAAAACATTTATTAAAAGAATTTATAATGGATCATTGTAAGATTTCTCTTTAATTAGAAAATTGTGACAATCACCTTATTCTAAGACATTAGGCATTAAGATTATACAAAAATAAGATTTAGTTAATATAATAAAAAAAACCTAACATCCCTAGGTCCATTATTCATGGCTTTATATATAAGCATTTAGGTACTGAAAGGGGAATGGACTTGATGGCATTAGAGTTTTTTTTTTTTTTTTGATGGTGATATTTCCAAAAGCCATAAGGTACATTGATGTTATAGTGGTGGATTTCTTTGATTAATTTAGCTACCAAATTAATTATGTTCCTACAATCTTGGCTGAAACCATTTAATCCTTGAACCATTGTAGATGAAGTGGAAATGGGCATTTTTCTAGATGTGCATGATTGCTAACCATTTGGATTAAAAGCCATATCGAAAAAATTGGAGATAAATTTTGCAAGCCATATTTCACTATAAGCACTTATATCAAGGAATTTTGTGAGAATGAATAGCCTACAAAAAAAATCCAAAAAAACATAGATATCATTTTTGCATAAGCTCACTAGGCAAGATGTGATATGAAGAGCCCTTTGGATGCCTTATGGTTCTGTGCTATATGGTTATGAAGATAAGTTTTGGATTCCTCTTTTAGACCTTTAGGGTATAGTGAGTTATTCTCCAATCATGGTACAAAGACAATATAGCAATGAATAATTTATCTTAGCAATTTCTAGACTTAGCAAGATGAAGTTTTCATATGTTAAAACTGATGCCTCCATGAAAATAGCAAAGGCTATGCAAGCATGGAAGTTACCTTAAATGGAGGATAAGAGGAAGCGATCAAATGAGGTTACCTTGAATGTTCTATGTGGCACATTAGGCGTGGTAAAGACATTACATTCCCTTAAGTAATAACCCCAAATGGCCTCATAAAATCACCACCTCTTGATCCCATATTGGTAGTGGAAATTACTAAAAGAAAGCTTCAAGTTGAAAAGGACAAATTGGAGTTTAAAAATAAAAGACTTAAAAAAGAACTAGAGGGAAAGATGGATAAAAAGATGCAAGCACTCAAACAAGAAAAGAATGAATAGAAGAGTCTGTTTTCTTATTTGAACATAGCACATTTATCCACCAATTGAGAGTTAGCTCAACTTTTGAAAAAAAATAGACATTTGCAAGCAAATGTGCAAGAAAGTGAGGAAACACTCTTTAAGGCACAAAAACATATCTGAATGTTGAATGAAATAGTTGAAATTGGAACACAAATGGGACTTGTGAATGAAGAATGCGAGTAAGCAAAAAAGATTTATGTAAAAAAGCATGACCAATTGGAGTGCTTGCTTGACCAAATCACTATGGCTACTTACAAAGCCAAAGACATGGTAGAAAATGTTGAATAATGGAAGACAAAGGTGCCACCAATTGGAATACGTGGCCAAAAACTGCTAGATTTTTTCAATGAAGAACAAAGCCAATATTAACAAATTAGAGATTTATTTTCAATATTAACAAATTAGAGATTTATTTTCCCAATAAACTTTAGATTTCTATAGATGTAATATCGAATTTGGTTAAAAAAATAATAACTTCTAATTCAATAAAAATTTTTCTTGTTAGCAATTGTTATGTGATAAATCATCTTTATTGCATTCATGCATTCATTCTCATATATGAAATTGAGATGGTTCAATGATAACTCAATCTTCAAACAATAAGAGGTGCTACAACATTAGATACCAAGTAAGGATCTTGGAAGAAGAAATGCTTTTTGCTTTCAAAAGTTTGAAAAGGCACAAGAAAAATTAAAAGACAGTTGGAAACTATTATTGAATTGCTGAAAAGCATGAATTTTCTGGGTTTGTAAACTATTCTAGGTTTGGTTTGAATTTTCTAATGCTGTTTGGGTTTTTTAGTGTCAGATTCTGGGATTTTGGTTGGTTTTTAAAATAAGTTGAATTTTTTTGTAAGGAAAGTTAGAGACAAGGTAGTGCTATTTGGGGTTAGAAAGAGAAAGAGTAAAGCTATTATGAGAAAAAAAAAACTAGGAATTGGCTTAGATAGTAGCATCGAAATGATGCCATTTTTGGAAAACCAAGATTCGCGTTTTGACTTGATAACCTACGTGATGACTGGCATTGATACTTGACCTAATTACAGGTTTTTACTTTTTTTTTTGTTTTCTTTTGATTTTATTTTCTATTTTTGCTATTTTATTTTTTATTATTATTTTTTTATTATATATTTATTGTTGATTTAATTAAAAGATGAGGAAAGGAAAAAAAAAAAACTTTGGTAAGATGTTTAATTTGTATGCTTTGTTATCATTTACATGATCTAATAATTTTATACTGTTTGATTGCATGTTTTTTTTATATATACTTACATGATTATTAATATATTTGCATGATTATCAATATGTTTGCATGATTATTAATATATTTGCATGATTTTTAATTTATTTGTATAATTTATTAATATATTTGTATGATTATTAATATATTTGCATAACTATTAATATATTTACATGGTTATTAATTTATTTATATGATTTATTATTTATTTGCATGATTTATTAAATATTTGCATGATATCAATTTCATTTGATTGTTTTATATTCATTAATTTTGTAATCTAAAAATGAAAAATATGATGCTTTCTTATGGTTTGACGGTTATGAATATCTAAATATTTATATTATTCATATTATCAAGATCTTATATTCCTTGTAAATTTCACAATTAGAAATTAAATTATTATTAATCTAAAAATGTTTCTAACATAGACACCATTTGATTATATTCTATATAATAATGATAATTATCAATAATTATTTTTGTTATGTATGAATAATCAATAATTGTTTTACAACATAAATAACCAACTCATATCTAAAGGGAATGTTCATCCTAACATTTAAAAATTTTGAACGATTGAGATTAGATACAAAGAATTGACTTAATGATATGAGAGATAGTTGACGTTGTTTTTGTAGTCTAATACACAATAAGCATTCATGAATGTAGAAAAAATCTAGTACTTGAAATGTAAATAGAGATATTGTTGGTGTAATTTCTGATTTGTTATTGGAAATAGAGGTATTGTTGATGTAATTTTTGATTTGGTGGTGGAGGAACATATTAGAGCTAAATTGAATAGTGTGTTAGACCAGTCAAGGAGAAGAAAAGATCAGGGGGTGTCAAACTTAGGATTCTAGTGCATGCTGTAACACTTAAGTCAGTATGTGCCCTAAAAAGGGGAAAAGTGAAAGATAAAAAGAGGTAGTGGTGGAGAAAGCAAAGAAAGTGTAAAGTTGAGAATGATGCATGCTTGGTCAACTTCTCCTTTTATATTTCATGGATGATAATGTGGATTGTCATAACGTATAGATTCGATGACCTATCGTTAGACATATATTAGAGGAGTTGTCACTAATTTTTTTTGTTTAGGTGTGATTGGCCACTTGATTAAATCTGTCTTATTTAAAAAAGAGTCTCAAGATTGACTTAAGTATCTTTAAATAGTAAATTCTGATCTATGAAACTATAATTTAACTTTGAAAGTACAATTATGTGTGAGAATGTTATAGTACCCTCACAGTGCCTATCCAAAGAATGTTACCAGTTTGATCTTAAATTATCCAAGCCTTGAACATATTTATATTTTACCAAAATATTTAATATTGAAAATTAGTCTTAAAATTGTCCCAATAGTTTAGGAGCTATTTAAGATAATTCTCTCACTTAGAAGTATTCATGGAGACTAGGGTTCCACTCTGAAGAAGCTCTGTTTCGGATTTATTAAAAGATTTCATTTGAGAAAAATTAGTAAGTCTCCCAACAATTTGGTAAGACTTACTTTGAGGCAAATCTTCCAATAATTTGGTGAGATTTTATTTGAAAAAAATTTGTAAATTTTTTTTTATTATTATTTTTTAGAAAGTTCATTAAGTCTCCCAATAGTTTGATATGACTTAATTTGAAAAGCATTCCTCCAATAGTTTAGAGGATAAAAATTATTTTTATTTTTCTTTATGGAATTTTTCAACAGTTTGGTGGATTTCACAAAATATAAATCCATAAAAATCCTCCAATAATTTTGTGGGATTCATGAAATTATTTGAAAAAAATTTCTTTTATTTTTTATTTTTCTAAAAACTGATTTATGAAATTTTTCAATAGTTTGGTGGATTCCATAAATTTATTTGAAAAGATTTTTTTTTAATTTTTTTGTCCTTTATTTTATTTTATTCTTTGCTTATTCTATTTTTCAGAAAGAAAAGATTTTTTATTTTTTTAAATATTGAATTACTAAATACAATTAAATAAATAAAAACCAGTAAAATTAAATAAAAATTAAAAATAAAATAAAAGCTCAAAATAAATAAAAAATAAAATGACAATGGAAAAAAAAAAAACCTGTAATTCAGTTCGGGTTAGAGTGCGAATCTTGGCTGTCCAAAACGACATTGTCTTGGGCTGCTATAAAAGGCACTCTCTCAGTGTTCATGCTTCAAAAGCCTCTGCCCTTTCTTTTTCTAGACCCTATTTTCTCTGCCTTTTTTTTAGGATAGCTAAGAACACCCATAGGAAACTTCAATCAAAAATTGAAAAATCTATTGATTTCTGAAAAAGTCACCAAAAAATTTAATCGAAAACTAAAAAACTCATCGATTTTTGAAAAATTGGCTAGAATGTGATTGAAAAATTCAACCTTTCCTCGAAAAATTCATTGAAAAATTCATGCAAACCCATATTTTTTCCAAAAAAAACCCAGAATTTCCAGATTAGCCCAAATTTCCTCAGAAACTTTCTAGAATTCTAATCCAAACCCTAGAAAGCTAAATCTAAACCAGAATTCCAAAATCAAAATTTTAGAAATTTTTTACTACCAAAAATTTTCATAACACCAACTCTTCCAAAAATCAATAGTTTCCTCCAAAAATCAACATGTCTCTAAAATCCACTACGTCCTATGTTCCATCATTTTGCCTTCAATTTATAAGCATATTTATGGTAGATTTTAGGAAACAGATAGAATTAATCCCAAGCTTGAATCATATGATTGGATTCTGCTTGAATCCCAAATTAGGTATAGGTTACTTGCTAATTTTTTGGGTTGAATCTGTAAACCCTTTGATTATGAATTAAGGTTTTTGACTGCATTGAATCCTTAAATTTCAGTTTCTTGGATTACTGGTCGAGAAGAAAACAAAGAGAAAAAAAATAAAAAAAATAAAAAAATAATAGTAATACAATATTATACTATAGTACTAATAATAATATACTATAATAAAACACAATATAAAAATAAAAATAATATAATATAAAAATAATACTAATCGGTTCGATTGACCTTGGACACAGATGGGTATTTACATGGACAGCCATGTGTAGGCACTAATGACATGGAAACTAGAATATTATTTATGTGGGTATTAAGATATAGCATGTATAAATATATAAAGCTAACAATATTTAGCTACTAATAATTTTAGTTGTAAATTTTTTGTCATCCATACTTTACAATATCTACTCCATAAAAAAAAAAATTAAGAACAGACAAACAATGCCTAACAATAAGTTAAAATAATTATTATTGATTACTTTGAATATATATATAAAATAATATTTTGGGTCTATTGTGTAATACTCTTTTCAAAATGTCTTTATCGTATTTTTTAATTACCTGTCTCCTTCATCTCTATTATTTTTAATTGTCGCCATTACTATTATTGGCACTGAAATTATTTTCCTTTCTTTTATTCTTCTATTTTTCTTCCTCTTCCTCTTTCCCTACCTTTCCTTCTCGGGTTGTTGTTGTTACTTCTACCGATAATAATTTCATTTCTCTTCGTTTTTTTCTTTTTCTTTTTTATCTTTTTCATTTTAAAATCATCATTTTACTCAAAAAGCCTCACAAAATAAAAAAAAAAACTCTTTTTGGTTTTGGTTTTTACTATTTTTATTTTATAAGGAGAAATTGATGAAAAAAATTTGATTATGTGACTTTAAGTTTTTTCTTTTTATTTTTGAATTTAGACTGATTTAGGTTTTGAAAATGATGGTTGGAGTACTATTTTTTTATTTTGATTGTTTAAGTGAAATGCTAACTTTGTTTTTTTATATATAGGCATTAGATTTGTAGATTTTGTGAGTGGTCTTTATTTTTGAACTATTGACTTTGTTCTTTCTCTCATTTCCTTCTTCAAGTCTTAGACCACTTTTTAAAAAGATTGCTATGTCAATCAAATAAAGTGTCAATCTCAATATGGTAATTTCTACTATAGTATCCTTTTTTTTTGAAGATTTTTATTTTTAAAATAGAAAGATACAAGTATAAAAATAAAAAATATTTCCACTAAAAACATCGAGATTTAAATATTTATTAAAGGTTTAATGCCATATTAATTGTACATCTCATTGTTAAGTTTATATTAATTTTCAGATTTCTTTCAAAATTTAATTTTTAACAAAACAAAAATTTAACTTTGTTAATGAAGATGACTCATTTTGTTTTTTTTTTCTTCACAACCATGTCTTAAAATATGCGCTTTAGTGATGGTTATAATAATAAAACAATCATACACATTATTTTTTCTAAAATATAAATATATATAATTGAAAGTAAAGATTATTCATACTAAAAATATATGAACTAAAATGAACATTAGATGTTTAATTCCAAATTAAAAGATCCTATGATTAATCTTTATTTATCTTTTTCATATTTTTTTGCATCTTAAATTTTATAAAAATAATACCTTAATTTGCATAATAAAATTTGTTGGTTAAATGATAATTCATAATAATAAAAATTATCATATTTGTTTTATATCTATTGGTTAAAATATTGATTTTAAATGATGAGTTAGATATAATATCAAAATTATCATTTTCATTCAAATTCTTACTTTTAAAAGGCACACATACACAAAAAGGAAAATTAAATTCCGTTTAAGCTAAGAATATGTAAAATTAGTCATCTCTTGAACTTGATGGCCATATGCATGCATCATTGTCATTAAGATCTTGAATTTAAGGGTTACCAAAAGTATGAAAAGATATATGTTCATTTAGTAAAAATACTATTGAACCCATGGTTAGCATGCATGAACTTTAAATGATAATTCATTATAATAGAACTTGCATATAAATTTTCAGTTCAATTACATACACAAAAAACATTAATATTAGGGGTTTAATATCAAATTAATAAAGCTTATGGCTATCTTTGATTTTATTCTCAAAACATTTTTTGGCCAAAATAACACCTTCATTTAGTAAACGAAAATGATTCATTTCATTTAATTTTCTTATCACCCATTCCTTAAAATACAAGATTTTAGGGATATTCATACGTTTTAGAGAATACAATTACATAAACAAGAGATAAAGTAGAAAATATTTATTATTTGTTTGATTTCATATAATAAAAAATAATTTACTCTCCATTTATTTCTACGTAATGTTAGGTTGTCACACTATAAATACAAATATTAAATATTTTTAATTTTTTGAATATAAATTAGTTTAAATAAAAAAATTATAAAATGAGAAGTCATCAATTTTAATGTTTTCAAGTAGTAATTGTTTTTTTGAATAAATTAACATGGAAAATAGAATATGAAGAGTTAACATTTTTATCTATATATAGTTAGATTTTGAACAATAAATATGCTCATTAATGATATACATTACATAATTATTTATTTGAAATAAAAAAGTAAAATATGCAATGTTAGCATGTTAATTTTTATGTGTTCATATTTTAGTAACTAATGGTTTAAAAATAAATATTTAAAATATATATAAATTCAATTTTCAATTTTTTATTTTTCAAAATTTTTTTAATTTTTTCATAATTGTTTTAGAATATTTCAGATTTTGAAAATTTTTAGTTTTCTTAAAATTTTTAAAATTTTTAAGAATTTTTTAAAAAAATTTTTAGATTTTTTAAAAAAAGTTTTAGATTTTTTTATTTTCAATTTTTTAAGTTTTTATGAATCTTTTTTTAGTTTTAAGAAATTTCTATTTTTATGTAATTTTCATTTTTTTTTAATTTTAAGAATTTTTTGAATTTTTTAAATTTTATTAAAATTTTGAATTTTTTGAATTTTTTAAGTTTTCATAGTTTTTAATTTTTATTATTTTTAAAGTATTTCATATTTTAAATTTTTTTATAATTTTTGGAAAATATTTTTATTTTAAAAAAAAATTAGAATTTTTAAAATTTTTTAAAATTTTCATTTAATGTTAATAAGTCAATTGATAATGTAACATTGATAAGATTTTTTGATATATGTTAGCATTTTATTAGATGTTCATTTCACATTAGTATTTGGACTGACAATGTTTATCCAAAGTATCAAAGTGATGATGAAATAAAAGTTAGTACTAAACTGATGAAAAATGTATAGTACATGGACTATTTTATATTTATCTCTATTAATTTCAATAGAGGATGGATCAAATGAAACAAGTGTAAAACTAATTTTTTTTATACATCTTTTTATAATTTCATATATGATAAATATTTTTATAGACGGACTGTTAGATTTAACAACCTATTTGTATCTATCACTCACTTAAAATTTTAAGTCAATTTAATTTCTTATCATTTGAATCGAAACTAATTTTTTTAATATATATTAACTGTTAAAATTTTATTATTATCAAACAAATAATTATACATTTTAGGCTTCGTTTGTTTCACAGAAATTGACTTTCAAAAAATGTTTTCTAAAAATAATTATGTTTTTTGAAAAAGCAAAAATGTTCTATTTTTTGGATGAGTTAATGAAAAATATTTTCTATTATTTAGTTGTTTTATGAAAAATCTATTACTTTTTTCAAATAATATTAATATAACTATTAAAATATTAAAAATGATTTATTATTAAAGTATATTGAAATTATTTATTATTAAAATTATTTGTATTCAAGAATAATTATATTTTAATAATAATATTTAATATTAAAATATTAATATAAAAGTACTTAAAATAAAACTATTTATTATTTTTTATATTAATATTCCAAAATATTAAAATAGTATTAATATTCTTAAAATATTATTTTTAGTAATATTAAAATAGTAATATTTATTATTAAAATATTTATACTATTAAAATATTTATATTTATATTGAAAGTATCTAGTTTTAAATCATAAAAAATCTTTTTATTTATATTTATTATTAAAATAGTAATATAAATATTTAGTAAATAAAATATAAAATTATATATTTTAAACTAAAAATAACAAGAAATATTAAAATATTCATATTAAGAAAATAACAATATCATATTATTTAATATTAATTATTAAAATAATAAAAAATTATTATATATGTCTTATTTATTATTAAAATAA
This sequence comes from Durio zibethinus, assembly GCF_002303985.1. The sequence continues at coordinate 20,319,679 of NW_019167838.1, read as the reverse complement.
TATATACTATTTATTATTAAAATATTAAAATATTTATGTTTAATAATATATAAAAAAATATTTAAAATTGAAATATCAAAAAGGCTTTTAATGTTAATATTTTAATTAAAAATTAAATAAAAGATTTAATTAATATAATAATATTTTAAGTGTAATCAAATCAAATTCAAACTTAAAATATTATGTTCAAAATCTTACTTGAGTAAAACTATAAAAGTATTTAAAACTAAAATATTAAAAGGCTTTTAATATTAATATTTTAAGTTTTTAAGTAAAATTAAATAAAAATATTATTTATTAGTATAATAATATTTTGGGTTTGGTCAAATTAAGTTTGAGCTTAAAAAAATCATGTATAAAGTTCAATTTAAGTAAAATTATACTTAAATGCATTGGTAAGTAGTTCTATTCATAAATAGCTTTTTTCCAATTATCTTCCTCTTTTGAAAAGGATTATACAATTTTTAGAAAAATTATCATATTTTTTGTTGACCAATCAGTTTTCTACTAAAGAAACATTTGCAATGCAGAAATCATTTTCTGGAAGTAGTTTTTCGTGAAACGAATGGCCTTAAATTTACTTAAAGTTTGGCATGCATGAGCCACATGCATAGAGCATAAATTTCAACGATTGGATTAATAAAATATAAATCATATAAAAAGATATAAAAAGATGTGAAACTAATTTAGTTTTAACCATGTTTTAATAATTTGAAAATAAATCTTTGAAAACAATATAAATTAATTTTATTTGAAAATTTTTTATCTTATACTAATCATTTAAATTTAATTAATGGTAGATACATGAAAAATCACAAATTATTATTATATTAATTATAATATTTATGTATTCCATGAATTGACGATTTGAAAATTAAATAAATTCTACTGATATTTCACTTTTATTTCTTTTTTAGGTTTCATAATTTTTTTCTTTAATATGATTATTATTTTAATTTTTTGGTTATTGTTTTCTTAAATTTAGTTTGTTTCTATTTTTAGTTTTTATTTTAATAAAATAATATGAATACAAAAGTTTTTTAGAGAGAACATTTAAAATTTAAAAAACTTATATGTATATACACATATGTATATATATATACATATATATGTGTGTGTATATACATTTATACACATATGTCATTTAAGTATTTTGAAAATAATAAAAAAAAAAAACTACTTCCATATAGAAAAGTTATTTATGGAGAAAAAATTAAAGTGAAATTGTATGATTAATGGTGAAACTTTAAAGTTTCCAATTGGAAGTAGAATACAGTGTACTTTACCCTAAAAAGGATGTTGGATGAAATCATTTTTTTTTTTTTTTTTGGGTAAGGAAATCATGCTGTTCATTATGCATTAAAAGCTGCCAGGTAGCAGGAAATGATCCAGTTGGTATTAAAATGCAAGGACCACATGGATTTAATGCAAATTTGGGTGGAATTGGGACATATTTTGATTGTTATCAACTAAGAGATGACTTGAAAAGAAGGTGCCTAAAAGGGATTGGTTGCTGCCAACAAAGTCTAGTATTAGGAGGTTCATTATAGGGGACAGGGCTAATCCAAAAATTCTTTCACCAGCACTAACAGAATCTCTCTCTTCAATTTTTTGAACTGCATCAGATGCTGCAAATATTGCTAGTAGATTGGTTTCTTGGATTTTTGTTTGATCACCGATGCTTTTCGGACTGATAACAACCCTAATGCTAAAAGAATAAAATACCAACTTTTCTCCCTTATACTTTCTTCTTTAAAAACATCTATTACCCATGAAATATCTTTAAAACACAAATGATTTAGTTCAATATAAGAAATAATCTTCCACTAAAATCTAATTAATGTGATCAATATCATGGGTTAAAGAAAAACATTAATTGTATATAAACCATGAGTTTTTTTCTTTTTTAGATATTGATGTTATATAAATCTATGGATACAAGAAATTATCAAATTTATTAACAATTGAATTAGATTATATAAGCATGATTAATAGGATGATACAAACCTTTTAAAGTATGATAAAAAATTTTTTTTTTTAAAAAAGTGACAACCTAATCTTATTGTAGAGTTAAAAATATTAATGTTATATAAACTAATAGATTAATATATGAGAAATTATTATATATATATATTTATTGACAGTGAAATCAGATTTCATAAGTATTATAACGTGTCCATTGATGTTAATATTTTAATGATATATTATCAATATTCTTGGTCATATTAAACATATTCCTCAGCCCATACATCTATGCAAGAATTTAGAAATGTTTGTCTGCATATATATTATTAAAAAGCATAATGCTAAAAATTTACAGTTATAAATTGTTGAGATTCCTCTTTATCATTTGGAATAAACAAATATATGTATCTAATTATTGAATCAAATGCTTGTCTACATGTATATTTTTGAAAATCTTACTTCGAAAGAATTATACTTATAAGTTGTTGAGATTCCTCTTCAGTCGTTTGGAATAAACAAATATACGTATTTATTATTAAAATAAATTTTCAATTATATATTATAACAAATTTTAGATGAAATATTCATTTTATGTGGATTTTAATTTTTATCTATTTTTTTATGAAATTTTTTAACTGTTTTGTATTATAGTCTTAAATTATATTAGTATTTGTTGTTATGTGCCTTTGCAAACAGTATTTATTTTTTTACTTTTAAATAATAATATATATTGAATATATAGTATGGTTAACATATGCAACATAAATCAACGTAACATTAAATTTATTAATTTTAACATTAATATAAAATTAAAACTCTAAATACAAAGAAAATTTTAAATAGTAATTAAAGAATTAATATATAGTTGTATATTGTACAACTAATTAAACTTAATAAAGTGTATGTTGATATGTAAAATTTGTTTCATGTGCATAATATATCAAATTAATATAAATTTTACTACTTCTAACATTAGAGTAAAATTACGACTCTAAAAAATTCAATATAAATTTTAATTCATTCATCAAATAAATTTATTTAAAACAATTAGTAAAGCTTTTATTTTTAAATTAGATAAATTTTATTAATATTTATAATAAAAATTTAAAAATATAAACGTAAATATCTATTCTCATCTATTAAAATATTTCTCAATACCCAAACCCTACGTATTTAATTTGCCACCTCCAACTCCACGTGCTTTTTTGCCTTGATATTGTCTTCCAAAAGCATTCATGGCACCACTCCCCGTGCATATATATGCATAAATAATTTTGAGTTTTTAATGTACCAAAAATGGAAATAAGGAAGTCAAATTTTCAACCAATGAGAGGAAAATTCTTAGCTCTTTTATTTAATTGAATTGCTTCACCTACTTATTTGGTTTTTCTTAATATATAATAAACCTTCATAGTTCTTGGTATATGCACATGTAACAGTTTGAAGGAGTCATAAATCTCATATTGACTGTGTATTAGAGTTAATTAGGGGATAAAAAAGTTCACATTACCTTAAATTTATAAGGTGTCTTTTGTGGGATAAAATCATGAAGCTAAAGGGGTTGAAGCGAATAATATCTCTCAAATTGATGTGGACCACGACATTTAAGCTTATTTGAGACGTTGGATGAGGTTATGCCCGGGTCTTGGAGTCACGTGGGCCTGAAGCTTGAGTTTCAGCCTATGACAAATAGTATCAGAGCTAGCTTAGGGGATACTAACGATATACCACCAAAGATAGTAAGTCTTTGTTAGAGTGAGAGAGATTGTCATAGTCATGTGAGGCACCTTTTATGAGACAAAATTGTGAGACCAATGGAGCCGAAGCGGATAATACCTCACAAGTTAATGTGGACTACAACATTTAGACTGATCTGGAACATGAAAAAGATCATCTTCGTATCTTAAAACCACGTGAGCCTAGAGATTGAGTATTGGCCCATGACACACAAACACCATAAAATTGTGCAAGACAATTAATTTATGTACCAAAAATGTATCAAAATTTAGATGATCCAAGGTTACAAATTAACAACTTCTGTAAGTGGACTGATATTGTTCTTTTATTTATATTTATCTAGAGTCTAATTTCTATACGGATTTTTTGACAAATTTGGCATATGAAAGTACTTTTAATGCCGTTAAATTATTGTCTTCTTCTTTAGATTGACTGATGCAAAATGATATTTTGAATGTTACAAGACATAGAGTCTGTAGAACAATGTAAGCAATTTTCCCCTCTTTATGCACAAAAAAAAAAATCAAAATTTACTCGTACCTCAAATATAATTAAAAAAGGTATGAAAACCTACCTAATTTTGATTTTTTATTTTTCAAAAATAAAAAATTGATTGGTTAAAATCAACCAATTTCCAACAATTAAGGAAAGACAGAAGCAGAACAAATATTCTAAATAATTTGGTATGAATATTTAATAAAAGTACTAATAGTTACATGATTTGTTAGTAAAATATTGATTCTTAATTTTAATAATTAAAATTTAAAATCTTACATATTAAAAAAACCAATAAAAGCAAACATACATAATCATAGGGAAACTAATGAAGAAATTCATGCAGTTAGTTCTTGTTGACGAACTTGAAGAAAAATCAATCAAAACACAATCAGGTTTGAGAAGCCATATTCGTTTATCATTTCAATCACCAATGATGCAAAGTCCCTATTCCATACAAATATTGGATTGATTGAATCTTCATTAATCTTATTTGATTTTTTTTTTATAAAAAATCAACAATTTGGATATTAAATTTTGGGCAAATTGTAAATAAAAAATTTTTTAAATTGTGTCAGCTACGAGATTTTTTTTCTTTAAAATTCGTCCTCAACTTTTTTAGATTTTGTTCTTTAAAAAAAAAATAGGGATTGAAAAACAAAATAAGAAAATGCCTTAAAACACCTAACCATGCATCTAAGGCCGTAAGTTATCTCAACTAGACAAGATTAATTTCATCATTTTGTTCTTCAACCTATCCAATCATGAAATATTAAAATTGATTATTGTTTTAAATTTTATGAAAATATAATTTCTATTCATATATGCTATTATGCTCTAAACTTACAAATTATCTTAACCATTGCAAAATTATTGTATCACGTGCTTTCTCCAATTTTGCATTACTTATATTCACAAATTCTCTTCTCATCAAGTTATCAAATATTCTATAATTGTAAATTACAAATTAGAAAAATTGTTAACTTACTAGAAACATACATTAAAGAGTTGACGTAGTACTTACTAAATGTAAGGATATCTCTTTTCACAATTCAATAAAACATATAAGTGTAGCTTAGTATGCTCATTTGTTAATAGACATCAAGACTTATCTTATGGACCTAATACTTAGTTAGGATGAGTAAATATTGAAAAATGTCATTTAGATTCGATAACTCTTCCATCATCATTACATGAAACTTGATTCAATCTTATTGACACATTTAGATCAAAATAGAATGAGCAAAAAGTGGATATCTGCTCGATAATATATGCCTCACGTATAGATGTTTAAACAAATGTTCAATTGATGTATTTTTTTTTAAGATGATGAAGAAACTTGGTTATCATCATTGCATAATAATAGCATAACATAAATGTTATTGAAGAAAAATTAAATTAATTAATGTTAATGTTTAACACTTGAAATATATTACCTTTCAAATTGATACATCCATCAATAATGAATAGGTTGACCAATTTTTGCCTCATTAGGCAAGTAAATTGGCAAATGCTTTATAGATTCAAAGAATCTTGAGGGAAATATTTTTTCTATTTTTCATATTGTTTCTACAATATTTTTGTTTAATACTTCCACATGATTTATATGTATTTCAATAAAACATAAATCTTTTAAAAAAATGAGATAGCTTAAAATTGCATTCCAAATTAAGTTAGGCAACAAATAATGAAAAGCAATTAGGAGCAATCGTTGCATGAAAACATGACAATCATAACTTTTCAACCCATAAAACTAGCAATCAACCATGTTTACGCATCAAGCTATGCTAGATGTAAAACCATTAGGAAGTCTTAATTGTTTAACCTATGAACAAATATCTCTTCTTTGCTCTTTCCTTAAAGTGTAAGAAGCTTTAAGCATAAAAACTTTCTCATTCCTTTCAACAAATTCTAACTCAGCTGACTTGTAATATACCTTAAGATCTAGTATAACCTTTATATTGTCTTTAGTTTTACCCTTAACGTCTATCATTGTGTTAAAAACATTATCAAAGATATTACATTTAATATGCATCATATCAAGATTATGTTGAATAAAATTGATATGCCAATAGGGTAACTCTCAAAATACATTTTTCTTCACCCAATTATGACTTTCACCAAAATCGACTAACTTTTGATCACTACATTTTGTGCAAAATATGATATTAGGAAAACTATCCAATCATACGAAAATTTCTTCACTTGATAATAGAACAATAAGGGAATCATGCTCAACTTTTTTTTTTTTGAAATTTATCTTTTTGCCTTTTAAAAAGATGATCAAAAGATAAAAACTAACGATGACAATCGAAAAAGCAAGGCTTTTTACCATAAGCCAATAAAAAAGACTTTTCTTATCCCATGCAATAAAGACATGATAAGATTCCATGAGTGTTCCATCTAAAAAATATATCATATGTAGGAAAATCATTAATTATCTATAAAAGAGCTGTCTTTAAATAAAAATTTTATTTTTTATAAGCATCATAATTCATAACACCATTCGATCACAATATTTTTAACTCATCTATTAAAAGTCTAAAGAAAATATCTATATTTTAACCCAAATTATGTTTTCCTAGAATAACCATATTCAACAAGATATTGCTCCATACACAATCATTGTGGTAAATTGAATACCACTACCATTATTGACCAACAAAAATATGGTTTTACATTTAGATTAAATGGACAAAAAACTATCTGTACATAGTCTTAATTTTACATTTCAAAGTTCAAGTGCATATGATTCATGGTTACGATTGAAATGTTTTCAAGCTTTACCATCAACAGGATGTTGAAACACACCATCATGACTTTAGTTATAGGCATGTTATGTCATATATATAGAAGTTTTAATTGACATTAAAGTTTTTGAAGTCTCTGTATCAATCGTATATAACGTAATATTTTATAAGGAATTTTGTTTTCTCATCACTATACCTATTCATTAAATATTGAGGATGACCACATACCCAAAAGCATGTTAAATTTGCTACTTTCTTATAAAATAATATGTAATTATTTTCACATACATGAATGTTTTAATAACTAAGTTCAAGTTTTGTCTTTTTTTTTTCATTTTATAGAAATTTTCTAAGAATTTATCATCCACCAATAACATATCTTTCACTATACTCATTAGAAAATCAAAACATGGCCCACTCATGTTAAATTTTGATTTTCAAATTAAAAGTTTTAACATAATAAAAAGGATTATGTGCTTCGTACAATCTGACCACAATGGTTCATCTGCAACATTCAACAAAGAATAGAAGCTTCCACGTCTGCATTCAAATTTTCCTCGTTAGCTTTCACTAGTATGAGAAGCATCTGCCCCAAAATCAAGATAACTAGCATCCATAACCATTCTAGTATAGAATTTTCTATTTTTACTTCACTAATCGGTTCAAAGGTATCTTTGCTTATTAATGGTTGTCTTACTTCTAACTCTTTATGTGAGACCTAATTCGTATATGCAAGAGTAAACCTTTTATAATAAAATTGCTCACACACAGCATCAACGTTTTAAAATCATATGTTCTCACATTGGGTAGAAAGACATCTAATATTTCCATTATTTATAAAAGTATGGTTGAGAATAAACATATTTAATAAATTCTTTTAAATCATCACAGAAATTTTGACTAATGTATCTATTTATATCTAAACGAGAATACATCCAAAAGCAATCTTTGTCTATTTTTTCAACGCTAATTACATCATCATAAAGGTCCTAAAAATATAATTCTTAGTATATTAAATTGAAATATAAGCTATTAAAGTCCAAAAAAGCTTTTATTGCAATAACAACGAAATGCCTATTTCAAGTTCAAATAAATCAAAAAAAAAAAAAGCAAATTGCCCATTTCAGTCATAAGAAAGTAAGCAATAAGAATAAAAAATTTTAATAAAAATTCTCTAACACAAGTATATATGCAATAATATATTATTTAAAGTTAAAAATTAAAATTTTACTTTCCAACACAGGTATACAATTTCTCCAACACAAGTACAAAGATGCTTATTTCTAGTTCAAATAAATAAAAAAAAAAGATTTTTCAAGCCAAAGAACAAAATCTCAACACAAATTTAGTTTAATAACACAAAATTTTAGTACAAATTCTCTAACACAAGCATATAAACAATAATATATTGTTTAAAAGTTATATATTAGGATTTTATTTTCCAACACAAGTACACAAATTCTCTAACACAAGTACATAAATCCCTATTTCTAGTTCAAATAAACAAAAAAATAGAATAGAATACCCATCTTTACCCAAACAACAAAATTTCAACATAGATTTAGTCTAATAACACAAACTTTCAATGCATATTCACATTTCTCAAATTAGTACCTGTGTAAAAAAGTAAGGATAATAGGAACCATGAAAAGTGCAAGGCAAGGCATGAAAGGAACGGAAGTAAAATGGCATAAGAGAAACAACTAATGACAAAAAAAGAATGAATGATGGTGAGTTCATAAGCGGCATAGCTTTATGTGCAGTAGTGATGAAAGGGAAGAGCGAGTGGAAAGAGGAACGGCTTGAAGGGTAAGGTTTAGGGTAATTAGTGATAGTTGATCAGGAAAGAAAGAAAATGAAATGGAGATTTGATTTTTAAAGGGTTTCACCGAAGGATTATCAATGAAATTTTCATTGGTAGTTCAAAATTTTTTATGACTTTCACCAATGGATTACCGACAAAAATCCATCAATAATCTAATTTTTTTTTCATTTAATTTATTTTATATTGAATTGGCTTTTTTTTTTTTGAGAAATTTTTTATCAATGGAAAAAATTCATCAATTAAGTCTTTACTGATGGATTACCAACGAATTTTTTTCGTCAATAAATCATGTGCCAATTTGCCAACTTCACGCACTAACATCACCAACGGAATATCAACGTGATTTTTTTTCATTAGTAAATTTTGTCGGTATTCTATTGGTAAATTCATAGTAATTTTTTTATTTATGATCCAATGGTAAATTGTTGATAATCTATCAGTAATTATCTATGAAAATTTTTCATTAATAAAAATCCATCGGTAGTAAATAGTTTTATAGTAGTGAACCATCAAGCCATCTGTCATTCATTGCGTTACCATTGTCAGCCTTTTTCTTCTTCTCCTTTCTTTTTTTTCTTCTTTCACATTGAAACACCAAAACTAAAAACCCATAGCCCATATCATTGCCTTCATCGTTGATGGCATTACCTCTTTGCTATGTGCCATTGTCACCCTTCATGGCCAATGAAAATTGTTTGTCAAAAGTCAAATCCTAAATTAAACTTTTCCCTAATTCATCTCTTCCTTTTTTTCCTTCTTTACCTTGCCTGAAACCCTACTCCTACAAACACCTCATAGGTGTTGTTGGAAACAACTTTAGAAACCATAAAAAAATTTCCTTCACTAATCAAAACCTCAAATTGAAACCTTAACATTGTTTTTCTACTTTTCTTTTATGCCTTTACTTTCTGTGGATTTTGTTTCTATTTTATTTTTGTTTATCTGCTTATCTGTTTGTGTGCCAATTGCTTCTTTGTGTTCTTTGCTAATGAATTTGCTTTGTTGTTAAGATTAGTTCAAGTTTTGCTTCTGAGAATCAAATTTTTTGTGGGTTTCTCTACTTGGCATTTGTTATTTATGGTTTTTTTGTTCTCTATTTGTTGGTTTTCTCCATGCCTCTGTTGATTCTTATCATGTTTTGTTTGCTAATTAAGGTTATTTTTTTATTATAGTTAGGATCTGCGTTGGAAGCTTGTGTTGAAATTTTTATTTTTTTATGTAATATTAACTATCAATGGCTAAAACTGTGGTGTTAAATTAGATTTGCCTTTTTTCCACTTTTGTTTTTAGGTACTACTTACCCAACAATAGAATTTTTTATTATTGGAATTTGTCTGAGGTGTGCCAATTGAAGATGAATTTAAGTGTTGCTTTATTGCTTGTCTTTGTTTGATGTTTCATTGATTGTTCTCCCCTTTCATGATTCAAAAACTTTGCCTAATTTTTTTTGTTTTTTAATAGCCTTTGTATTGATTTTGAATTATTGCTATTAGGTTCCCCCCCTTTTCATTTTAGTTTGGTTCCTCTTTTATACTAATCAAATCCTAAAATTTGTAAAAGAAATTTAAAAGAATAAAATCTTTACAACAGTCAATTTTAAATTGTTCTTGATTCCTTTTCCTCTTAACACAAACTTGAAGCTCAAGAACTTCCAAACACAAACCCAACAATTAATTTTCAAATCTTGAAGACAAAATCACAATATCCACATTTAATTTCAATTTCCTAGTAAATAACAAAAAAAATTATTTTGAGCCTTTTTTTTTCCTTAAAAAATGATTTTTAAAACCCAATATCAAAATACAATTCAAGATCCAAAAATAATAAAAAAAACTTCAGATAAAACTGGGTGTTTACATTTGGTAATGTGGTTTTGGTGGTAGATAATTTAATGTGGGATTATGGGGATGGGTTTCAATGGTGGTGGTGATTCTAGATGTGAAGGCAGTATCATGCATGATGGGCTTGGGGTTGTCTTGGTGGGTAGTGGTAGATTGGGTTGTGAAGTTGGTTATGGAGGAAGGTTTGTTGGTGAAAGTGGGTTTTGGTGTAGGCAGAGTGGTAATGCTAGGAATTATGGTGTTCAAGGCTATGCTTCCGAGAGCAAAATGAGATCTTTTTTTTTTGTTTCAATTTCATTTGTGTTTTTCTTCTTAGCCGTGTTTGTCTCTATGTATTCGTCTTTTGGTTCTTGAAGCACCACCATTCATACAAGACAACATAATTCAATTTTTTTAAAGGCTACAACAATTTGATGCTACATCTTGGGGGACTAACAAGTCGAGAGTTTTAATCAAATTGTGCTAAGGTAAAATGGAGTAAAAGATAAGGAAAAACATGGATAGCACGAGAAGGGAAATATGCAATACTAGTTTTAGAACAGTAAGAAAGTTTGATGAATTTATGCTTGAGTCAATGTGTGAAGCACAAGGTGAAAATTGAAAAGCTAAAAATGATTTAACAATTTTGAGTCAATGGATCTAGAAGAAAAAAAAGGTTGATGATCGTGCTGAGCCCTAATACAAGCTTTTTGAAATTTTAAAACAACTTAATTAATCTTAATAAGAATGACTTAGGCTTAAAAGTTGAATTTGACATCTATTGGGCTTTGAAACCTTAAGCCTAAATCATTTAATTATAATTCAAAATTGGTTTCAAACTTACATAAAATAAATCCTTAAAGAAAGTTGACCCTAAGACAAAACCCAATATGAAATAAATCTAATTAAAGTGTCAAAATAAGCTCAAATTAGAACGTGCAATCAAACTCAAAAAATTTGATCGAAATTTACTTATTTCGGATAAAATTAAGTGTTTACATCAGCATTTAATTACTATGTTCTACCATCAAATTAGTTCTTCACTAAAAAATAATACAACACTAAATTTTTTTTTTATTTGTACCAAAGATTATAATTTAAAGATACATCATGGAATGGAGAACACACGCAACTAGAAATTAATGGAGTTAATCTAGAGATTGAGTGGACTGTTTGGAGAATTTTAGCTACAAGAGAAAGCTTTTCTCAACTAAAAAGTTGGTCTATTGGCAAAAAATACAAAATAAAAAGTTGGTCTGGATGTAAAGTACGAGTTGTAATTTATAGTAAATTAAATTAAGATTTAATATTTAAATATGTCTTCTATTTTTATATAAAATAAATACAAAATTTTGACCTTTTATTGCATTTAAATAAATAAAGAATTTTTTTTTAATTTTTGAAAAAATCAAGAAGTAAAAGAATTTTAAAAAATAGGAAAATAAAAATATAGAAAGTGATTAATTTTTTTCTTAAATTAAAAAAAAAAAACTAAATTATATGTTAAAATTTTATTTTTGGAAACAAAACAAATATTTCATAACTATATTATTGCAGTTAGAAAAATGAAGCACAACTCTCCGAGTTTCTAATCAAAAGCATTGAGTTGCCAACGAAGTTCTAAATTTTTGAGGTCTTAGATTTAAATTTTTTTGTATAGATTTGATTATTTAATTATATTTTAATTTGTTAGTTGATTATTCAATTATTATAATTTAATTATATATAATAATTAATTATTTAATTGATTATATAAATATAATATTTGATTATAATTATAACTTCAAAAATTAAAAACATCAAGTTAGATAACAACAATAGTACAAATTGGAAGTAGGATTAATTTAATGGTTCAATTTTTTTTTAGTTTCGTAAACCGGCAATTAACTCTTTGCAACAAAACTCAAATGTTTGACTACCATTTGATCCAAACATATCCTTTTAATTTTTTCATAATGTTTATTCCCTCTCTACATCTTTTACAAATATAGTTTTTGTTGTTACTAATTTTTCACAAATGAAAAAATATATATATGTTAAATTTTCCTATGACAAACTTTATATTTTTGTCTCATAAGATGTTGATTTAATAGCAAAGAAAAAGTCTTGAAATCTTCAGATTCAAAATTTAAGTCTCATAATATATAAGTTTGATTCAATTTTATGTTGATTTTAATTATCCAATTATTCGTTGTTTTGTTTATTGAACAATAGGAATGAAGAGATCGATTCATGGTGAAACAAGGGGAATTCCTCATGTTGCAAGCAGCAGCGGATTCACTCTTTGAGGTAAGGTGTTTATGAACGCCCCAAATATTTAAAAATAAAAAATAAAACTCTCTTGGACACTCAAAAAAAATTTTTCCTAAATATTTTCTTGATAAAATTAATAAATCTGTTTTGATAATTATATATATATATATAAGTACATATTCCTTAAAAAAAAAAAAATGGATCCACCAAGCAGAAACAACTCATGTGGCACCCACCTACTTCTGGTACTTGTAAAGTTATACTGCTGGTACTTGTAAAGTTAACTGTGATGGTGCTCTAGATAGAGGAAAAAGTGTGGGAGGAGTAGGTGAGTGATTGCAAATTCAGATGAGTGGCTATGGGTACACACACTGCCAAATTATCGTCGATAACCAATTCTTTCAGTATGGAGGCAGCTGCGGCAGTCCGAGCCTTAGATTTTGCCATGGAAATGGGTTTCAAAGAAATTGTAATGGAGGGTGATGCGCTGGGAATCCTTAGGAAGATGCAAACCATGGACACGGATCTTTCTCCCATTTGCACTGCACCATTGTTGATGAGGCTAGAACAAAAATTACAAATTTTAATGTCTGCAGTGTAAAACACACTGGACTCTTGGGTCAGAGGAGGATGTACCCTTTTAACTAACGGTGTTCATAGACATTTTCAAAGTTAAAAAAAAATGGATATTCAAAAAGTTTTTCTTTTCATATTTTCATATTTTTTTATAGATATCATTTTCGTCGACAACACTCTGTCACTTGTTCAAGCAGTGCAGCAACACACTCTCATTCTAAATATGCTTTAAGGTTCAAGGGGACATATACTGGGTTCATGATTGTCCTGAAATCATCCAATCTTTCGTTATTGCCGATGCAAATTTACTTAATGAAATACTTCACTTTTCTCAATATATATATATATATATATATATTTTCTATCAAGTGATGATGGAAAATGATTCCCAAGAAGTTTACGTTAATCCTTACTCGAGAAATATTTGTCACATGCCAACCACTGCTCATGATTTTGTAAAGAAGTAACAAAATAAAATGAAAAGCGCAATTCCGTTCCTCAAACAGTTGTTTTGAGATCTTACTGCCCATAGCATTAATTCTGTGAAACAACCAGTGGTTTCTTTTTCCCGGTCTTTCAAAAATGAATGAAAACCATGCAAAAAAGACTTACCAGGCATCAAATCAAGTAATATTTAGAATATGATTCGATATTCAAATCAGTTCTAAGGTATAGTACTTTTTTTTTTCTTGAAAATTTACAACTCAATTTTGAGTTTTCCAAGTCATATGTTTTGAGAAGAGAAAGATTCTTGGCATGGGTTATTAAATTATCATGAAATCAATAATAATTTAAAATACAACATGATGATATAATATTAAAATTATAAAAAAATTAAAAATAACATAATTTAAAATTTATAAAAATTTATATATAAATTTAATAAAAATATAAAATTATTTCATATATTTAATATATGGATACTAACTTTACCATATCTAATTAAAAAGAACATTGTTATGCATGAAATGATATGACCCAAGCCCCTGCAATCAGGGTTCCGCCAATAAGGATTCTTAGGATACTGGGCTTTAGGCCTACAAGCAAACTTTTTTACTAGTTTTTAAAGCTAGCTGCAGGCTGGTAATTTGATTCCGGATTGACATATAGAAGCTTATAGGCTTCAAAATCAAATTTACGTTTGCTCAGAAAATTGCAATTTTCCTTTTGAGTTTTCCTTGTTTTTTTTTTGGGCCAAATTTTTTTTTTACTTTCTTCATTAATTGTCACCTTTTCCCGGAGATTAAAACGATGGAAGAAAAGACTGGCAGGTTCCATAGCAAGATATTTTATTAGGCCCAAAGAGGTCAGTCCACAAGAAACAAAAAGAGGCCCATCTTTTGACTACTACCAGATCCTACTCCAAATGTTAAAGGGCCTCCATATGACAAATTTCAGAGATAATATCCAAAAACTTCGAATTTTTCATAAGAAAATTATAAAAAATATACTTTCTGGTAATTTTAATTATTCAAGAAAATATATAAAAAATCGTAAATCAATTTTGAAAATTTTTTATGAAAATAATGCTTTAGAACGACTCCAAAAAACCGCCGCATGTGCCCTCACGCATTACTTGCACAACTTGAAAAAATAATATTTTTATAAATAAACTTTTTTTTTTAGTTTAGTCCCTTAAACTAAATCCTTAATTATCCTTAATTCTCATTAATCTCACATTTAAAAAATTTAGATAATATATGCATAGAAATTAAGCTTGTGAGAAAAAAATTCTAATCATATAAATTTCATGCTTTGAAGTCAAAACATGTGAGAATAATCTATAATTGAATTTTTGGTTTTTCTAATTTGATTATGATTTTCTCCCAAACCATAAGTGTTCTTGACACCAAAATTTTACTACAATTTCATACAATCCAAGAGTACATATTTATGTAAAAATTTTAATCTAAAAGCATGTGTTCAAATTTTCTCCATTAAAAATCATTTTAAGTTATTAAAAAAAATTCTAACACTCCAAACAAAAATCAAATCAAATTTAAAGGTAAAAACAAGCATACTAGCACTCTGATATTACTATAGGAATATTAGTAGATTTATGATTATCTACTTAAATACTAATCTGAATTCTCAAAATCAATTTACCCACACTTGAACTTTTAAGAATTTCTTATTCTACTCTTTGAACAGTTTCTTTGATCTTTCCAGTCTATAAAACAACTACTAGAGTTGTTCACAAATTTTCACATTCCAAGTCATAGGATTCTAGGTGGATACCCAATAATCAGGTAAGAGATAATTTAGGAGAAAAACCTTTTTTCTAGAATAAATGAGATTAACATTTTTTTTTTCTAATTTTTACAAATATATATTTATATAGCATATATTTCAATCCAATTAATAATAAGCCTCTAACAACAATTATATAAAATTCTATTAGGAAAAAAATTCTAACTCATTTGCAACAAAAAAATTGTAACTCAATTCATTTTAAAAATTAGATAATACAAATGTATTAATGAATTTAAATCAACTTGATCCGATCTACATTTCTTCAATCACATATGTTAACATTAATTATAAACTCGAAACTAGGGCTTTTGGCTCTACTCTTACTTTGGAACTTGTCATTTTGTTTGTTGTGAAGTTTTGTTTGTTTTCTGATCAGCATCAGTGGTGGAATCATATTTAAAATATTTATGTCATGTTAATTGTAGTGTTTTTTTAACGAACTTCCTCTTTCAAAATAATAATAATAGTAATTGTGTTGTATCTATAATAAAATTATTAAAAGTACATGGAATGAAGAGATACCTTCAATTGCCATAACTACATTGCTAGACACAATTTTATAATTACAGTTGAAATATGTAGTAAATATAGATTCATATATAATGATATGGAATGTGGTAATGGATCCCAATTCAATGAATTCGATTATGATTAATTTAATTAATTAGGTTTTCTTTGGACATTTAAAGTTTGTTGTACAATTTTAGAAAAGGAAACATGTCAAGTTGTTCATGATCACTTCCACTGGCAAATTGAAGGTAATTATAATTGTATAATTCATGTTGAATTAATGGTGGTCCATCCCAAATTGTTGCAGAAATGGAAATTCCCTTCAATACCATTGACAGCTACTCAAAAGTGCATATGTTCAAACCTCCAATTCTAAACATGTATACTACTCAAAAGTGCATGAGTCAAGTTGTTCGTTACATGAATTTCATGTGGGACGATGCTTCATCCCAAATTGTTAATAAATTATAAGAAATTAGAAGTTGGTGAGTTCAATTTTATTTTTAGAAATTTTAATTTTTTAAATTCATAATTTTTAAAAAATATTCCTAATTTATCCATATCATTAATCACAGTCAAAATTTAATTGAATTTGTCATTCCACGCCAGGTGGATGGGATTATTTTGCTTTTAAGTTCAAATTTATGTTATGCAAAGGATCAGCGATGCTAAAACATGTAGTTAATTAAATTTTTAATGGTGATTAATGAAATAAAAGAATTTTAAATATTTTAAAAATTTGTTATCTAAAAATTAAGCTTTAAACGTTACGAATAAAAATTAAATATTATAAAAAATCAGATAGATTGGTGTATTGGCAAAACAAAAGTTTCCAAAATGGAGAGATGTGAAGCAAATGTGAAAATGGTTAGGCCTTGAAGAAAGCTGTGTACAAATTTGATGGAAAACCTTTATCTATTTGAGTTAAAGGAAAAAAGGAGCTAATAAAGGACATTGTGGACAAAACCTTTTAGAAGATTTCTTCCACGAATTTTCTAGTTTTTGATGTCGTTTATATGGTTTACGATAATTGATAAAGATAGTCTTGTCGGTTGACCAAAACCTCCCCAACGCCAAACGAAATTGTGCTATAACTATGATTATTAGACTTTAGCGTAGGATCCCACATTTATAACCCATCAAACTAAAACATTACGTCAATCGGTTTTCAACGGTTAAAAAGCCTAAATCAATCAGCTTGCCATTCCAAGGTTTTCTTTTATCTATTTATATTTCATTTGAATGACCGGTTGAAAAGATTTGTATTGTATTATTTTATTATTTTGAATTTTTTTATATAAGGGATATTAATCTAAAAAAAAAAAATTACATAACGTTAAAATTTGAATTTTAAATTTATTGAATAAATAAAATTATTTTAGATTTTTATTTATTTATACTTCATGATCGATTGAAAAGATTTTTATCTATTATTACATTGTTTTGAAATTTTTTTGTATATAAGAGATCATAGTTGAGAATAAAAAATAAATTATATAGTATAAAATTCAATATTTAAATTTATTAAATATTATTTTTAAAAAATAATTATCTAAATCAACTAGAGCTATTTTGAAATTGAATCTCTTCTTCTCACAAATTATATCCAAAAATAAAAAATAAAAAATAAAAAAAATCCAAGACAATAGACAGAAATTGATACCCCTCCCGCCGCATCCAAGAAATAAACAAATGTATGTTACGTTTAAGACATTATATTAAGTTGAGATAAATTTAATAATAATCTAAATAAAAATCGTACAGAGTTGCATATGCTAAGAAGATCGCTAGACATATTTCTTGGAGTCTAAAAATTTGAGTATAAACTCATCAATTAATAATAACTATATATTCTAATATTTTTCTAACTGAGGAGAAACAAATAATTAAAGAAATGAAAGGTCCTCGTGACTTTGAGCAAAGTCCTGGCTGGCCATTGGATCGAGGTCATGTGCCCCGAGACGCATGCTGAACACCTATCTCCATCATCAGTTATCAGTCTGCATTTAACATCTGAGACTGATCAGAGCCTTCGATCATCAAAGACTTTTGTCTTTTAATTTTGTTTTATATTGATCATTGTTTGACAAAGAATCTTGTTTTTTGTATGATTTTATGTGTACCTTGGATTTTTTTTTGGTTAATCAAGCTTACGGATGAATCAACTTGAGGTCATACAGAGGCAGATTTATATGCTGAAATAAAGTGCTTATGGATATTTTAAATGTTGAAAAATAAATAAAATTTTTTTCTTACACTTTAAAATTTTGTTCTGTACACTTTTTTAGTTAATAAACAATTTTATAGTTGATAAAATTAATAAATTTATCAATAATTTTTATATATATTATAAATAAACAACCCTAAAAAAAATTCCTAAATTTACCGTTAAAGTTACCAAAGTTATCGCTTCTATTCTACAAAGCTCCACCCTCAAAATTTTGCTTTAACTTGATGATCAAAGGGTTATGCAGGCATTAAAATCTGAATTTGAATGTTCATAATTAGTTTTCTTTTTATTTATTTAAAAAATTCAAATTAAAAATTTTTAATAAAAATATTTGCATCAATCAATCGTTAAGTTAATTAATTAATGTTTGGTGTGAAGATTCATAGTTTTGTACAAATGGGTATCTTCCAAAATGTCATATGTACTCAAAATTTATTTTTAAAAAATTTCTTGGTGAAAGTTTTAGGTTTTGGATCACTACTCTTTTCGACTATTGTCAGGTCACAAGCACGTGTTTATCAAAAATAATTTTAATGCAGGATTTTTTTCACATATAATTCAACCGACAGGCAAAATCATAATTAAGAGGTTTATTCAAAATTGGATCAATGTCACAAAAATTTTAAAAATTTTCAATTCTCGTTAAACATAATTTCCTCGAATAATGTTAATTAATCTGCCAACCAGCTGTTTAGTATTAAATAATTAGAAACACTTAGATTTGTTAATAAAGTGAATCATGGAGGTGCTGCTGCCTTAAGATCATAGTTTAATGAATTGTTTAATTAATTCATTTTGGTATATATTAACAAATAAAAGGTAGCCATCAAAGAAATAATATACAGTTTGAGTTCTTGTAGATATACTTTTTGAATAACTTAAAAGCTTCAATTATTTGGAATTTAAGTGCCCTAAAGCAATGGTACTTGGAAGTTTGCTTTAACCTTCATTCACCGCACAATGCAGAGAATTGGAACTATGAAAACCACAAAATCATACCCAAAAAAAAAAAAAAAAGGATAAACGTCTGAAACCACTTTTTATATATTATATTATTAGTTGGGGATGAGATTTGAGAATATAAAAACCAAAATCCCCGGAGCAGGGTCGGTGTAACGCTTGCGCTTGAGGTCTTCAAGAAAACAGGTGTGGCGAGGTGCAAAGAACATAGTGTGTTCTACTGCTTTTCTTAGACTTGACCGGTCAACCCTCATAACCCTACGTACCCTACCCTTATTGCTTGCTTAAATTCTTTTCTCCTTTATTTTCCCCCTATTTCTTTTAATTAAGACCCTAAGAATGACATTACAGTTTATTTGAAAGAGCTCTCATAGCGTTTTGTAGTCAAATCTCTAGGCCTTCTTCTTCTTCTTCCTCTTCTAGGGTCTGTGATTGTATCAACATATTAATTGTTAAGTATTAAAGGACAATTCATAAAGTAACAAAAAAATGAAAATTTCTTTTATCCATGCAATATTGTATATATATATATATATATTTCAAGTTTAAAAATTCAAACTTTTATAAAATAACATTAAAGTAACACTTTTGAATAACATGATCATGTATGTATAAAAGTGATTACCTTGAGTGTTTTTTTTTAATAGCTAGTTTTAACAGTGAAGAAAATAATAAATTTATTACATGGTATTGCGTGTGGACTCTGAGCCACTGACAAACACCGATAATCTGGCTTAAAACCAAGCACCTCTTTTTCTCTTTGTGAAACAAATAAAATAAGTGATCAAAGCAGTTTTACGATCAAAACTAAGTTGAACCAAATTGGGAACAAACCCAAAGAAAGATAGTTTATATGGCGTATCCAATCCAAGTGTGAGTTCATTCTTTTGTTTTGTTTTGTATTTTTTTTTTCCTCTCCAATACCCTATTTAAATACAAGGCTTTAGACTCCTTTATCCCATGCAAACTGTCTCCTCTTCACTAGCTTTCCCTACTTGAGTTTCAGCCTCTTTCTTCGTTCAAAGCATACACCACTATATATCTCTTCCTCCATAACTTGTCTTCCTCAACAACACTCCTTTGTGTTCCTCTGCTTATCTCTTTTTAACTTGCTGATTTTATATTACTTTGCATTTGCACTCAAAATTCCGAGTTATATATTATAATTTGTGTGTGTTAAGTAATTTCATCAGCTCTATCCTAAAAATTAAGATGTCTAGCAGAAGGTCAAGATCAAAGCAAACAGGAGGTTCAAGAATAACTGATGATCAGATCAATGATCTTGTCACCAAGTTACAGCAACTTCTTCCGGAGATTCGCAACAGGCACTCTGATAAGGTATTTTAAACTTCCCTTCTACCCCTAAGTTTTTTCTTTGTCCTTGATATATATATATATATGTATAAATTTATTTAATTAATGTTGACATATATGCAGGTTTCAGCTGCCAAAGTGTTACAAGAGACTTGCAACTACATTAGAAGCTTGCATAGAGAGGTTGATGATCTTAGCGAGAGACTATCAGAGCTACTAGCAACAACTGACACTGCCCAAGCTGCCATAATCCGTAGTTTGCTTATGCAATAGATCAGTTAATGATCGCTGATGGCTTCACTACTTTTTATCTATCTTTTTCTTATCCCTTTGCTTGCATTTCTTTAATTCTAATTTCTCCTTTTTCTTTTAGGGCTTTGTTATTGGCTAAGTTGAATAATATAATAAGAGAACTGATCTTGATCCACTCATCAAACCCCTCTCAAGTGCAAACGAGATGAACTCACCAATTTCAAGACATCATTAATTTAAGCATAGTATCAAATGACCAAAGCATTTTTCTACCAATAAATTACTTATCTTAACCAAGTTGTAGTTTTGTACATAATGCATATATGTTATTCTCACAATTACATAACAGATTAAATCCAAATTCATTCTTTCAAATTCATCTTCCCAAACATAACATTTTTCAAGATCATTTCATAACTTGAGTTCCACTGTTGGTTTATATATTATTATTGTATATGGGCAAAACTTTTCTATAAATATAGAACATGGGCAAACTTTTCTACACATATAGAAGATGGGCAAACATATATCAAAATTGTGTCCACTACTTTAAAGTTTATATTCTCAAACTATATAACATGAACAAAGAAATGAATATCCCCAATATATATATATATACACACACACACACACACCAGCAAGCATGCATGGGGCAGGTAGCATGCATAGAAATAACCTTTGTTTACAAGGTGACCGACCAAAATGAATCCCAAAATCTCAGCTCCTTTTGAGAGTCTGGTCTCTCTCTATTCTCTACTAATCTCTTTCTTCTTTGGCAGTATGGGTGCAATTTTTCTTCTTCTTCTTTGTTTCTTAGAGCCTGGGGGGGGGTATGGTATGGGTAGGCCCTGCCTCAAGCACTCAAAATATGCAGAAAAGCTGCATGGGGATAAACAGCTTTGACTTTGTGTTTTTGTCCTCCACTCAAATTTATAATTCAAAAAACAGGACCATAACCGTGTTTATAGTATATATATAATTTCATTTTTAGTGATTTTTTTTATCAAAACTAATGGAAATAGAATATTATGTCACTATATTTAAAATCAGTTTTGAATAAAACATCTATACGATTGGATGGAGAATGAGGGTGTTCAAGTGGCACCATTCTCTTATTCCAAAGCTCTACTTTTTTTAATTTTTTGTTATTCTTAAAATTTTTATATTTTGTTGTTGTTTTTTTTTTTTTTTTTTTACTTTTTATTTAATTTTTTAAAATTTATGTTTTATTAAATAAATTTTATAAAAAAATTCAATAGAGATAAACGTGCACAACAAGGAAAATCATTTTTACTAGCACTTATATGATAAAGACTTAAAATTACCTTTAAAAGTCTTTATTTTTTTGAATAATTTCCATATTTCTAATCTTTAAACCTGATGAAATTAAAAAACAATTCATATTAATTAGTATGGAATGAAGGTCTGAAAAATGTAGCATTAGCTATGCATCAATCATATGTACAAACATAATGCATCAATATGTAAAAAGAATTAGATTCTAGCAACATAAAGAAAAACTAGTTACTGACACCCTTGCAAGTCCCAACTTTTACAATTTCTAGCAAAAGAACATTTTCAATTTACTTATTTCCCAAAATATGCATCCCTGATTACAAAACAATATTTAACTAGTATGTGCATCATACTTGAAGTCTACAATTACAAGGGCATCTAAAAACCTAACTCTTAACATGGTGGTCATGCTTTCACCTGAGTTTGTGAACCAAATGTATTATACAAGTTTTGTATACCAAATATTTAAATTAGATAGAAACCTTCCAAATTTCATATAAGGAACTTTGGATATGATTAATGTGCATAGTAATTATAATATTCAAGCATAGTTAAAATACATGAGCAAATAACAAAAGAAATGAGATTGTTAGGGTGACAACGACATATATTATCAAAATTTCAATAAAGTGACAATATCATGATTCATAAGTATTAAAATCAAGAAAATTTAGTAGTAGTGCCATTTGTCAATGTCCACAAGTTTTTAACATCAGATAACCATTAAAGGCAAATTGCAGCCTGATAACAATCCCATTACAAATACCAAAACTATCAAAACACCAAAAGTTGTCAAAATACCAATTATCAACAATAATGCAGTAGCATCATCCTCAAAAGATAAAAGTGTAATGTAATTAAAGGAAAATAGTAAATATCATTCTATAGATAACAGAACTGAGGACTATTATCCTCAAAGTTATCAAAATACCAATTATAAACTATAATGCAATAGCATCATCCTTAAAGCTTCCATTTTTCCTTAGTTATTTGTATGTAATGATCCCAATAAACTCAATGCATCTAAAACCTAAAATATAATACAATTTCTCGATTAGTTTAGTTATAAGGGCCACTTGATCTCTAGTTCTTATAGTAGGTAATGAATGTTGAGTTCTTAAATATGAAAACTAGCTTTTAGTTTCATAATTATATATTGAGGTTGATCATTCTATGGTTTTTAAATATCACAGATTTAATGATCAGGTCAACAGATGATGTTAAAGATTGCAACTATAGTTTCATTGCAACAAACTTGAAAAAAAAAAACAACATAGCAATTCATGCTAAAGTTTTGAGCTAATGTTTTACTAATTACAGCTCTAACATTGCAGTTAAGTGGAATAAGGGAACTAGACCCAGTCCAACTATTAGCCCATCTTTATATAGACCTTAAGGAGCAAGGCAGTTCATAATAGAATAGTTGGAACAAGCTACCAAGCAATTTGCTAACAATAATCTCATCGGATGTGGCAATTTTGATTTGGTATATAACTATTTTACTAAAAGTAAATAACTATTTATTTACTAATTAATAATACTATTTATTGTTGTTATTTATCTACTTCCTATTGGTATGAAAGCTAGGTTTAAGTCTATGTGAAAAGCTCTTTTGCATGGTAGTTGCAAATTTAACTAACTCAACATTCATTTTTTTAAGTGAAGTTATCGTGACCTCAAGTTTGCTCACTTTTGAAACTTTTTCTTCTAAATCTAAAAATTTAGCTATTTTTTCTTCTAAATTAGCAACCTTATCTATCATAGCTTTCAACTTCTCTTGTAGCCCAAATACCTTTCTATCTTTACTATTTTCAACCTCATTCAAGGTATGGAAGTGGCAAGAAGACAAACCCAAATCTCTATGGTGTGGGGCTAATCCCAAGCCTCATACAAAACCAAGATGTTCCTTTCTCATGACTTCAACAAAAAGCTCATCCACTAAAAAAATTGTTGCTTGTGATTACTTCAAGTTGGTATAACATTGAGATAACAACTCCTTTAACTTTTTTATAAAATATTCAACCAACAAGTAAAGGCAACAATGGATATTCCGATTTCATAACAATGAGATAGTAAATGCAATTTCATAATCAAGTAATAACTACAGCAGCTTATGTAGTATCAGCATCCATAAAGTTTTCATCTTTATGTTTATGAGTTATCACAAGCAGTTCTATTTTGTTTGGCTTTTCTCCATTACTTTGTTATTATTACCACAAAGATAAATATATCAATAAAGAAAAGACTTAGATTTAGAGACTTTTTATAATTTTAAGATGATTAGTGTCCCCAAATGACAAGTGATAAAGATTATTTATGTTTCATAGATAACTCATAAAGATTGAACAATTCAGCACTTTTTTCTTTTTTCAATCCATCTTTATTATTCCAAGAAAAATGAAAGAACTTTGGTTGTTAGGAGGACAATAACAAAAAAAGATAAAAAAAACTTTAATTATATACAGGAAAATATGCTAAACATAGCACATAATCAAATTACATAGCTTGTCAAATTTAAGTAAGACTAGTTTAGGAAATTTGAAATGATTTCAGAGAAAAATTTGAATATAAAATACCTTATCATCTGTAAGATTAAAAAAACTTTTTGAGCCTGTAGTGTGAAGAATAACTTGTTTGGCTTGTCAATTGCTATTTAATTCAATAAGAGTCTACAATTATGAAAAGACAAGAAATAATAAATAGTGAAATTCAAACACGATCGATCTCGATAATTTGTTATGTAAACCTTACCTTTCCTTCAGGTGAAAGCCAATATGCTACAAGAAATGCTTATTGATCTTTGTTATTAGAGTGGAAGTACTTGACTTTTAGCTTAGCTTTATAATCCTTCCATTTCCTTTCTGGTAACTTGAATAACCAATTAGTGTGACGTTTAAGAAACAAAAATTTTTCCTACAAACAAGCAAAAATACGAGTATAGAAAAACATCCAGTGCATTATGCTTATACATTATACATTATGTTTTTTGTACAAAGACTTAGTGCTCATTTACTTGCTCTATGTTAGTTTTTTAAGAAGTTAAAAGATAAAATGAATTCAAAAGAGGTAGAAAATGCAAATACGATCAAAGGTACATGTTAGACAAGCTTATTAGGATGTTTTTATATGGATTTAGGAGTTAGCACTAATTTAATTAATTAAACCCTTTAACTCCTGAGGCCAAGTTCCTAAATTGCATGTGTAAACTAATTCAAGAATCAATTTGAAAGAGTTGCCCAATTTGATCTAGAGCATTATGTTATACTATATGAATACTTTATCTTTATGGTTGTGAACAAGCACTTTATGAATACTTTGTGTGTGTTTATTTGCATATTATGTAATTGTACCTTTATATGGTCCAAAGTGTCCGCCTTGTACATTCGAGCCATCTTTCTCCAACTCTTATAGTTTAAAGGGAGCAAATAGTAATTTCTTGCTAAAATCCTAATACAAAATGAGAAGACATAGGCTTCACATCCAATGGGTTGACCTTTATTGTTAAATCATACTTTAATTCACTCTCGAAAGGAAGATTCCACACATCAACTGTCTTTTTATGGCCACAAGTGCCACACTTCCTAGTAAGATCTTTTCAATATTAGTTAAAAGGATAAAAGCCAGTAAGAAAATTAAACATAAAAATTTAATCAACTTGTAGAAAAACATAAGTTATGCATTACTTTGTTAAGAGAATCGAGACTATTAAATAACATCTTGTTGAGGTTGGTGTTGTTGTGAAACATTCTTATGGTGTTGTTCTTCTTGAGAATCTTCAGTTACAATTACACAATTTCGATGCTTCTAGTTTTCACCATGATGACTAATGAAGTAAACCTACATATAGTTATGAACAAGGAAACAACAAATATGAATTGACAAAAAAATCAGACAACATTACGTAATTAATGCTATAGGTGATAAACAGTATTCACTATTTCTCATTTATGAAATAAAAAATCAAAACTTCAGAAAAGAAAAAGAAAACATAATTAAACATAGTCAAATAGCATTATGCAAAAGTATAACTCTATTCACTAGTCAAGTAACCAATTAGCATTTAAACCAGTAAATGGGATAAATAAAATTGGCAATTAGTAGAATTGAGGCTCTAATGGTAAAATAGTACAACAACCACAAAGCACTTGAAAGAAAACATTTATAATGTATCTTGAGTAAGTCAAACACCTTCTCTACAATATATTTCTATTAAAGATTGGCACCTTTTTGCTGGATTTTATCATGATGGATACAAAGTGTTGCCTTTCTATAAACCTTTTTAACTGTGGCAACTATAATCAAATCCATCAAAGAAATAGGTTGCCAACCACATTCAAGCCAAAGAACCTAAACATCATAGAATAGGTTCAAGAGACAAATTAGTTAAAACTGTAACAATATCACATAGTCATGAAATTTGTACTATATGACATTCAAATAAACAAAATGATGAAGAGAAATGACTATGAAATTTTCAAAAGATTTCTGGTCATCCACTTCTTCAAAATTATAGTAATTATCATAACATATATAGATGTGGACCTACTACTAGACATAGACTAAATGAGTCACCACCAATATTTTTTGTTAAAGTATGATTAGTCACCTGACAAAATCTGTCACATTTAAAAAGAAGTCCCAAAATCAACTGAGGTATCGTTAAATTGTAGATTCTATTCCATGAAACCAAAATTTAGGTTTGAAAGTATGGTTATGTGTGAAATAAGATTATAGCACCCTTACAATACCCATTTAAAATATGGTATCAGTTTAATTTCAAGTTATCCAAG
This sequence comes from Durio zibethinus, assembly GCF_002303985.1. The sequence continues at coordinate 20,292,653 of NW_019167838.1, read as the reverse complement.
CCTTAAAACATATTTAAAATTTATCAAATAATTTAAAATTAAAATTTTTTCTTAAATTACTCAAATATATTGGTAATAATTTAAAAATATTTCATCACCTTAAAAGCATTCAAGGAGACTATTTGTCACTCTTTAAAGAGGCTCTGTCGTTGGATTCATTTAATTTTGCTTTTAGAAATAAATATCTATAAATTGAGTTTATAGTAAAAGAAGTCCTCTAATTTGTTGGTAAGACTTTTTGTTAAAAATTATCCTTCAATTTTTTGATAGGATTTTATACAAAATAAAACAAGAAATATTATTTTATTTTTTAAAAACCTTGATTTTTTTAAAAATTATAAGGCTTTCAAATATATTGGTAAAACCTTGTTTTGGAAAAAACATTGGCCACCCAATCTATGTTTAAGGCATTTTATTTTTATTTTTTTGAAATAAAAAAAATATTATAAGATTTTTCAATATATTAGTAAAACCTTATTTAAAAAAAATGATTGCCTTCCAATCTATTGGCAAGGCTTTTATTTAAATATACTTTTATAAAAATATATTTAAAGAATAATAGATAATATAATAAGTAAGTAAAATAGTTAAATAAATAAAATTAAAATTAAAAAAGCCTAAAGTCGGCCTAGCTAAGCCGTTGGCTGTGCATCTTACTAGAATAAATCCATACAATTTCAGATTCTGCAAAGAATTAAAAAAAAAAAACTTACTGTTAGAAATTGTATAGTTTTTTTGAATGATTTTTTTTTCTCCAAAGCTTCTGTATAATCTTTTTCTCCATCTCTTTTTTATCTGCTTTAGAACAATTTATAAGGATTTTCTAGTTAGAAATTTTAAGGTTCCATTAATTGTCAATGATTGTCAAATGTTTTTTTTTTTTAAATACCTTTAATTTAGGTAAAATCAATTTAATAGAAACTCTAGCTATGATGCCTTGTGATCTTTTTTTATTTGATTTCCTATTTTATGTAGGTTAAGAAAAAAATCCTAAAAATTCCATTTTGCCTGATTCTTATATAAGATTTCCAAAAAATTCTATTTTCTTTTCTTTTTTATTTATTTAGTTTATTAAAGAATAAACAAACAAATAAAAATAAATATCATAACATATAGATCCATAAATCTATAGCTAGACACAACCTAAGAAGTCGCCACCAATATTTTATATAGGTGTGATTAGTCACCTAATGAATCCATCATTTTAAGAAGCTCCTAAGCTTGACTAATAGTCCTTAAAAAATAGGTTATGGTCTATTAATCAGAATATGATTCAAGAGTTTGGTTGCATATAAGAAAGGTTATAACAACCCTATTTGCCCATTAAAAAGAGAGTACTATTTTATTTTAAATTATCCTAAGGTCTTGATTCTAATGGTCTTCTATTAATATTTAAATATTAGAAATAACTTTTAAGATTCTTTATCAATTTGGCATAATTCTTAAAAATACATCCTTACTTTGAGAGTATTCAAAAATCTCATTTATTTTCATGAAGATGCTCAATCGTAAAAAAAACTTAATCATTTTTATTTATTGAAAATATATCTAATTCTTTCAGTATTTGAGCCTAAGTTAGAAATGTTTTGTTATCTAGAAATATCTTAGATAATCATTTATTTGCGATTACTAAAAATTTCATCCTCGAAATTTATTCTTTATTTTACAAGTTTTATTTCTAAAATTTTCACTATTTTGGTCTAATTAGAAAATTTTCTTACAAGTTTTGTTTCTAAATTTTCCACCATTTTGGTTGAATGTAGAAAAAAAAAACCTCTTGTTAGTTGCCTAATTATTTGGAAAAAAAAATAATATGACAATTATTTTTTGAAGTTTCATTTAAATTCTTCCACCATTTGGGGTGAATTTAAAGAAATTTCTCACCCAGAGATTTCTTAAGAAATTTACCATTTGAAATTTTAAGACTCTCATTCTTGAATAATTGTCAAATATTTTCACCTAAATTTTTAAGTTACTATTGTTAATTTTTAATTTTTTATTTGAAAAAGAATACAATTACTTTTATTGAAATTTTGTCTAAATTATTCCACCATTTGAGTAAAATTTAAAGAAATTCCTCACCTAGAGATTTCTTAGGAAATTTACCATTTGAAATTTTCAAAAATCTTATCCTTGCATAATTAGTATTTCAATTACAAAATTTAGTAAATTTACCTATGTTTTTTATTTTTATTTTTTAAAATTAAAAATAAATATTAATTATTATTATTGAAACTTTATCTAAATTCTCCTCTATTTGGGTCAAATTTAGAAAAATTTCTTACTTAAGAATTTTATAGAAATTAACCTTTTGTAATTTCTAAAAAAATTCCATTATTGGATAATTATTATTATTCTCAATATTTTATTTTTGTTTTATAATTTTCTTCTCTAATTTTCTTAAAAATTGATCATGCAAAATACTTTAAAAAAAAAATAAATAAAATAATAGCATAAAATAAAAATAAATAACAACCAAAAATAAATACCAAAATAAAAAATCGACTCGGCTTAGCTAGTATAGCGTGGCTCGACTACAGGAAGGGCGGATGGCTAAAGCGACTTACAAACTAGCTCAGCTCGGCTATAGGAAGGAAGCTGGGAGCAGGTTACAAACTGAGCCACAGGTAGGCATGGGTTGGGCACAAAAAAAAGCACGGATCTTGTAAAAACTACAACGTCAAAACGTTGTCGTTTGGCAGAAGTATAAAAGGGTCAAAATTTTTTGTTTTCTTCATATTTCTTCTTCTCTTTCTTTTTCCTCTTCTTTTTTCTTTGTTCTCTCTCTAGAAAACAGATGAATCTCTAGTTAAAATTTCAATAGATTTTGGAAACCCTAGCCAAAATCTGGTAACCCTTATTGAAAATCATCGAAATTTGTAAAATTTGCCAGAAAGTCACTGTAATCTAGAATTCCTCATTGAAAAATTCAAAAATTTTGGAAATTTTTAGAAATTTCCAAAAATTTATAAAAAAACCTTTAAAAATTGCCAATTGAATTCCTTAACTTTCTCAGATCGATGTTTCAACCTAATCAATCTCACAATTACTCTAAAAAACTCCAAAAACAATCTGATAGAAACTTTGCTTTTATGATTGCCATGTGCAACCACACTATTCTTTCTCTTTTTTTTTTTTTGCTGATCTTGTATTTTTTTATGCTAATTTCTTCTATGTTTATTCTCTATTGATAACAGGTTTATTTATAGGGGGCATTTGAAAGAGGTTTTGATTAACCATGATTCGATTTTCAATAATATTCTTAATTATCATAAAAAACTATAATTTATCTTTTACAAATTAAATCCTATTCAAATTCTGATAGTGCATTTTTCACACATTAATTCACGGCTAAACTTTTCTTTTTATTATTATTATTTTTTTAACTTTTTAAGAATTATTTTTTTTTCACCATTATTATTATTATTTTAATGCCTAATCTGATAATGTATAAGAAAGCTAAACATAAGTTAAAAATAAAAAACTAAAGATAAATAAAAACTAATAATAGCTAAATAAATGAATAATCAACAAAAAGATAAAACCAAAAATATAAATAAATAAAAACAAAATAAAAATGGGTAATTGGGCTTGGTAATTTAAAGCCTATTGAACCAGGCTTAATTGGTTCGAGTCCAGATCAAATAGAATATTTATAGTTACCCTTCTTTGTGCATCTATGCAATAGGAATTGTACAAAGATATAGATAACCTATTATGTTCGGGTCCAGATTATTCACCCTTTTCTTTTTCTTTTTTTCTTTTAAATGGAAACTCATACTTGTTGAATAATATAAAAGCTCTTCTAAACAGAGGCTTAACAACTTTTGAAAGATATGGAATGCTCATCTAAATAGAGATTCAACAACTTTTGAAATATATAAAAGGTTCTTCTAAATAGAGACTCAACAACTTTTGAAAGATATAGAAAGTTCTTCTAAATATAAGCTCAATAACTTTTAAAAAATAAAGAATACTCCTCTAAATAGAGGTTCAATACCTTTTAAAAAATATAGAATGATCCTCTAAATAAAGGCTCAACAACTTTTAAAATATATAGATAACACCTGAAGATTTTGACAATCATGCCTAGAGGTTTTATAAATCATATTCAAAAAATTAAGAGATTATCCTTAAAGGTCTTACAAATCATTCCTAATATTGAAAAATGCTTCTTTATACAAAGGCTTTATAATTTTAAAATTTTGAAAAATATTTCTTGTCCATGTCTAATTTTTTAAAAATATCATTATTTTCAAGAATTAAAATCTTACTTCATAGATTTTTTCTCAAAAGAAAATTTGAAATTCTTTCACTGGAAAGCCTTCACATTTATCTTTTCTATATGGCATTTTACAATATCCCTATTTTGCTAGATTTATGCATTAGATATTTCTAAATATAATGCATGCTACGCAAATATTCAATTACTATCTTTTCAATTATGGTACCCAAGTTTTCAAGACTTTCTCCCTTAGATCTTGAACTCTTCCAGCTTCGAACAAATAGACTTGATTCTCAATCATCTCTCTCATTTAATTGCTACCACCTATATTTTCTTTTTAAAGAAATATTTTTTTTCCAAATTCAATGTCTTTACCAGGTCTTGATATTTCATATTTTGCCTTTACCACTTTTAACTTTCCCTAAAGCAATGTAAAATCTTTCATGCCATTATTCATTTATTAATCATTATTTCAATTTTAAGAAGAAAAAATTATGGTACCGAAGTTTTCAAGACTCTCTCTCTCTCTTAGATCTTGAACTCTTCCCACTTCAAACAAATTAACTCTATTTCTAATCATCTCTCTCATTTAATTACTAGCACCTATATTTTCGTTTTAAAGAAATCTTTCTTTTTTTTTCAAATTCAATGTCCTTACCAGGTCTTGAATATTTCATTTTTAACCTTTATCACTTTCGACTTCCCCAAAGCAATGTAAAATCTTTTATACCATTATTCATTTATTAATCATTATTTCAATTTCAAGAAGAAAAAATGCAATCACACATATCTCTATCATAATGTATTAAGAGGAAAAGCCAAGGAATGGATTGAGAATAAATAAGACATAATCAATAAAAGATAGACAAAATGAATGAAATAAAATATCTCTTATTTAAGAAAAATTGATAGAATAACTTTGACCATTAAACAATATAGAAAAGGAAATGGATAAGTTATAAAGATGGGTTTTAGGTTAACAATGCCCAAAACAATCAGATAATCATGATAACACATTTTGAAGCCCTTTTAAAAATTCAACCATATAATGCACTAACAACTTAAAACTCGTCGGAACATACTAGCTTCCATGTTAGTGAGTTCCCAAATTTAATGTTGTATCCTTCTTATCTAAGTTGCCTGCTTAGTTTTTCAACTTATATGAACCCTCTTTTGACTCAAGCTGCTCTTTTGGGTTTTCAACTTGAATCTTCTTTTTACTTTTTCATTTTTTTTCTCTTTTTTTTTTCTTTTTAAGTGTAATATTTCTTTACATCATCAAAATTTGTGAGATTGGGTAAATCATCTCCATCCATCTTTATTAATATTAATGCTTTGTCTGAAAAAGCTCTTTTCACAACATATGACCATTTATAATTTGGAATCTATTTTTCTCTATTATCATACTAGCTTGGAAGAATTTTTTTTAAAACCAAATCTCTTTCTAAAAAATAACAAAGTCAAACCTTTTTATCATAAGCTCTTATTATTTTTCTCTAATATAGCTAACCATGACACAACGTTATTAATCTTTTTTTTTCAATGAAGTTCAACTGCTCATAGCACTTCCAAATCCATTTAGCCTCGATCGCATTTACATATCTCAATAGTACTTGATCTTAGGTCCTATTATAAAGAACATCACCATCTAGGGAGAAACTTATAGCTAATCTTTTGATGACTCTTTTATCATTCTCAGTTTTTTAGTTAAGGTATTGCTGATTCTAAATGCACTACAAGATATCATAATACCATGGTTTCCCATCCTATTCTGCTTTTACATTAGAACAATAAGCTAACGTATCCTTAACATCTAGTTTGATGGGTTGAATATTGGTGTTATCATTAATTTGAATCATTATGGCCAAAGTAGCTAAGACATTAGCAATCAGATTCTTTTCACAAGGTAAATGATCTAACTAGATATCTTTAAATTACTTGATTAACTCTAAGATACAGTTATGATATAAGATGAGTTTTGAATCTCATTTTCCATTCTCCATTAAATTGATATATGACTAAAGTTGAGTCTCTAAAAATTTTTAATATTTTAATCTTTTTATCTATAATAGCTTGTAAACTCATGACACAGGCTTCATATTCAATGATGATATTTGTGTAATTGAAATTCAACCTCACCGTTATAGGATAATATTACTCTTTAAGAGAAATAAAAATTGCCCTAATTCCATGCACCATGGCATTGAAAGCTTTATCAAAGTACATTATCTAAGATTTCTCATTATCCCTTTTCTTCTCTAGTTGAAAAACGACCATCAAATCTTTATCAAGAAAGTCTAACTTTTTTGGCTCATAATCTTCGATAGCACGATCTATGAGAAACTTGACTATAGTACTTTTTTTAATTACTTTCTGGCTTAGATAAATGATATCGAATTTGGAGAGCATCACTTGCCATCTATCAAAATTTTCAAATAATGAAGGCTTTTCGAAGATATATTTGACAAAATCCAATTTTGCTATAAGCTAGGTGATATGATAGAGCATGTACTGTTTGAGTCTTTTGACAATCCAAGCTAATGCACAACATATCTTTTCTAAAGAAGAATATTTGGATTCGTATTCTGTGAACTTCTTACTCAGATAGTAGATAGCTCGCTCTTTTTTACTAGACTTACCTTCTGTTTTAGCATATGTCTCATCAACTTTTTGTACACTGTTAGATATAAAATCAAAGGTCTTTTTGGAACAAATGGCAACAATACTAAAAGATTGGATAAATACTACTTCACTCTATCAAAAAGCTTTTAACATTTCTTGTTCCATTCACCAAAGTTATTTTTACGAAAAAGCTTAAACATAAGATCACACTTGTAAGTAAGTTGAGAAATGAATTGAGACATGTAGTTCAATCTACCTATGAAACCTTAAACTTTTTTCTTTGTGCTTGGAGGTGATAAATATTAAATGGCTCGTATTTTATCTAGATCGACTTCAATTTCTCTTTCACTGAACACGAAACCTAACAACTTTCTTGACTTAACTCCAAAAGTACATTTGGTTGGGTTCAACTTCAATTGAAAATTTTTCAACATTTTAAAAAAATTTTTAAAGTTAGTGACATCATATTCTTTTTCACAAGATTTCATAATCATATCATCTATGTATACCTTAATCTCTTTGTGCATCATGTCATGAAAAAGAGTCACCATAGCTCTTTGATAAGTTATCCCAATATTTTTTAAACCAAAAGGCATAACTTTATAGCAAAAGGTACTTCACATGATCACAAAAGTGGTTTTTTTTCATATCATCTTCAGCCATATTTATTTGATTATACCTTGAGAACCCATCTATAGAAAAAAATATAGAATGTATGGCCATATTATCTACTAGTGTGTCAATATGAGCTAAATGAAAGTTATCTTTTGGGCTAGATTTATTCAAATCATGATAATCTATAAATATTTGCATCTTTCCATCTTTTTCAAGGCTGGTACTATGTTGGCTATCCATTCTGGATACTTGGCCACTTGTAGAAAATCTGTATCAAATTACTTTTTTATCTTTTTTTTAATCTTTAGGAACATCTCAGGCTTCATTCGCCTTAGTTTCTATTTGATCAATTTACATTCTGGCTTTAGAGGTAATTTATATTCTACTATTTTTATACTAAGTTCAAGCATATCTTGATAAGATCAAGCAAATACATTTATAAATTCTTTGAGTAAATCTTTTAACCTTTGCCTATCTATCAATGAAAGTGATGTACTGACCTTAACTTCTCTGTTAATCTCTTCATTTTCTAAGTTTACCAATTCAGTTATCTCCTAATAAGGCTCAATTAGTTTATTTTCTTGCTCAATTAATCACATTAGGTCTGGAGGTAATATTTTTCAAAATCATCTTCGCTACCAAGTTCATCAACGTTAATTGATTTTTTAAAATTAAACCATTGATCATTATCATGATTGTCCTCATGTTCATTTAAGGACCTAAAATTGAATGAAATTGAAAATGTTGGCAAGATGTGTGGTTTGATGAAAATGGAAGAATGAAGGCAATAGAAAAAATGAATGAAAATGCATCTTTCCTAATTTTTATTGAAATAAAAATAGATAAATGGCCCATAAATAAAGATTATCCCAACACCTTTGGGCATAATCCAATGTGATGTACAGTTACTTTGAAATAGTCTCAAGAATAACGGCATTTCAATAGATCTTCAATTGTCTAACTTGTAACCTAATGGACAAGGACAAACCCACATTTCTTGTTCATGCTTCTTTTCATCTTCAATTACATGGATGGACAACTTAGTGGATGCCTCTTCCATATTCAGTTTTAACTTTTTTTGAAAATCTTAATCTATATCGGGTATATGAACCCTCTAGGCCTAAATGTATCATAAAGGTATGGAATGACCATTGGCATAGTCTCCGATTCATACCCTTTAAGCATTGCCATCTTTTTTTCTTTTTTGTTTGCTTGTCTTCCCCTTATCTCTCAACTTTCTGCCTTATAGCCCAATCCCAACCTCTCATTGTCGTCAATTATCATTAGAGGTTCTCTTATTCCTTGCAAATTTATGTCTAGCTCCATTCCAAGATACTAACTTTTGTTGATGATATAATTTACCATTATCTATGTAAAAAGTTGGTTTTTAGATCTTTCACCAATATAGTTAATATATTCAAAGGATTGGTAGGAGCATTCCAATGCCTTATCAGTAGCCTTTACATATTAAGCATTTATTGGTTGGGTTACAAACATATCCTTTTCTCTAAACACTACCACCAATTGGTTTTTCATATTAAATTTGATATTTTGATGCAGGATAGAGGGGACAGCGTTTGCCATGTGGATCCATGGCCTTCTCAATAAATAATTATAAGATGGAGAGATAACAATCATTTGAAATTTTACATTACATGTTATAGCCCAATCTGTAAGGGTATTTTAATATATCTTAGGACTTCATATTTGGTCCCATCAAAAGCTCATATAACCATATGGTTGTTCTTTATATATTGATAATCAACAGGTAACCTTGTCAGAGTTGACATAGGCATAACATCGATAGTAGAACCATTGTCGATGAGGACCTTGATCATGATATGAATTTTACGATAGTAATATACAAAGCCTTAGTGTTTTCTTTCCTAGCATTCTTTAGCATTTTTAGAGTATAGCATCTTTCACTTTGGGTTATACCACTTTCACCAATTATGTTGGCAGCATCAATATTAGATGCAGTCTTTTTTTACCCTTGGACTACCATAGCACAGTTATATCTCTATGGCACAACTTTTTCATCTTTGTATGAAAATGATATAGGGAGTTTAAAAGTTATTAGTTTGGGGATAAGCTTGCCTATGATCGACTTTGGCTTTTCCTTATAGTAAATTGTCACTAGTTTTAGAACCAATTTTGATAGCTTATCGGTCATAGACACTTCAATACTTTTTGCAGTCTCTCCCTTTTCACAAAGCTTAATTTGGTAGGAACCTATAAGCTTTTGTGCCTCATGATGGAATTGCTCATAGGTTTTAATGAAGTGGCCAGTTGTTCTACTTTGATATTTGTACTTTTTGTTTGGTACACATATTCCATGATAAGTATGTGGATCAACCAATTGTATCATGTCAACTTCATACAAAGCATCGAATAGCTGACTAAGAGAAGTTTTTATCTCTGTCACTTTTTTTTTATACGACGCTCTTGGTTCTCATTCAAAGCATTTACATTGTGGTTGGGTATTGGATTGCCACTAACATTTGGCGTCATTATTCCTCCTATATCAATGTTTATCATTCCATTTTTGATCAATCGTTGTAACTTATGCTTTAGGGCAGTGCAATTTTTAGTGGAATGACTAACAATTTCATAGTGGTAGTCACAATGAGCTGTAAAATCATACCACTTGGGATAAGGGGCTTGAGTGGCTCCAGATGGCTAGGGGTAATTAAGTGGTTATTATAAAGCTCTTGGTATAGCGTCATATAGGTCATGAGGATTGGGTCAAATAAAAGTTTTTCTCAATTATTTTATAGCCTTCGCAAATCACTTGTTGGGTTAATAGGATGAATTAAGGGTCTTGCAGGAGGATAAGTGTTAGGACTATACATTGGAGTTTGTGGTCTAACAGTTGGTTGGTATACGGGTTTGTAGAATGGTTGTGGGATTGACTGGTATGGACAAGATAAGGTATTAATTATGGTAGGGTAGTATGTAGAGCAAGCTTGTGGTGGATAGGGTTGATAACCCCTGAATTATTATTTTTTAAAGCTCACAGCTTAAGCTTTAGTCTCTTTTTTCTTGAATGTTTTTTTAGTGAAAGCTTGTCCTCTTTCTAACTTGTCATTCTTAATGGCATTCTCGATGATTTCGCTTGAAATTATCATATTAGCAAAATTTTTTATTGCATTCCCTATCATCTTTTCATAATAAGATAATTTTAAAGTGCTCACAAATAACATTGTAGTCTCTTTCTCAGTCAAAGTTAACTGAACTTGAGTAGCTATGACCCTCTACCTGTTGGCGTATTTTTTAAACAATTAAGTCACCTTATTCTCCATATTCTACAAAGAAAAGTAATCAAGAGTTAGATCTATTATATGTCGGTACTGACTAATGAAATCGCTGGCCATATCAGTTTAGGAGTGAATACGGGTCTAGTCCAACTAGACATACGATTTAGTAGTAAAGTGACATCATACCTCCCTAATTTTTTTCATTTTCTTTATTTTTTAATGCTTTTGATTTTTTGGTTTCCTTTTTTCTTTTCGATTTTTTAACTTTTAATTTTTTATTATATAAATTTTGAAATAAAAAAGTCAATTGAAATAGAGATGACAAAATAACCTATATCTAATGGGTTTCAAACTTTCAATTTACCTTAATCCAATTGGTAAGCTTTCTTTTAATTCAAGATAATTGGATTGAGTTTTTTTTTTTTAAATCAAGTTCGAGTAAAAGTAAGATTTTTGGTATGACGTCTTGTCCTTAGTATATATAAAAAATATATGTTATTATTTATTTATGTATTTTATTAAAAATATTATTTAATACTTTAATTTAATAAATTTATGTGTCACCCCATTTAGGAAGCTTATCACCTATAATAATTGAACTACAATTAACCAATTAGATTTTAGAGTTATGTAAGATTTACCAAAATATTATATGGAGTTTACTTTTATAAGTAGTGGATCCTCACGTAATTCTTGATTGTAATTGGACAATTTTAGCATTGTAATGAACAAAATTGTAGTTGAAATGTTCCCAATTTAGCTTTTTTTTAGTCATTTTTTTTAAATTTTTTATTAGATAAATTTTGTAAAGAAAAAGTCAATGGACGTAGGGTGATAAAATAATTTATATCCAATGAGTTTAGGTTCATCATGGTCCAATCAATATGTTTTTTTTGTTTTAAATAAGCATTGAGTTTAATTGTTTTTGAACAATTTAGGTCAAGTCAGGATCAAGTTTGAGGTGCTTTGTTCTTACCTTAGATATATAAAAGAATATATTTTATTATTTGCTAAATTTGTATATATTATATTAATAAAGATATTACTTAATATCTAAATTTAATAAAAAAATATATTTATATATAATTAAGTTATAATTTATATTAAAAATAAATACATCTACATTTGTCTATATATTGTCATCTATTAAAATTTGATATTAAAATTTTATTTTACTCATATTTAAAATATAATTCAAAAAAATAAAAAATAATCTTGCAACGAAACGTGAATCTAATTCTAATAAAATATAAATTTCATAAACATAAAATATATCGTAGATATTTCATATGTAGTAAAAAATATACACATGACATGTGACGTTTCAGGAAATTATTTTTTGTATTTACATGAAATTTTAAATTAAAAGAAATACTTTTAAAATAATTGAAAAATAATTTTAATTTATCAAATAAAAACAAGTATGACAAAAAGTAGTAACTAAGTTTGATAAAAAAAAAGGTTTAGGAACAGAAGAGAAAGTAACTGGATTTGATAAAGAAATATGAGAACGTAACTAATTTGATAAAAAAATATTCACATTATTTTTAACAACTCAATTACTTTCATTTTTTTTGTCATTCTTTTTATTTGATAAATTAAATTAATTTTTTAAAAATATTTTATTTTACTATTTGAAAGTATTTATTTTAATATAAAATTCCATAAAAACAAATAATATTCTCTCTATAGCACCAACCATGTACAATTATTACAGCTGATACCATGTCATATTCTATATTTTTCTTCAAACGTATATTAAATGAATGTAACATTCTTGATAATTCTATTTCCATTGACTTGATCTAAAAATCACAAAAAAAAAAAAAAGAAAAGATAGTGAATTGTTAAAATTCAATAAAAAAACAACTATAGTGGAGAGGTTTGAAGGCTATGAAACATGGCAACCCAAAAGAAAGACCCATATCAATGGGAGGGACAATTACAAAAAGAAAAAAAAAATTATAAAACATACATACGAGAGAAAAAAAAAAGGTTCATTTTTTATAAATAATCTTACAGCATGTTCGGTTTATTCATAACAAGATGAATAAAACATGCCGAAAATTATTTACCAAAAACCAACTTTATTATTTTGTAGTGTCCGAGAATGTTCTGAATGCTAAAATAAAGTCAAAAAAAATGTTCCTCCAAATTATTAATTATTGAAAAACAATTGAACCCTGATGGTGATATTTTGCTAATCATGATGCTGATGTAACATCATAAGAAATTATGTAAAAAGGTTACGGGAAAAGTACAAACTTTTTTTTTTGGGGTCAATGGATATATTTTTAGACTTCTATTTCTTTCTTCATCTTTCCAAAAGTTCCTTCATTGTTACTCTATCTTTGAAAAGTTGAAGCAGGGACATGGGGCAAAGTATTTGGGTGCATAATTTAGATAGGGTTTATATTATGAATAGTTTCTAAATTATAATGTGATATTTATATTTTTAAAATTTTTAATATGATATTTAAATTATAAATATATTAATTAATATAAAATTTAAAATATTATTTATCAGTCATATATCATTATTTAAAATTAATAATATTAGTGATAAATATCGTGTTAGTTAAAAAATTTATATATTTTTTTTGTTATATCAGGAGGACAAAGTCCTAATACAGATAAAGGAGAGAGGGGATGCTAGGTTCGAAAACAAAACTTTGATGTCTCCTTAAAAAATTTATATTTTAAATGTAAGGTTAGAGATTTTTAAATTTTAAGTATTATATTAAATATCATTTATTGTATTATCTTATTTAAATATTATTATTGCTATTTTTATTGTCTACAAAAAAAAAATTTGAACATCTTACTCAAGTAATTAATGCATGTTCTTTTACTTGAAGAGTAATATTTGAATTTAAAAATTAATTTAGTTAGTTCATGTTATTATTTTAAAATTGACATTCAACAAGTTTAATTAAGATCAAATCTCAAATCGATTTCTTTTCTATTATCATATTATGATTTATTTTTTTAAGTAATGTTCTCTTTTTTTAATTTTAAAAAATAAAAAATCAGGAGATACGAAATTAAAACTTAGTTGCTATAAAAGAAAAAAAACTTAGTTGGTGAAGTAACCTAATGATAGGTACTATTGGGTCAAATGACTTGATAATAATATATTTAGTATCGTAATAATACCATAATTTTATTTGGTTAAACTTCTAGTTGGAAGACATTTATATAAAGATTTGTAACGACAAATTATAATTAAGAAAAGGACTTTGGTAAAACTAAAATTAGGACCACGCGTTATAACTGGAAATTAATTTATCTAAACACTTTCTAAATGTCAAAGATTTCATTCCATTTATTATATTACCTATTCAACTTCATTTTTAATTTAGAACCAAATTTGATGCGCAACAATGACTAAAATGGAAAAGAAAATAGTGTGAACTTGAATTCCTTTGATTGGTTGAGAAAAATATTGGTTAGGGGCACTTGTTGGTAAAAACGGTATGGTAGTTTTTTTTTTCATATTAGAAGCCTTTAATAGAAAACCAAGAGTAATTCTGTTATTTGTGTTGACATGACACGTCAGGTCAGTTTGACACATCTAGTGCCACACTAGCTCGGCACTATCCTTATTGTCCCGCAATGGTCCTTCATTACTTACCTAAAAATATGAAGGTTTAGACACCATTAAGATAAGTTTCAACTACTCTTCTTTCTCTTTATTACTCTTTTTCTAATCTTATCTGTTTTGACTTACACATCGGAGTACAAATACAAGGAGTACCCTCTGTCATTGCCTTTAACCTTTTTTCTCTTCTGTTTTTCCAAGATCTAAACCTGAGATCAGAGCTTGGCACAAACATTTGGCCTTCCAGAGAAGGGGCCCTTTTTATTCACTAACCGAAAACGAAACAATGCCACCAAAGAAAAGAACCCTAGAAGAAAAAGAGACTACTATCCCAAGTAGAACAAAAACACACAACAGCCAACATTTAGAACGACCTCCCTTACCATAGGTAGGCCCAACCATGAAATAATTTCATGTCCTTAAACAGATGCTGCAAACCATAACCCCATCGTAAGCTTTGAAGATGATTAACTTAATTACCTCTAGTGAAGGAACCGTGGTAAGACAACCAAGCTATAGGGAGCTGAAAGTTTTTTTAGCCTCTAGAGAAAAAAAGCATAACACTCCAGTTTGTCATTACCCTAGTCATAATTTGACACATGTCACAACCCAAAAATCCAAATAGACAAACCCTGAACCCCAACCAAACAAGAACTTGGAAGCTTAGATGTAGGCCATGGAGAAAGAGGTGAAAACAAAAACAATGGCATTTGAGGATGAGCTTAAGTTCTTGAGACCTCGCTTTTCATTGAAGAAATTGATAGAGCCATGCCTTCTAAGGGGTTCAAAATATCATATTTGGAGACTTACGATGGCACTTTCGATCTTTGCAATCATTTGAAACTTTATAAGACTAATATGCTAATGTAGGGTACAAATGAAAACCTGATATGCAAAGGCCTAGCCACCACTCTAAAGGGCACAACTTGATCTTGGTACAGTAACCTAGAACTGAGATCAATTATGACATCTAAAGAGCTCAGCCATTCTTTTTTATCTCGATTTGTAAGTAGCTGAAGAGCGAAAAAGATAACTCCGAGTCTGATGTCAATCCACCAAGGTTGTAATAAATCATTGAAGAGTTATGTCATGCATTTTAATGTGAAGGCTTTATAGGTTAAAGGCCTGGAACAAATCATTGTTGTAGCCACCTTGACAGGTGGATTTAATGACAAAGAATACCACTTGAAGCTAACCTTATTGTTAAAATCACCTAAAACTCTAGTTGATGTCTTGTTGATAGCTGAGAAATATATAAATGCTGAAGCTATAATGAAAAACAACTAAGGTGAGAAAGACTCATCCCTTTTCTTTGGTCATAAAAAATGTAAGGATTTTTATGATCTTCTTCCAAGAAGGAGATGACATAGGGTTAGAAGTCCTAGTGAAAAAAAAAATTACACTGCACTAAATACCTCCCAAGAAAGGATTTTGATGCAAATTGAAAGAAATCTTGACCTCAGATGGGTGAAACCACTGAGACAGAATACAAGGAGAAACCTGACCAAAAGATACGCCTTTCATAGGGATATAGGGCATGATATTAAAAATTGTATCGACTTGAAAAATAAGATTAAAACCATAATAAAGAGAGGTCAAGTGAAAAAGTTTATGGGTAGCAAAGACAAGACCAACCCATAACAGATGATAAGATCGAAGAAATCCCACCCAAGGCAGACAAAAAAAGGTTAAAAAATAAAAGACAAAAAGTATAAAGACATGAACTAATTCAATAAGAGGCCCAAACTAATAACAACAAGCAGATCGTCAAAGTGATTAATGTGATCATTAAAGGTAATTTTACCTCAATTAAAAGGAAGTTCAATCTAAGAATGCTCATGATATTAGGCACCTTGACGAAAAGAGAAAAAGATTGAAGAGATGAGGTGATCTCATTTAGCTCAAAAGATCTTTAAAAAATTTCAGCACTCACATGACAACGTTATAGTGATCATGATCGTAGTATATAACTATATAATTAAGAGAATCATGTTTGATAATGAGAGTTCGATCGACATCATGTACTATAGTACCATGAAAAAAAATAAGAATTAGTGAAGACCAGCTACAAACTGATCACTACAGCATTAATAAGATTTAAGAATAAATAGGTACTAATGAAGGGAACAATCAAGCTACCGATCTTTTTGAGGATAGAATCGAAGACTATCACTTCAGTTATAAAATTTATGGTAGTTGATGTCTCATCAGCCTACAACATCATATTGGATCAACCTTACCAATTTGTTATACGACTCATAGGCTTAGCTCCCCATTTGAAAATGAAATTTCCAACATCCAATAGGGTTGAAAGGGTCAAAAAAGATCAATCCATGGTACGACAGTGTTATATCACCATAATGAAAAAAAAACTAGGAAGCAAACTAACAGTTTGACTGAGAATAAAAGCACTGAAGAAGGGTCAAACAATAAAGGTTGACAAGAAATAAGAAGCCACAATCAAGAACATAAAATGTAAAATTGATCTGACAAAAGCCATTCTTAAGCTACTCTGAGCTTTTAAGCTCTAGAAAAAAAACTATTATTTCATTTTTTAAATTTTTTGATGTAACTCCAGAGATAATCGAGCTTTTAAGTAAGCCAGAATGAAAAAATATTTATCATTTGGACCAAGCTAATAGGTGACCAAAATATAATATGAAATGAAAAATACATACCAATTTCATGGTATATATATTCAACAAGTCATTAACAATATATTGATCATTATATCAGGATCTATTTTCTCAAGAAATAGTCTCAACCTAACCAAAAAAAAAAAATTAACCAAAGATCAGACTCAGACAAAAGTTAACTTGAGTTAGATAAGGATCAAGTAGCCATACTATTCTGGGATAGCATCTCTGAATACATATGCAGATTGAAACCAGACTTTAATATAAGGATTAATTAATCCAACTTCTAAGAGATAATACTAACCTATTTGACTAAATACCTTCCGATATGCTCAGGCTTGATACCAAATTGATGTTCCATAGGTTGCATATTAATTTTGAGGTAAAACAGGTTTGATAGAAAAAAAAAGCCTTTGCCCTAAAAAGATAAAGGGATATCAAGGAAGAGATCAATAAATTACTACAAGCAGGCTTTATCAGAGAGGTTTGCTACTTTGAATGAATAATCAAAATGGTTATGGTAAGAAAGCATAGCAAAAAATAAAGGATGTGTGTTGACTTTATTGACTTGAATAAAACATGCCCCAAAGATAGTTTTTCTCTCCTTAGCATAGATTGGCTAGTGACGATATTGCTAAGTATAGCCTCCTCAGCTTCATGGATGTCTATTCTAGTTACAATCAAATTATAACGCTAAGGGATAATAAGAAAAAGACAACCTTTATCATTGAGAAAGGCCTTTATTATTACAAAGTAATGCCCTTCGGATTAAAAAATGCATAAACAACTTACCAAATACTGGTGAATAAGATGTTTAAAAATTAGATCGGCCATAACATGGAATTATATGTAGATGACATGATAATCAAAAGTAAAAGCTTGATCAAGCATCTAAAAGACCTTAGAAAGACCTTTAATACCTTATAAAAATATAATATAAGACTTAACCTGAGCAATAAGCCTTCAAAGGTCTTGTTGAGTAAGTTTTTTGGTTAGTTGATCAACCAAAAAAAGATAAAGGTAAACCCAAAATAGGTTCAAGCAATCATAAATATGACGGCACTGACCTCGATGAAAGAGTACAGAGGTTAACTAGTGGAATAGTTACCCTGAGCCAATTCATGTCTAGGTCGACAAAACAATGTCTGCCATTCTATAAAATTCTCATAAACATTTTTTACTTTAAGTGTACTCTTCAATGTCAAAAAGTTTTTAAAAAACTCAAAGGGTTTTTATCCTCTTCACCTATTTTGTTTAAACTAAGACATGATGAGATCTTGTACTTATATATAGCCATCACAGACCAGGTCATTAGCTCGGTTCTGATCCAAGAAAAAGAGGGAAGTAAAGATCGATCTATTTTGTGAGTAAGGTATTGATAGGGTCAAAAATCAACTACAGCAGCATAAAAAACTAGCTTACAAAATTGTCACTTCGGTTAGAAAACTCAGGCTATATTTTTAAGCCCAAACAATTTACATGCTAACAGACCAACTACTAAGACAAGTCTTATAGAAATTAGAAATGTTAGGTAGGCTAATTAAATAGGCAATAAAGCTCTGTGAGTTTGACTTGCATATACTACCTAGGTTAGTCATAAATTCTTAAATGATAACAGACTTTGTTGTAAAGCTCACCTCGGTCTAACTTAAAAAACAACTTGAGGAAAAAAAACCCTAAATAAGGAAAATTGGAAGATTTATGTTGATAGATCAGCCATGAGCCATAGTAAAATAGTCAACCTTATTCTAATCAACCCAAAAGGACTACAGTATCCATACATCTTAAAATTTAAGTTTAAAGCATCTAACAATAAGATAAAGTATAAGGCACTGATAGTTGGTCTAAGATTGGCAATCAAGTTGAATGTTCAACACATAAATGTATATAGTGACTCTTAGTTAGTGGTTAACCAAATTAATGAGGTGTTTATAGCTTGAGAATAAAGAATCCAAAAATACTTAGATAAAGCACTGAACCTGGTGTCAGTTTTACCAAAATCAAGGTAAAGAAAATACAAAGGTAAAAAAATTCACTAGTAAACTTTTTATCTAAATTGGCTTTAAGAATAATAATTGAAAGTCCAAACCAAGTCTTGGTAAGAAAGCTGACACACAAAAGTATAAAGGACAAGCTTGTAGGCCAGATTATAGAAAAAGAAACCTAGAAGATGTTGATCAAGGCATATCTGATCATGAAAACACTATTTGAGAATAGAATTTGAGCTAAGGCATTCACAAAAAGGCTTTTTGGTACACGATGATTAAGAAAAAATTATACAAAAGATCTTTTAGTTTACCTTATTTAAGATGTGTTGATGAGGAAAAAGCAGACTATGTCTTATGAGAAATTCAAAAAGAAATATGTGAAAGCCACCTCAGACCTCGGCTATTAGCCTACAAAGTGTCTAGACAAGGCTATTATTGGCCCACTATCAGAAAGAATGCAACCAAACTAGTGAAGAATATAATAAGTGTTAAAGGTTTACCCATGTGCAATATCTCTCTTCAACCGAACTAATCCTATCATCAGTATGTGGCCTTTCATGTAGTGGAGAATGAATGTCCTCGGACTATTTACCTCGACCATAGGTCAGAAGAGATTTATCTTAGTAGCAGTAAATTACTTCACAAAATGGCTTGGAGTCAAGGCCTTGACCACTACTACAAAAGCCTAAGCAAAAAACTTGTGTGAAAGAATATAGTTTATAGATTCAATTTACCTCGATCTATAATAATGGATAATAACAAATAATTTGAAAACCTGAGGTTTAAATAGTGGTGTTTAATCATTTACATTGACCTGAGATTCATGTTGATCGCCCACTCACTCCAATGGATAAGCTGAAGTGACAAACAAGACAATATTAGAAGTCTTGAATAAGAAATTGGAATGCAGCAAATGGGAGATAGGTCAATGAGCTACCAAGGTGTTATGGACCCTAAGGACAACCATAAGAGTACCAATGGGTTAAACCATTTCCATTTGGCAATTGGAATAAAAGTTGTGGTACCTGTTGAGATCGATTTTCCAAGTTTAAGGGTTAAATTAAAGTCATAAGAAAAAAAATAAAAAAATATTTAAGGCTGACTTAGACTGGTTAAAGAATAGAGAGACATAACCCTAGCATGGATAGTAGCTTATCAGTAAAAAGTGCCTAGTTATTATAATAAAAGGGTTTGACGTAAGCACATCGAAAAAGGTAAACTGATACTTAAAAAAGTTGAAGCCTTAGGAGTAGACAACTGAAGTGGCAAATTAAACTCGACCTGGGAAGGACTATATGCAGTTAAAGAGATCGTCCATGATGCAACTTACAAACTACAGGATATGAATGGCAACATTATCCCAAGAACATAGAATGTAGATAATTTAAAGGTCTACTATCAATAACTTGATTTAAATCGAGCTCACACTTGTTACTTTTACTTGAACACAAAAACCAAATTACACTTAATGAGCTTATGCCTAACCTATGTAACAAAATCTGACTTGAAACTTCTTTGGTTAAAAATGCTTAGGTTATTTTAGTTTGAGTGATTAAGTAAATCCTCAGTTCATTTAACTAGGCTCAAACTTCTTTGATTAATTATGTTTAAACTTGTACAAATAAAAAAAATTATAATAACAAAGTTGAGTTGAAACTTGGACTGAACTGAAAAAAGTTTTTATTTAATTTTTATTAAGTATAAAAGATGTTAACAAATAGTATTGTCAAGCAGATCATTCCTATTTGAGGTCATTACAAAAACTGACTTCATACATTGATAAAATTTTAGAAAGTTAAAAAAAATATTCATGTACCGACAACATCAACATCAGCAACAGTAGTAGGAGTAGCATCGTCATCAATAGTAGCAACAGTGATGACCTCAGCCTTTTCAACCTCCTCCAACCAATGCTCGGGCCCTAGAGTTACCTCAAGCTTGACATCCCTAGCTTCATCATCATCTTTCTTTTTTTCTTCTCTTTGGACCAATTTAAAGGATGCCTCAATCTGATATTATTTATGTCAATATCAGAGAGATAAAGATTAAGGTGGGAAAACTTAAATTGCACCTCATCCTTAGCCAAACTAAAGGATCGAGTACATTTTTCCTAGAAAATTCCACCTTTAGTTGGAGGAGTTCGTCAGAAGCCTTGAATTTTTTGACATTTTTCTTCTTTAGATCTTCTTCTTCTTTTTCTTTGGCCTCTAGCTTGAGCAATGTTGAGCTTAACCTACTTTTTCATTGAATTAGCTAAGCCTTATCAACTAAGATGATTTTCAACATCACCATTAGCTTATCATTCCTTTTCCTCTGCTCAGCTTTCTTCTTATGAAATACATTAAGGCTAGATCTGACATTATCTAAGGTGTCAAAACTTTTTTTATGCTTCTTGATTAGGATATTCATGTCTTTTTCACCCTTAAAAAAATGTACCATAGCGATATACGCATGGTGAAAGGCTTGACTAGTGTTGTCTAGGGGCTTAGCAAAAAGTTTCTATTAGACTACATAAAACAAACTCAGACTTAGCAAAATGAAAAACAATGATAAAATCAAGCTAAAGTTATGCACTACTTATTAAGAGGAAAGATCACCACCTTGCAAAACCTCATTGCCAAATCTAGGTTCTTGGTGGGGTTATCGGTAGGAGCATACTCTAACCTTATAAAACATTTTTTGAGCATGGTTTTAGTACCCTAGTTTCGAGGTTCTTTAAAGTGAAAAAAAAGTCTTCCACTCTTAGTCTCTCAGTAAGACAGGGAGCCTGTGCTGAAGAGAGGTCTCGACTGGCCCTGGCCTTCGTCTTTTAGGCTCTAGAGAGTGTTATACTAAAGGGTTGACAACTTTGTCTCCCTTTACAAAATAGGGCCTTAAGCTGAATATTTTTGGCCCTTTTTTGGGCCCGGGGGCATACTGATACAAAACAAAATCAAAATCGTCATCGATAGACAATTTTGGAAAATTGAGATAATAGTTAAATGAAAATTAGGTCAAGTTAAAATAAAATCCTAACAAGTTACTTCCAAATCTATCCCAATAGTTTATCTCATTTATTACTTCGGGGTAGGTCAGCCTATGGGCATCAATAACGAGCTTTCCTTACAAGTGTACTCCATTATTTTGTTTCAATTTGATATATCTAGGACAAAACAAGCCATCGGTGCATCCATAAAATGTTGCGCACATTTTTTTTATTTATTAGGCCTCAACCTTAATAGTGACATCGACCTCAGGTTGGTTATCTTTATTTATTTTTTTGTTTCAGAAGATTAAGGAAGAGCATCTTTCAATTTTTTATTAAGCTTGGATAATTGGTGAATAATTTTTTATTAGGTTGACTGTTACATAATACCACATTTTATCATTAGGGTGCATTTTAATAGAAAAAATTTCTTAAATAGAAGAAGGGAAGGACAAATGTTTAGATGTTGATAAAGAATGATGAAAGCAACTATATACCAAATAAAGTTGGAAGTGAGCTAGGTAATAATCCAATTGTAAGAATTAAAAATTGAAACGTACAAATAGTGAAGTGAAAACCTCAATTCAACCATGAAGGAAACTCAATATACATAAAGCCAATGTGGCTCCAGTTTATCAGTGACTTGGTCTAAAGAGTTTGGCATTATTATACTGTACCTCTATCTAGGAAAAAGAAAGGTTGTCTCCAGAATGCTAACGTGATGATTTGAACACATGTTAGGACAATCTTCAGGATTTATTGTTCTTTTCAATTAACTCATCATGTCTTTGAGGATCATACCAAGGTCACAGGAAATATATAAAAAGATCTCGGTTAGTTCATTATGCTCTATAAAATTCTTTTTCTTGTTGTCACTTTCTTTAGCTCAGGTACTCTCTTTTTTTAATTCTTTATTAAAATCCTTCTCATTGTTAAATCTTTATCGCTAAAAGACTTTGACTCCTGAGTAGAAATAGAATTCCAAGGTTAAACCATAGCTGGGAGTAACTTAACTTTAGAGGAAAAAAGACTAGATGATTGTTCCTTTCAATTCACTCATCACGTCTTTGAAGATCATACCAAGGTCACAAGAAATATATAGAAGGATCTCGGTTAGTTCATTATGCTCTATAAGATTCTTTTCCTTATTGTCACTTTTTTTAGCTAAGGTACTCCATTTCTTCTATTCTTTCCTAAAACCTTTCTCATTGTTAAAATCTTTACCGCTAAAAGACTTTGACTTCTGAGTAGAAACAGAATTCGAAGGTTGAACCATAGCTGAGAGTAACTTAACTTTAGAGGAAAAAAGACTAGATGATTGTTCCTTTCAATTCACTCATCATGTCTTTGAGGATCATACCAAGGTCACAGGAAATATATAAAAGGATCTCAGTTAGTTCATTATGCTTTATAAGATTCTCTTCCTTGTTGTCACTTTCTTTAGTTGAGGTACTCATTTTCTTCTATTCTTTTTTAAAACCTTTCTCATTGTCAAAATCTTTATCACTAAAAGATTTTGACTCCTGAGTAGAAACAAAATTCCAAGGTTGAACCATAGTTGAGAGTAACTTAACTCTAGAGGAAAAAGACTAGATGGAGAACCTTTTGAAAATGAAGTGATCTTAACAAGAACTGACCAAGGGGAATAGAAGTGACAACAAGAGCATCAATAGGTGGAAGAGCATAAATAGAAGAAAATGATGTGATTGATCCCTATAAGGAGGAATAACCAAATATGAAAGAAAGTCAGTCATAGAAGATGGACCAACCTAGAGACATAGAAATATGATGGATTTTATAAGTCAAAGTCTATCTGAGCACATGTTCTTCTATATTCAGTACCCGGTTATGTTCTTGCCTAAGCATTTTTTTCGTTTTGTCGTTGCCCTTCCTCGAACATTGGGTTAAACTAAAAGGCAATCATTTTACAATTATGGTTCTCGATGATGGTGGAATCAGATTGTCATCTTCCTACTCGAGCTAACCTCCCCTAAGTTCTACCTTGAAACACCCGATTTCCTAGACCTTATACTAGAAGACATGGTTAAGAATATGTACTGAAAAAAGTAGGGAAAGACTTTAAGGCTGTAAAACTTTTAATATCAAAAAATTTAGATCGGATTAAGAGTGAAGAAAATATAAAGGTAGAAAATGAAAGCCCTAATAGCCTTTAATATAGCTACGCCACAAATCAGATGAGTAGCATAAACCATGCCATTTGTCAAATTAAAGAATAAAAGATGTCTTTACATTCTCTTTTTTAAAATTTTCTCGCTCATACTACCTCTCTTCTCATTTAATGCCGTCAAATTTGTTAGGCCAGACAACTCTTCGGGGTGGATCAAATGTTTAGTTCATCATTAGGGTTCAAAGTAAATAGTCAAATCCAAACTCTTGAAATAAAACACAAGTTTCACGTCGACCAAACAAATTCCAACACTAACCTTGGATCATTCCGAACAATTATCACCTCGACAATCTTCAAGCTAGTTGTGCACTTAACCCTAGACACATGTGTAAAATCAGACAACCACAAGGTCAGACCACAGCTCAAATCTAGTTGTCCCCTAATACTAATCCCCCTCTATGATGTTGGTTTCAAAAAATCAAATTTCATGTTATTTTTTTTGCCTACATGCTTTTATACTAGGTGCATTGATCATACATTCAGTAGTTTGATACTTAGACTGTTTGATAGGAACACAAAGTGTTAGGAGCATTTGATGGTCAAAAGGGCATAATGGTCTTTTTTATGTTAAAAGCCTTCAGTAGATAACTAGTGGTAATTCTATCATTTGTGCCAACCTAACATGTTAGGTTAGTCACGACACATCCAGTGCCACATCAACTCAATATTGTCCTTGTTGTCCCCCAAGAATCCTTCATTACTTACTTATAAATACGAAGATCTAGACACCATTAAGATAAGTATTGACTATTCTTATTTCTCTTTATTACTCTCATTTTGATCTTATTTGTTTTGATTTGCGCATCAAAATGCAAACGCAAGGAACACCTCATATCTTTTCATCTAATTATCCTTTTATTTTGTTTTTCCAACATCTGACCTTGAAATTGGAGCTCAACACAAGTAATATTTTAATTATAGCTCAAAAAAATATACATTAATTATAATTAAACACAGATAACAAAATTAATAATCTTATCAAAACTAAGTAAATTAATGAAAAACACTCAAATATAAACTAAAATAAATGTCGTATTTAGCATGATGGAGTTATTTATAGTTGTTTGAGTAAAAATTAAGTGTACTTCTTATCGAATCAAATATTTAAATGATTAAAATGAAAATTTTCAAAATATAGCTTTAATGAAGGAACTGATAAATAGTCATTCATTTTTTTTAAATACGAAGAAAGGGTGAACTGTAGAGAGATAGGATAAAGAAACTTTTAAGAATTAGGAATTGAATCTTTTAAATTTTACAAGAATTTACTTTTTAAAAAGTGAATAAATTATTTAAATTAGTCTCATATTGAATATTATTTATTTATTATAAAATCACTTACAATCTTAAGATCGTAGGTCTTGCTTTTTTTTAAATGTCTTTTTACATAAAATTAACAACTTTTGATGGTAGATCACCTAACATATAATGATTGTCATTCATTCTTTTTTTTTGTATAAAAAATGTTATGGTTTAGAAATAAAAAAAGAAATTATAAAATTATGATTTAAATTTTAAATTTATTAAATATTACATCTTAAAAATAATTATGTGAATAAACTAAATTTAGCTACGGATTAATCGTTCATTTTTTTTTTTATAAAGAAAGGTTGAAGTCCTTAATCTAAAAAAAAAAAGGGAAAATAAAAAAGGGAAATTATGATAGATTACATGCCTTTTTATTATTATTATTATTTTTTACATTCAAAGCTCAGTTTTAGTAGCGGAAATGGCATGTCTGTCATGTGGGCCTTTGTTGGGCCTGATTAAGGAAAAAGGCCTTATTTAGTGGGCCCAAGCTGTCCAGAGCTTCATAATTGCCGTATTGATTGGGGCAGTGACGAAAAGAGCTGACACAGAATGTGACGTTGATTGAATTGAAGGAGGTTGAATTCTCAACTTTACCCATCCGCAGCCCCTATATATCCAATACAATGCAGACACAGTAGGGATAAAAATGTCCCACCACAGTTAGTCATATAATTAAATTAACGTTAATTAATTCTGTTCCCATTTCCTTTTCCCTCTTCCTCACTTATATTAAAAATAATAAAAAAAACCTCGTCTTTCTCTGCCTTCGTGTTCTTTTTTCATTCAGGAAGAAGAACAAGAAGCAGAGCCCTCCCCACCAAGTCACGTTAACATGGTCTAATCACCTTCTTGTAAAGGTTTTTAGAAAAAAACCCCACATAGAATGTTAACTTTCTTTAATCTCTTCCCTTTTGCCTGCCATTTTTTTCCTCTTGCATAGCTTTTCTTTTGAAGGCAAGAGAGAGAGAGAGAGAGTGTCTCATGGGCAATTGCTTCCAAACTCGTTCGAAAGTGGACAGCTCGTTGAGCTTCCAGCCAACTTCAGGTAATGTTTTTATGGGTCTTCTCGTTACATGCAATCGTTTTTTTCTTGTTTTCTTCAAAGGTTTCTTTCATCTTTGGTTTGCATTGAGGAGTTGGTCTTTAGCTTTGGTGGTTTCGAGGGAAATGGGGCTTCTTGGAAAGGGTCTGATTGGGTTTGCAAGTGAGGATTCAACGTGTATTTTTGGTTTGATATCTGATTGACATTGATGTTCTTTGTTTTGCATTTTCTTCTTCTTTTTCATTTTTAGATTTATTGACTGTGTAGTGCAGTAGTGGTTATTTTATCTAATTCTTCAAATTTGGTGTCGAAATGATTGGTCTTTGTTTAATCATTCTTGTAGGATTCTTATCTTTTCTTTCGTTTCTTTTCTTTTCTTTTTAAAGATTTAAAAGCAAGCATCTTTTACGGGGTTCCAGGGAAGAGTCACAGCTTCTGCTTTTGGCATGGTATTGGGTTGTTGTTGCTCTGTTTCTTGAAGTCTCAAAGATCATAGTTTCTCTTGTTTGGAACTGGGTTCATTGCTTTGAAATTTACATATATTGCTTTTGAAGAAATGGTTTTCATGGATGGCTTTCTTTGGGCATTATAGCTTGCAGGTTCCTTGTGTATGCTCTAAATTAATGTCTTTATCTAGTAATTATTAAAAATTTACATCCAATTCATTATTGTTATTTTTTGGGCATTTATATACTCCCTCTCCGTGGTTTTTCTGTTGTTTTTAAAATTTATGTATCTGCCTCATTTGGGTTTATGGATAAGAGGGCTCTGAGAATATTTGGATTCCAAAGATCTATGATTGGTATCCCATAGTGCTCTTTACCTTTGTGGATTTCTTCATTCCAGGTAGAAATGTTAAGTCTTTGACCTAAATCCTCCACCCTTTAGTGTTCCTTGAAAAAGAAGGCTTGATTGCTTGTTCTGTATTGTTAATCACATGAAGTTGCCTTGCAAACATGTGGACAGGTACTAATACTTGTATTAATTAGGTATTATTAATCGCATGAAGTTCTGTTTTAGACATATGAGCAGATATAGTAATGCTTGCATTGGTAAATTGCCAATTGGAAGGTAATAATTGGGGTAGCATGCTCTATTAATCTAGAAATGTTTCCGTGTTGTTTTTATTTCTGTGTTGGAATTTCCTTGAACCGTGTTCTTGTTAATGCTATAAGTGACTTCAATTATGATAATCTAGCAATGTTTGTTCCAATAGATGCATTTGTATCTCAGTCATATAACAACGGTGTATCTTGTCGGTGTAGGCCCCAACATTATTAATCACAATCAGGTAGTTATAAGTATTGACCCTTGGTTTAGCTAATTTGTCTACTGCGACGAATGTCAATTAACAGATCTCAGTCATGTGATAGCTACTGCATCATTGCTGGGCTGTTTTTTGATATCTTGTTCATCAATGCAACTTGTTGTACATTTGGCCTTGCACCCAAGTACTGTTTTTTCACATTGGCTAGTTTGTAGAGATTTACCCAAAATCTGGATGTAGATGTGGGATAGATGATTATAATTTAATTTACTCTGTTTGCTCAAGTTGATCTCTTACCTGTAAAACTGGACAAATCTTGTGGCTAAGTTTAACTACTATAAGTAACATATATAATTTCCCTTGTGATAAGAGGCTAAAATCAAGGTCTTGTTTATGGTTAGAATTGTATGTGTGCATACATCACTGGGCTGTTTCTTAGTACTTAGTTCATCAATGGATCATTCTATACAGCTGGCCTCACACCTAAGAAGTATGAACTGATATTTCATTGTCAGCTAGTTTTGAGCTTACCATAAAATTGAGATGTAGGTGCACTGTGCTTCATAAGATGATTAAAATTTGTAATTTATGCTGTTTGATCAAGTTTCCCCCTTCCAATTAATAATATACGCATTGTATGGCTAAATTTAACTTTCATAACGAGCATTTAAAATATTAGTACACACAAAACATGTGTGCTTGGAACCTTTTTTTTGGGCCAGCTCTCTTGCTATTTTTGTTATTTCTTCTACTATTTCCTGGAAGTGTGGCACTATTTACTGTGGAAACATTTATATTTATTGTGTCTATAGAGGAGAAACTATTATGTTTATAATTCACTCTCTCTACGAGATCACTAAATGATAACGTGGAGGTAATGCAATTTCATACACGTTGTACTTATAATTGTGTGTTATTTTTTGGCCATGTCACACAATTTGCAATTTTTAATTGGCTTTGGTTTTGATGTGCCTCTTATATTTACATATATGCATTTGCTTTCTTATTCTGAGTTCTCTGGCTACTCATTTTGCTCCAAGTAGATTCCTCCTAAATCTTAGTAGTCTCATAGCAGAGAACAATTTTTCTCTTTCAGGAGCTGCAAATCTTCCGAATAGAGATCATCCTTCTGCTTCTTCAAGTCTGATTAAAGCTGATAGTGAAAAAAGTGTATCTGGAAATCGCTCAGCTGCTAGAACTGAAAGTGATATATTGTCATCCCCCCATCTAAAAGCATTCACATTTACTGAGCTAAAAAATGCTACTAGAAACTTTCGTTCAGATTATCTCATTGGGGAAGGTGGGTTTGGATATGTTTACAAGGGATGGATGGATGAGCAAACCCTTGTACCTGCAAGGCCTGGATGTGGAATGGTTGTTGCCGTGAAGAAGCTGAAACCTCAAGGCTTTCAGGGTCATAAGGAGTGGCTGGTAGCTTTCTTCCTTCATCATGTTAACTTTCTTCTTTCTTTGAAAAAATTTTCTTGGCTCATTCATCAATTATGTTGATTGTAGAGTGAAGTTAATTACCTGGGTCAGCTTCATCATCCAAATCTGGTCAAACTTATTGGATATTGCTTGGAAGATGAAAGTAGGCTTTTGGTCTACGAGTATCTATCTAAAGGCAGTTTGGAGAATCATCTTTTCAGAAGTGAGTGAATGCCTTTTTCGCTAGAACTTGTAAAGTTCATATCCCAGCTATCTGCCTTCTATCTTTATTTCTTTTTTTAAGTTTCTTTCTTTTTTCCTTGGGGTATGCTTATTGCATACCTTTACTAACACTTAATGGAAAATGAATAAGTTATCAAGTGATTTTCCACCTCAATCTGTACTTGTTTGCATATTATAATTGCTTTTTCTGTTATGCCAAAAGATATCTGTTTGTTCATTAAATTTGAGGCTGTCTTAATTTCAGGGGGTGCTCGACCACTTTCGTGGGCAATAAGGATCAGAGTTGCTATAGATGCTGCTAGAGGCCTTTCTTTCTTACATGACTCTCAACCACCAGTTATATACCGAGATTTTAAGGCATCAAATATCCTACTAGATTCGGTATGTTGGCTAAAAAATGAATAGCAGTGTGTTATTGTGCTGGACTGGATGAGTCAATACAAAAAAGGTTCTATTCTAGTGGCCCATAAATGGAACCAGTTAAACTTCGTCTGAAAATTTTTAAAAAAGATAAAAAAGGAAAACAGAAAAAGCTTGAATGTTCTATCCTTGGGGCTTTTCCTGTCTTAAATAACCTATTTTCATGTATGTTAATGGCAACATTCATGATTATTTGCTTCTCCTGTAGCCAGTTTTTGGATAATGGTATTGGCAATTTATTCAGTTTTATTAAGCCAAGTTTGCCGACAGTTAACAGCCGGTGCATCATTGTTGCAGGAGTTCAATGCAAAACTTTCAGACTTTGGCTTGGCAAAAGCTGGCCCTACTGGTGATCATTCTCATGTTTCTACTCAAGTCCTGGGTACTCAAGGATATGCTGCCCCTGAATATATTGCTACAGGTTACTCTGTTTGCCAATAATTTTTGTTTATCATGGTATTTAAGCTCTTACTGTTAGATTCAGGATTGCGTATAAACTTCTTTGGTTTGAAGGCCTTAAGAGATTGTTTCTGCTGTTGTCACCATCTGAGTTTCTATACATATTCAGTAACTTCAGATTTATATGTAACATACACAATGGGAAACAGAATCCATTTAGTCTAGTGTTGTGTTAAGTATTTTTAGTGAAACTCTGAATTCTTTCTAATCCCTACAGAACTGATAATGGCACTTTGCTTCCTACAAAAACCGTTCAACACTGAACATTTTGTTTGAACTTCATATTTTCATATTACATAATATATGAAAGTTGAAAAACGCATCACTTTGTATGGGTGGTGTTTCAACCAAATCACTGAATCCCTTCCTAGTTCCTATGGGACTAATAATAGCAATTTGCTTCCTACAAAAACTAACAATAGCAATTTGATTCATATTTAATAATTTAGCATGGACTCCTTTCTATGAGATTGTGACTTCAACTGATTGCTAGAGTTTCTTGCAAGTGAAATTTTTACTGCCTTAAAAAGAAGTCTTATTGTTTGAGTTTATAACCAAATAACTCGATTTCATCTCCTTTGGATGTTGCACCTTTAAGACAACCCGCGAACTATTGTATTTGCATGAATTAGTCTTTCAATCTTATGCAGGTCGGCTAACTGCAAGGTGTGATGTGTATAGCTTTGGGGTTGTGTTAGTGGAACTGCTTTCAGGACGCCGTGCTGTTGATGAAACAAAAATTGGTGTAGAAGAGAATCTAGTGGAGTGGGCAAGACCCTTTTTGGGTGATAGGCGCAAGTTATTCCGAATTATGGATACCAAGTTAGAGGGTCAATACCCCCAGAGAGCAGCTTATACTATTGCCCTACTTGCATTACAGTGTATCAGTGAAGCCAAGAGCCGACCACGAATGACTGAGGTTTTATCTGCCCTAGAACAGCTTCCTACCTTCCCTTCCCTTGCTTCCCCAAGAGACGTTCGTTGTTCTTCCCACTCACAGGCACAAGCAGTAGCTAGTCCTATACCAAAGTCTCCATTCAGAAAAAGTTACCCTACCTCACCTGCTAATATGCCACACAGAGGCTCATTACTGTCGTTTGAAATGAAATATCCGAGGCATGCGAAATCCCCACGGGGACGAAAGTCATTTGAAATGAAAGCTCCTGGCAGTGTTAAACCCTCACAGGAACAGCGGCAATTCGAAATGATATCTCCCCTCCATGTGAAATCCCCTCAGGAACAACCGTCATCTGAAACGAGAACCCCTCACCATGTGAAATCACCACCATCTGGAATGAAATCCCCTTGCCATGAGGAATCTCCAAAGGGATGATGAGCCTGCTCCAGTTTTCCTTTCATCTTCTCACTGTATAATCCGCTTTCTCCTTTCTTCTCTCTTTGGATGGTAGTTTGTTGATGTAAAAAAAGAAACTAGAGGTAGTATATCTTGCGGCAAACTTCGTGGTTTTAAGCAAAGCCCTATAGAGACAGGAATCTTTGGATTGTACAGAACGTATACCAAAAAATTTTGCCATCACCATAAGCTGAAGTTTTCACTGGATGATTATCGGCATGTTAACGTTGTTCGATACCTGCTAAAAAATGCTTTTATGGAATTGATTTTAGTTTATCTAATCTGCGTATGGAATAATTGGAAGTGTGTTTTTTCTGGCATGGGAAATTTTAGTCTTTTTTTCTTTCATAAGATAAACTGATTATTTGGCCTGGGATTGGCTTGGGGGTGGGGGGGGGGGGGTGAATTTCCAAAACTTTTATCATATGCTTTAAAGGAGTGAAAATATGTGCATATGCATGTGTTCAGCAGCATTCCTTAGAGGAGGCTGGCTTCAAAGAGCTCTTAATTCCAACAAAATGAGTTCCAAATCTCCCAATGTTTTTTTTACCAACGTAAATTTACCATAACTGATTTTTTTTGTTACTGTACTGTAACTTATATATGCTAATTTTTTTAAAGGAAATATCCGTGCTAATTTTAAATCTTACATAAAAGGATAAGAAAATATAAAAATAATATGATTTAAAATTTTAATAAAATTATTTTAATTTAATAAAAATTAACAATATATTTTGAATTTAGTATATCAATATAAATTATAATGTGATAGTTTTTATATTTTATGTATATATTGCATAAAATAAACAAAATAAATATACAAATTGACATGTCAGGACTTTACATGTCATCCGCAGTATGGACCTCCCCCCCTCAAAAAAAAGAAAAAGAAAAAGAGAATTCTAAGTTCCAACTTGTAAAAAACGGGGTCGTTTAGAACTCTTCCCAGCAAATGTCAATAGAAGAAAACTGGAATGGCCGCACGCCAACCAACGGTTTGAGAAACAAATGGTCAACGAATGCAAGTAAGATTCAATTGGACGAGGGAAAGGAAGACGAAAGAGTAAAATAAAGTAAAGAGACTTCTCTTTTCCGATGTGCATTTCTGCGCTTCCTCCCAAAGATTCAATCCAAATCCTTCCCTGGTAATAAAAAAAACTCATACCATTTCCCTTTTTTTCATGTTCATGTTTCGTTGTTGGGTTACTTTTGTTTTCTGAAAGTTCTATTTTAATTGTGTAGTGTTGGAAGATATTAGAAGATGGTGCTGGTGTTGGCTCTGGGGGATTTGCATATACCCCATCGGGCAGCTGATCTCCCTCCAAATTCAAGTCCATGCTGGTTCCTGGCAAGATCCAATACATCATTTGCACTGGCAATCTTTGCATCAATGTATCCCATCTTTCTTTTCCTATCTGGGTTTTTCTTTTTGGGTGATTTTGTGACTGAAATCTGGTTTTATTTGGGCCCACTGCTTTAGCACTTTTGTTTTTATGCTTCTCAGCTGAGCCTAATTGAAGCAATTGACTTTGTTCAATTTCTTTCTCTTTTTCTTTTCTTTTTTTTTGCTTGAAACTGAATCATTAATAGCTCTTATGGATCAAGTTTTAGTGCATTGTAATTTAGTCTCATGAACCAAATGGAGGGAAGCTTTTCCTAGTGATAGTTATGGTTTATTCCATTCCTTGTCTGGGAATGCTAAATCTATGCCTAAATCTGGATTTCATGTCTTTGCCCTTTTTTTTTTTTTTTTGAGCTGCAAATATGGGACGTATGCTATTTGCTGCTTTATGCTTCCAACATTATACACAGGATTTTTTTTTTTTTCATGTTTCTAGATTGAATTTCAGAAAAGCAGCTGAAGATACCATATCCCACAGTTGGTAGTTTAAATGATTATCAACAACTGTTTCATTTGATTATTGTAATTTTTATCCAAATATCCAGTACTGCCCCCCTCATGTAGTTTTTACCATTTGTTACCTAACCTTGTCACCTGCTAACGAGGGCGAAGCCAGCAAAATAATAAGGGGGGGGGGGGGGGGGGGCAGAATAGTGAACCAAGTTGGGAAGGGGGG
Organism: Durio zibethinus; assembly: GCF_002303985.1. Next base: position 20,258,954 of record NW_019167838.1, on the reverse strand, counting down.
CCGAGTTTTATATTAAGTGGACTGAGTTTTATAATATAATATTATCAAAAATTTTTTTGGGGGTCATAGCCCCTGCCTTGTCCCCTAGATTTCCCCCTCCTTCCTAAGAATAACATTTCTGTTCTCTTGTCATGTTTGGTCTGAAATGCGTAGAAGTAGTTCTTGAATTTTTTTTTTTCTCTCTGATGCCTTTTCTTAACTAGTTAAGGGTTAAAGTAGGTTTGAAGTAGATTGTAGATACTCAGTTTAAACTTAGCTGTAGAAAGTTTATAACTTATGTTTTAGCTGTCTTCCTGTAATTTGCATGGTCCATGAAGTGTTTGAATGAATTGTTTTGTTAGCTTCATAATCCAAATTGGAAATTAGAGAAAGAAAAAGGTGTAATATAACTTCTGAGTTCGACATTTTTCTACTTTCTTTTTTTTTTTTGGGGGGGGGGGGGGGGGACTACCCCTTAAATTTCTAACAATTGACTGTTTAAGGAAACTGCCCCATGGTAAATTTTTAACAATTGACTTTTTATGATTTCCATTTATCTTATTAAATTACAACTGTCTCAGCAAATTCTGACTATAACTTCAGGAAGTTCAAGATTACTTGAAGACTCTTTGTCCGGACTTGCATATTACCAGAGGTGAAGATGATGAAGAAAGAAGATATCCTGAGACCAAAACACTCACTGTTGGACAATTCAAGTTGGGATTGTGCAATGGTCATCAGGTATGGTTTCTTCTGTCCCTTTCATCATTTTTTTTTTTCTTTCCGGTGTATGGAGTATGGACAGAAGAAATTCTTGGCGAGAATATCTTGAAGGGCTTTTAAATTTTTTTCATGCATTTTAAATCAGTAATTAGTTACTAGAGATGTGGATTATGATGAAGCATGCATCTCTGGCTGCTGCAAATGATATGTGAATCCATGCCAAGGATTTGATCAGCACATTTCAGCCAATGCTAATCTGTCTTAATGTGACTTGATACGTCAAGGTTATCCCCTGGGGTGACCTAGATTCCTTAGCCATGTTACAGAGGCAGCTGGATGTGGACATACTTGTGACAGGTCACACACACCAGTTTACTGCTTACAAACATGAAGGAGGAGTTGTTATAAACCCTGGATCTGCTACTGGTGCATTTAGCAACATCGCTTATGATGTCAACCCTAGCTTTGTCCTCATGGATATTGATGGGCTATGTGTCGTGGTCTATGTCTATGAACTCATTGATGGAGAAGTTAAAGTCGACAAAATTGATTTTAAGAAGACAACTGCTACAACCCACTCTGCTTATTTAACTTAGGGGTTTACCATGTGCTGCTCTTAACATTTTCTGTGCATTCATCAAAATGCAACCAGTTTGTAGTACATGTGAACCAAACATTTGTGTACGTGTTGAATGATAGAAAATTTTGCAACAGGATGGCTCTTTTTCTTGCTGTCTACTAAGGCAAGCTTTGGGCAGCAAGTAGTCCAAGCCTTGAATGGGTTCGTTTTTCTGAAATGTTGGCGTGTCTATCACAAACTAATATTTTTGACAAATTAATGGTTTTGGTTACATTTCTTTCATATAGATCACCAATGGAAATAACTCTTTTTGGTTCCTTTTTTCTCAATTACTTTTTATTATACCTTTGTTCATCATTCATATTTGTCTTCATCAAATTGAGTAAAATTTACACATGTGAATGTTAATAATGAATATATTGAAAATCCATTTACATAATGTATTTAGAAATTTGAAAACCAAAAATACTTTATGCACATGTATAGTATTTCTTTTTGAAAATAATATGATAAAATTTGGATAAACCATTTTTTTTCAAAAGTTTTTTGTTTATTTGGCTCTGATAATTTCGGTTGGTCATCAATTAAAATTTTTTTTTTTTTGGTATTTGGCCTTTTTTAAATAATTTTAACATGTGCTAATTATGGACAAATTTTGTTTAATTTGGTTGTTAGAAAAAGTCTAATTAATTAAATGGAAAAATCCAGCTTATTTAAAACATAGAATAATGGGGTTGAATTTCAAAGAACATAGAAAATCTTTGTGTTGGATTCAAAGGAGCATTTAAAACAAAAAAACAATGTCTCCTCCTTTATAACACCTTTCTAATTCCAACTAATATTAGGAATTATTGTCCTATCCTTCAATCCTTAATCAATAAAATAACATGTGAATTATATCCTCAAACTGTCCTATTGAAGTTAATTGTAAATATGATACTGTGTGATTGTGATGTGGTTTTTTTTTTTTTTTATCAAACATGTTTAAAATATAAAAATGATCTTATTACAATTTGTGTTAACATTTCAAATAAGAAATATATATATATATATAGTTTTTGTTAAATCGATATTTTAAAATCATATTATTTATGTTTTTTCATATCATGTTATAGTGTTGTGTCCAAAAAACAGTTTATATTTTTTAGCTTCCAGGTTACGTATTTCCTAATGTTTGTTGTGGAATTTGTTACTATATATCTACCTTGCTGAGCACCCATAAATAATGAGCAACCAACAAGAAATTCAAATCAAGATCAAAATCATTAAAACCATTCACTCCTTTCCTATATTGGTTGAATTGCAAATCTTAGAAATCAAGATCCATTAAAGATATATACACCGACTCTTCTAAGCTTCAATAAATAAGGCATCAAGTCAGGCACCCAACATATAACTTTTTTTTTTTTTAATCAGGGTTTTCTTTGGATTCTTGTCTCCTCCTCATTTTTTTTTTTGTTTTTTTTAATCTTCTATATCTTTTCATCAATTTTTTCTACTAAGGACAATGTCTCACTATCAATGCGAGGCATGACAGATTGAGGTTGTAGATGGTGAACATGATGATGACCTGATGCAAGTGGAAGATTCCTCATACTGCCCTGTGTTTTCTATTGGAATCTTTGCTAACATTGTTTCTTACGAACCAACCGTTGTGCAGAAGCTTTTGGTGCCACAGGGTCAGTTGACAAAGGTCAGCACATCCTGGTCGGCTATATCTAGCAAGCTTTAGCAGATGCATGAACCCTTTAGCCTTCATGCAACGGTGACGCAAAGGGTCATTGAATGTGCACGATCGGCATTGAAAGAAACACATAACAAGAACCGCAACAACATTCCTATTGTTGTGACTCTTTGTCCTGTAAGACTATCAGAGGAGGAAGCAGTACTTTCTGATGAGTATGAAGCTTTTGCAGATTCCTTGGATTTGCAGGTCTTCAGGCTGATGGGTGCAAGCAAAGGAGCTATTGAGGCATTGGAGAAGGTTAAATTTGAAGGTAATTTTACAAGGCAGTGTGTAATTTGTTTAGAAGAGATTTTGGATGGGTCGAAAGCTAGTCGAATGCCTTGCTCCCATGTGTATCATCAAGATTGCATCGTCAACTGGTTGGAGAAGAGCAATCTTTGTCCACTTTGTCAATTTCAAATGCCTTCTTGATCTGTGAAATTGGGTTTTTGCTATTTGGGATATCATTGCTTTCAGGCAATATTTTCCAAAGTTATGTAAGTTATATAATTAATACTAATACAAACCTGAATCTAAATTGATTCATATAATCATCCTTAAAAATTGTTATTTATGTCCCAATCCATGCTTTATATATCACCCAAGCAATGAAGCAACCAGTTTTTTTTTTTTTTTAATACAAAAACAAAACAAACAAACAAAAGTTATGAATTTTCCCGATTTTGAATATTTCTTGTTTGCATGGTTTTCTCTCAGATATTTGGATAAAGATTAAATTAGATTCTAATTAATTTAACTCGAGCAATCTTATCTTATACAGTTCGGCAAGTAACCATAATTTCTTTCAAACTACTGACCATGGTGTGTAATTTGGCTGTTGGAAGGATTATTAGTATAAATCAATTAATTTTAAATACAATAAAATAATACGATATAAAAATATATAAAAAAAATATGATTTAAAATTTTAATAAAAATTTTATGTAAAAAAAAAAATTTTGTATTGATAAATCAATTATAAAATGAAAGTTTTTGTGTTTTACGACTTAACACAAAATAAATAAATATTGATATACAAATTATCATAGGAATACCAGTAGATATTTTCCAATCACTCTGCTTTCGTGCTAACACTTGATACTGTGATAGGTTTTTAGGTATCTTAACGTCCTCAACTGGTCTATGTCCTATCCAATCTCCATGGTTTATTTTTTAATTAGAATAAACATTTTTTTTTCTTTTAAGTTAAAGACGATTTTTTAATAATAAAGCTAAAAGGCTAAAGCCATGCTGTAAGATCTGAACTTCTGTAGACTTTCAGTTTAGCAAGGGAGTCAGCAAAGAAATTTGCTTCCCTAAACACATGAAAAAGCGAAATTTTCTTCACGTGAGCATAAAGATTACATTTAAAACAACATTATACTTCCAAGGGCTTTCGGTAACTGAATTCAACCAAGAAATAACCACCAACGAGTCACTTTCGACAATAATTTTCGGGAGAGGATCAATGTTAGCGCCAACAATGATGGAAAGGGCTTCAAGAACAGCTAACGATTCCACTAGATTAGAGTCTTTAATTCCTATGCGTTTGGGGAAAAGCATTAGTACCTGTCCTTTATGATCACGAACAATCCCTCCAATACCTGCAGGGCTTGGTTTACCGATTACAGAGCCATCTGCGTATACCTTCCACACACCTTCAGGAGGAAGGGTCCATTTGATATGCTTCTTGATTGGTTTCCTCTGACGTGAAATTGTTAAATTTTTTATGTTTGATACTACATCAATACAAGTGCAGAATGACTCAGGAAATTTAGCTTTTAACCACCATCCGAGCCTAATACATATCAAATTAAACAACTTATTGATCGAGAGGACTTTTTCTGTTGAAAACCCTTTCGTTACGTGCAAGCCATTTTACTGACCAGATGACAGCATAGAACAAGGTTCTCTGGATCTGCATGTCAATTCTTTTTCCTGCAAGATGACTCCATGATTGAAACAGAAGCTTCAGAGTCGCCGGTATAGCCTAAAGTATACCCCACTATAATGGAATAAAATAACCTCAAATAATATTCAAACCAAATATGTCATACAAAGAAAAAAAATTAAATTACCTCTTGTGTGAATCTAGTAGGAATCAAACAAATAGAGTTAACAAATAAATTTCTAAATCACAAGATTGAGAACACAAGCAATTTACATGAAAAAACTCCCCAAACTAGTAGTAAAAATCATGCACAACAACAAATAATTTTCACTATCAAAATAATAGGAATACAAAGTTCTCTTTAACTAAAACTAGAGGTATACAACCACAATATCTCAAGATTAAACAATTTTGGTAAAGAAACAATCTTGTAAGAGAAAATTGGAGAAGTTTTAATAAATTTAGAGATTAACAAACACCCACAAAATCAATAGGTAGAAAACTCAAAATCCAATTTTCACCGTTCAAACTAAAGAACAATGAGTTATGAACACATTAATAAAGTTTCAAATCAATCAAACAACAAATTGACTTCGATCAAACTATTTGATTGGAACTGCACAAAACTCCTTTTTTCTCCCTTTTTACTTTATTTTGCCGCCATACCACTCGTGTTTCTTTTTCAGCCATATAAATAATATATAAGGGTTTAAAATGCTATAACCAAGCATGAAAGGACTAGAAAATCCTTGGTGAATGGGCTTTAGTTTTAGGCTACCTCTGCATGGAAGAAACCAAACCCAACAAATCTCTCCCTTTCTAACTATGTAGAGGGAATCACAAATTTGATGATCAAATGACAAACTTAAAGTTTTTCCCTTGGTAGCTTTACCAACTCAAAAGTATTATTCTCATATAAAGACTTCATCTCATCTTGTATGGCATTAACCCACTCTTTCTTGTGTTCATTTTTCATGGCCTATACATAGAATTTGGGTTCTCCCCCATCAGTTAGAAACACATACTTATCAATAGAATATTGTGTGAAAGGTTGTCAATCTCTAGTAGATCTCTTGAGTGAAACTTCTGGTAAAACCTATGGTAGAACCTCTGATATTGGTGACTATTCATGGATATCATCACCTACCTCAACCTGTGTAGGATTTGTATCAACATCACTTGTATTATGTTGGTTATCCGGAACATCTTCAACATTTGTAGGCACATGTGCTAAAAGAACTAGATCCAAGTCAATCAAACCACCACCACATCATGAAATTCATGTATCAGTTTTTTGAATATCTTATATGGTCTGATCTTTAACAAAAATAACATCCCTATTTCTTACAAGTTTTTTTTGCATTAGATTGTAAAACTTGTAGCCAAACTCATCTTGGCCATAACCAAGGAACACACACTATCTAGTCTTGACATCAAGTTTGGATTTTTCATCTTTGGAAATATGTTTAATAGCCTTGCATCTAAAAGTGTGCAAGTGATCATAGGACCATCTTTGCTTGACTAAATTCTATTTGGAACATAAAAATCTAAAGGAACACAAGGTGAGAGATTTAAAACATGTACAACTGTACTCAAAGCCTCATCTAAAAAATTTTTTGATAACTATGCTTGTGAAAGCAAATATCTCATTCTTTCCGCTAGTATCCTGTTTATTCTTTTAGTTAACCCATTTAACTAAAGAGTTTTAGGAGGTGACTTTAATGTCTAATACCTGCTATCTACAATACTCATCAAAAGTTTTAGTGTACTCACCACCATTATTAGTCCTTATGTATTTTAATTGCAACCTTATTTGTTTTTCAACTAAAGTATGAAATTGTTTAAACACATCTAATAGTTACTCTTTCGATTTCAAGCTATAAGCCCATATTTTCCTTGAATGATCATATATAAAAGTCATAACATAAATGAAACCACTAAGTGTTTTTGTTCTTATAGGACCACAAACATCAAAATATACTAAATTAAGTATACTTGGCTTTTTTGATAGAGAGGATGTCTTGAATGCAACTCTAATTTGTTTCCCTGCTAAGCAATGAGAACATTTTTTCAAAGATACATTCTTCACTCCAGAAATAAGATTTTCTTGGCCAAAACCTTTAAACCTTTCTCGCTTATGTGACTAAGTCGATTGTGCCCAAACTCAGTTATGTCATCATTATCTACAGTATTGATAATGGAATCAGATATCTTAAGTTGCATCAAATGCAATGAAAAGCACTTCAGACCCCTAGCTACAACCATAGAACCTTTAGTGAGCTTCCATTGACTACGAAAAAAGGTGTTGTAAAACCTTTCATCATCAAGCTTCCTTGCAGAAATCAATTTTATATGAATGTTGGGAATATGTTTAACATTTTTCAAGACCAATATAGAGCCATTATTGGTCTTTAAGAACACATCTCTCATACCAGTGGCTTTAGTTAGGCCATTATTACTCATTCTAACACTTCTAAAATCACTAGTTGTGTAAGATTCAAAGTAGTCTTTCCTAGATGTAGCATGAATTATGGCACCACTATCAATCACCCAACTAGTTTAATGGTGTGGAAGATTAACAATATTATCATCATATAAAATAAGAAAGTCATCTGTGATTATAGCAACTTTTTCAGCATTATTACCATCATTATTTTTCTTTTCCTTATCCTTGTCACTACCGTTGTCTCTTTTCAACTTTTAGCAATATTTTCTTATATGCCCTTTTAGACCACAATAATGACATTCAACATTGACAAATCCATTGGACTTACTCCTACTTCTGTGTTTGTTCTTCATACTTTTGCTTTTACTTTTCCCTTTATTTTTTTTACTAAAAACTTAGATTGTGAAGAGGAACCCTGTGATTTTCTTCTTGTCTTTTCATTCAAAACACCACTCTTAGTCAAATCTATAGTGATAATACCATTTGGGGCTGAGTTAGATAACATTATTATAAACCTCTCTCACAAGTCCAATAATGTACCAAGAGGCCATAAGCCTTATAAATCTTCAAATTTAAGATTCATGCTAGTCAATTGATTAATAATATCTTGATATGTATTCAAGTGATATACAATAGGAGTTCCATCTTAATATTTCAAACTCATCAATTGCTTAATTAAAAACAATTTATTATTCCTAGTTTTTTTAACATACAACTCTTCAAGCTTGTTCTAAAAAGTGCGTGCATGTGTCTCTTCAGTAACATGGTTTAAAACATTATCATCTATCCACTGTCTAATATAATCATATACCTATCAATGAAACAAATTCCATTCCACATCTGTTTTATTTTGAGTGGCAAATACATGTAAATAATAATCTTTCACACAAAACAAGTTTTTCATCTTCTCTTTTTACACAGTAATTTGAACCATTCAAATTAATCATTCTACTTGTATTGGCTTCCATTATTAAACACAAGGTACAAATCAAATAGCCTGAGCTCTTATACTACTTTGATGGGATAAAATAGCATCAAACAATATTCAAACTGAATATATTACACAAAGAAAAAAAAATTAAATTATCCCTCTCTTATGTGAGTCTAGTAAAAATTAAACAAATAAAGCCAACAAATAAATCTCTAAATCAGAAGCTCAAGAACACAAGCAATTTACGTAGAGAACCTCCAAAAATGAGGAGTAAAAACTATGGACAACAATAAATAATCTTCACTATCAAAATAATAAGAATATTAAATTCTCTCTAGCTAAAACTAGAGGTATATAACCATAATATCTCAAGATTAAACAATCCTGGTAAAGAAACAATCTTGTAAGAGAAAATTGGATAAGTCTCAACAAATTTAGGGATTAACAAACACCTACAAAATCAATAGGTAAAAAACTCAAAATCCAATCTCCATCGTTCAGATTGAAGAACAATGGGTCATGAACATACTAATAAAATTTTAGCTTAATCAGACAACGGATTGACCTCGATCAAATTACTTGATCATAACTACACAAAACCTTTTTTTTTCTCTATTTTGTAGCGATATTACTCTTGTTTCTTTTTCAGCTACACAAACAATATATAAGGGTTTAAAATCCTATAACCAAGTATGAAAGGATTAAAAAATCTTTGGTGAATGGACTTTAGTTTTAAGCCACCTCCACATGAAGGAAACCAAGCCTAACACATTGCCCACAAAACTGTTCCAAATTTTCGAGGAGAAATGGTAGGAAACAAAGAGATGGTTAACAGTTTCAGTTTCCTCATAGAATAGGCACTTGTTTTCCATGTTTCGTTGACAATGCATTCTTTATAGCACTTCTATGACCAATGTACAACCCTTTAAAGCTTTCCATGCAAAAATTTCAACTTTTGGTGGTGCCAGGTCTTGCTATATAAACTTTTCTAGAGGATCCGCTTGGGATGAGACTTTCTCTAATTCTTATTTGAACGATTTAGGATTGGAAACACCATTAGTGGTGTGAGACAAAATGGATTTGTTGGAAGCGAAAGGGGATAAGGAGACAGAGTTCAAGGACTTTAAAAAAGCTTCCCATTGATCTTTTTCCCAGTTGAAAAGGCTACGTTTTAGCTCTATATTCATTTCTAGCTCAAGCCATCCCACTCACCAAAATCCTTGATGTAGCCATCTTTTTTAACTGCAAGTGTATAGATTCTGCCAAAGCTATTTTTTAAAATATGGCTTTCAATCCATCTGTCACTTCCGAATCGGATCTTGGATCCATCACCTGCAAAAAAGAATAAACTAAAATTGATAATGTTAGAAAACTATCCGCCTAGCCAAGTGTTTTGGATATCTTTCCAAATTCGAGAAACAGAATGCGTCGGGCAAGAGGCAAGCCACAAATTGACAAGAGGGAGGCTATACTTCTTGCATATAACTTTCCTCTACAAAAAGTTCGTTTCCCTTCTCCATGGCCATTTTGACAACAAGGCCTAGATGCTGTAAATCAGATTCGTAATCCACAAACCACTATACTTTTTACTTTTACAGATTGAGCCCTAATCAATTAATCTCAACTTTCTCTTGTCATCACTGCCCCCCCCCCCCCCCCCCCCCCCCCCAAAAAAAAAAAAAAAAAGAGCTGCTTTTGAATTCTTTCTAACTCAGAAATTATACCACCCGAAGCGTTAAACATGGACATGTAATACATCGACTGGTTAACATGAACAGATTTAATTAATGCAACTCTACGACCCATAGATAGAAACTTACTTTTCTAGAGGCTAAGTCTATTTATGAAAGAGTCAATAACAGGTTGCCAAGTAACAAGCAACCTCGAGTTGGTTCTCAAAGGATGATCGAGGTACTTTGTAGGCCAGGAATCAGCCCTACATCTAATTTTCATTGCCCATTCTTTCATAGGTTGAGATTCAACCTTCATGCCATACAAGGCACTCTTATAGAAGTTTATTTTTAAGCCCAATGCTAGCTCAAAACAACGAAGGATTCTTTTGATTGCCAATAATTACTCCAGTTGTGGCTCACCAAATATTATGGTGTCATTAGCAAATTGTAGGTAAGAGACTTATAAGTCCTTAGATCCACATAAATTCCTTTAAAATTCATTGAAAAAACTTTTCTTAATTGTAAACTTAGCCCTTTTGCAACCAGGTTGAAAAGAAAAGGCAAAAGAAGGTCACCCTGATGCAAGCCTTTTTGCAACATAATTGGATTAGAGGGAGAACCATTTATTAGAATCGAGATTGATGCATTAGAAATACAACCACGAATCCAACTTGTCCATTTAGAGCCAAAGCCAATGGAATTCATGATGGAGATGAGAAAATCCCACTCAACACTGTCAAAAGCCTTTTCAAAATCGAGTTTGAACACCAAACCGCCTTTATGAGATTTCTTCATGCTGTCAACAACTTCATTAGCAATCAACACATTATTCATAAGCTGTCGCCCTTTTACAAAAGCCGATTGGGTGGGATCAATAGCTAATTAAAAGAAACAGTAACATTTTAAATTAAAAAGTGACATTGACTAGAGCTTAGGAGTATAAAGAGGATAAATAGAATATCAACCATCGATTAATCCTTCAATCAAGGGAAAGAAAGAAACAAATGGGAATTAAAAAAGTTAGAGAATTATTAGCATTTGTTGAGGATCAAATGATCATGTCCAAGCTGATGAGAAACTATCTGTCACGCCTTTAAATGTCCTTACATTTGTTATAATTTTTTCAATCATATCTTTAACTATGTTAATATATTTAAAAGAAATTATTTTCTTCATTTAGGCCAACCAAGCCACTTCTTGGGGAATTTTATTGTATGTTTTCTTTAATTCGATAAATACCATATGTAGATTTTTCTTTCTTATCTTAAAATTCTCCAACAACAATCTCAATAGGTAAATTGCTTCTGTTATAGAATGTTCTAGAACTTAGTTTTTGGAAATAGTGATCTCATTTTGCAACTTACATTCAAGTATCACATTATAATTTTTAAAATTCAAATATCATACTAAATTTCGTTACGGTATTGGGGTTGGTAGATGAATTTAAAAATACAAAGAGTCACCACCAATCTTTTTTGCTATGTGTGATTGGTCATCTATTAAAACTTTACCTTTTTAACAAAATCTTAAAATTAATTAAAATTTATTAAAAAGATAATTTTTGGGTATGCGAAAATGGTTTGGATTTGAGAGTCGGTTATATGTGAGAAATAATTAGTACCCTTATGACGCCCGTTAAAAACGATACCAATCAATTATATGTTATTCTTTAATTTTGACAAAAAGTTCTTAATTTTGGTATTTAAAAATAATTCCTTTGACTATTTTTATTAATTTATTTTCATTTCCACTTTTGTTATTTCACCCATTTTCCCTTTTTTAAAAATTTTGGTTTTTTGTTATTTATTTTTTAAAGATTAATTCATTTTATTTGAGAAAAATAAATTAGATACTTGTTATCAAAAAAAATTTTTAAAATGTTTTTAGTATATTGGTAACATTAAAAGAAATTTTCTCACTTAAAAATTTCTTAAAAATCACTACTAGGATTTTCTTAGAATCTTATCTTTAAAGGCTCGTATTTATTTTTCAAAAATTAAATGATATACAGGCGATGCAGATGATTAAATATTAGTATGATGCTTTATTTATCTCTTTTTTTTAAAAAGTGTTTATTGATTTTTTATTATATATTTTTAGATTTTTTTTTAAGAAAGGCAAACTTTTATTGTATTTAAAATTTTTTATAAATACTCTTATACACTGGTAGTATTTAAAAAAAATCTTCTTACCCAAAGATTTTTTAGTTATTACTACTCGGATTATCTTAAATCTTATCATCGGATAAAAATTTTCTTTCCTATATTTTTATTATTTATTATTTATTTTTTATCAATTTTATTTTATTTCTAAAGAAAATTTTAATTTTAATTTTTAATGGAATTTAAAATTATGAAAATTTTAAACTTTATTTTGATTAAAAATAATTATTTTGGAACATATATAAAAAGGTACTAAAAAAATAATAGTAGAAAAAGAGTAAATAAAAAAATGAATCAAATCGGTTAATGTCTATTCAACGATTCAGAGTGATTCGCATGCGATTTAGCGGCTTAAGAGCGGCTTCCTACGGTTTAGGAGTGGTTTCCTACAGTTTCAGCTGGTTGGATTGATTCACTGGTGGTTCGTTTGGATCGGTCTAGGCCTTGAAGCTAAGGCAGATGGTCGGGTTAGCGCACAGGTTTTTGTTTGGGTGGTCAAGTCGCTCATGAATCCTTAAGGTCCTTAAACGACATCATTTTAAACTTTTTTTTTTTAAATAAAAGGAAACCTTTTTAAAAAAAAAATTTGATTTAATCCTTTTTCTCAAAAAAAAAAAAAAAAAAAAGAAGGCCAAAGTAGCAAAAAAAAAAAAAAAATCACCAATTCCTTGCCATACGCCCAAAATCTGACACCATGCCTTAGTTGTCGGTCACCACCTTTGGTGGTTGGAATCCACCAAAAGAACACCAAAATGATCTTCTAGCCTTCCTTATCCCTATTTTGATCTCTTTTCCACTTGAAATTGCTAAAATCTCCTTAGATCGACTTTCAAAGTTTCGACCAAACATTTTTTTTGTTTTTCAGCTTACCTTTTTTTCATGTGTGTTGGCATTGGGTCCTTATTCTAGAGGTTATGATGATTTTTTTTGGGGTTTTGTAGTTTTTGGATTTTTTATTTTGGTTTTTGTTGTTTTTTTCTTAGGTTTCTATAATTAAGGGTTATGGGTTGTGATGGGGTGTTTAGGTGTTTTTGGCTAGGGTTATGTCAAATTGTGATGGGTTTAGGCTACGTTTGTTACTAATGGTGGAGGCTTTCTGTGGCTTATAAGGGTACGGATATGGGTTCTTTTTGTTTTTGTAAAATGTTTTACTGGGGTTCTCTAGCAGTCTCTGGTATCCAAAAAATTGACTTCCCCTTCATTGTGTCGAATTCAACTAGGTTTTAATAAACATTTTTAGGTTTTAAGATCAGGAAAATATCGGTGGATAAGGTGGAGGTGCTTAGCAGCTAAAATTCAATTACCATGGTAGCTGGGTAGGGTGGATGGTGTAGGGTAGATAGAGGGTGTTGAAAGGTAAAAGGGTAGCCAGTGTCGTACAAAGCACTAACCTTTATTTTCTGTTTTTTTATTTTTTATGTTATTTTTATTATTATTTTTTTAGATTAATCAATATTAAATCAACCTAGTAAAAAATTGAAAATAAACCCGAAAGTCGAATTAATTACGAAACATGAATTATTATCCCAGACAAAAATTAGTGTTTACAATTGCCCCTCTTTGTACATTTTTGAAAATTAAGTATAGGACAAAGATACAGATAACAATTTTGTTCAGGCCCATTGACCTTAAACATTTTTTTAAGTTTTATTTTTTTTGGGATTTCTAATTTTTTTCTTTGGATTTTTTAAATTTTTTGTTTTTTGTTTATTTTTCTTGAAAAAAATTTTCTCATCAGAGACTCCATAACTTTTGAAAATAAATTAAAATAGAGACTCCTCTCACCAGAGCCCTACAACTTCAAAATAGATTATGATAACTTGAAGATTATACTTGGAGGTTTTACAAATCAATTCAAAAAATTTGTTTGTAAAAAAAAGAAACATTCAACTTTTAGGATTTCTTAACCTTTGGATATCACCACTAAAGGGAATTCGGATATTGCCATTAAGAAAATGCAAATGACTTTGGATATCACCACTGAAGGGAGTTTAGATATCACTATTGAATAAAGATGCAAATGACTTTGAATATCATCACCGAGTAAAATGCAAATGACTTTGGATATCACCAGTAAAGATGTAAATGACTTTAGAAATCACCACTAAAAGATTTTGAAAAAGGCTCAGATATCACCACTAAAAATATGAAATTCAAATTTTAATACTTAGATATTACCACTAACAAATTTGAAAATAATTGGATGTCACCACCAATGATTTGAGAAAATTTGGATATCGCCACTCGAAAATTTTGAAAATAATTTGTTATTGTCGAAGGCTTTGAAAAAAAAATGGGTATCACCATCGAAAATCCAAAAAGAAACTTGAATATCACCATCAAAATATTTGAAAACATATATTTCTCTTGACTGATGTTGATTTCATTGGGCTTACAACTTTTATGCTAGCTAGATTGGATTTAAAGCTCTTATCTTAGGCTTAAAATCTCATTAAAATTTCTAAAAGTTCTTAATCTTTTCTCTTACTTTCTTGGATAGTTTTGCCTTTTTTTTTTTTCAGACTCTTTTTTTTTTACTGTTTCCAAAATTTGCAAATGCCACTACAATGCAAATGTCTATTCTTAAAATAATGATGCCAATGCACATGCTTGTATACAAATGCCAATAATCCAAAAGCAAATACCTCTTTATAATGCAAATGCCTCTTACAAAGATGTAAATGCATACTTCCTTACCAATGATGAACATGTTAATAATGTAAAAACAAAGTCAAAAGTTGCAAATGCTCAAAATTTTCATTTATTAAATCTTTAAAAAAAAAAAGCCAAGTCAAAAAATGCAAATGCTCAAAATCTTCTTTTCTTAAATTTTCCAAAATTTTTTTCTTCCAATCAATTCACTTCAATTCCAAATCCATTCTTTATTGCTCATTTTCATCAATTTTTGTGTTCATTTCTTCACAACTTGGATTTCTAATTTTTTTTCCATTTTTAGATCAAACATACATATGATCAACTTGAACTTGATAGGTGAATGAAAGGGAATCCAATGGATCTTGGTGAAACTCAACCGATTAAACACACTTTTGCATTAGAAAATGTGCTCCTTATGGTGCCACTTATTTTCCTCAAACTCAAAATTTTATTGATTTTATTTATTTTATTGAAAACATTTTATTTCATGAATTGAACCTTAAAAAAAAGTTGCTTTAGTCAACCTTTATGAAACATATGACTTTTAAGCCTTTTTTTTTTTAAAAAAAAGTTGATCATTATTAGAAACATCTTTGGATGAAATGGCAACTTGATCTTTTCAAATGGGTTGGATTATCAAATCAAGGTCTTGGTTATTTGAGAGGCTTCATCACTCAATGGGGAGAAATAAATTTTGTTTATGAATTTTGTTTATCTAGGCTTAACAATGAATTCCTTTGAAAGGTTTTTTTAAGGTACAATCAAGTTTGATGCTTGTTTTAGTATCCAAACATTTCATTTTAATAAATGTCAAAACCAATTGATATAGGTTCAAAACCTTGGAAGATCACTTCGGAAAAGGCCAAAATTTTCTTTGGTAGCTCTTGCATAAATATCCACCATTGTCTATAATGAGTTTTCATGTTGCAATCTCACTTTTGTTTTAGACTACCCATTTTGGGTTTTCACTGTAAAACTTTATTTTTCCTTTTTTTTTCTTGGATGATTTCATCATATACTCATATATTTTTTTGAAAGGGAAATTTTTATAAAGAAAAGCGGCAAAAACAAAGGTGGTTTTGAAGTTTCTGCAAGGAACAAACTTTTCAATTCAAGTATCAATACTTGATCAAAATGAACTTTTCAAGGCACGTAATGTAGGTTGGGCCTTGAGGTTCTGAAAGAATAGATGAATAGGCCCAAAACATGTATTTAAAGGTGATCAAACCAATGATCGTTTCATGTTATGCCAACGAATCTCTTTGGCCCATTTATCCTTTTATTCCTTCAATTTTAACATTCTATCATCTCAATTTTTTTTCTTTCCTTTTTCTTTTATATATTTTTTTTCTTTTTGCATTGCTTCCATTTTTGCTCTTTCTTACACATTTTGACTTTTGTTGGAATGTGTTCAAAACTCAATTTGTCTAATATTTTCCCCTACAACATAAAAGTTTTTTTTTCGTCGAGCATGAGTTCATAAAATAAATCCTTCTTTCTATTTGCAGTTTAATTTATAGGGTAATCTTAATTAAGGTTTATTTGGAAAAAATTCATTAGGCTCAAAGGAATAGTAAGTAGATAATTTCTTGTTTGTGAAAGAATGAAGAAATATGGTCATTTGTCATCTCAAGTATGGTCATTTGTGTTGAAAAGTTGAAAAAAATCAAAATTTATTTTTATCACCTTTTTTTTTTTTAATTTTTAGATTTCATGGTTTTTCTGGCTTTTGGTTTTATGGATTTTCTTTCTTTTTTTTTTTTGAAATTATTTGAATATCCAAAGTGCATAATGTAACCATTGATCTTTTTTTTTTCTTTTTTTTTTTCATGTTTTCACAACTCATATGATAACCAATCTTTTCTCTATCTTGAAAAGCTAACAAGGTTAATGCTTGAAAGGGATTTTTTTTTTTTTTGGGTTTTGCACATTATCACCAAATTAGATAGTGGTACGAATTAGGTTATTTTGAGGTAATAAGAACTCATGTATTTTGTTGATATACCCCCAGATGATGATACATTTGTGTGTTTGTGGTCATTAGAACGATCTTGTGTTTGGTCAATTTGAAGCATAGTCTTAGCACATATCAAATTGCCAACATCTAGATTAAAAAAACATCATATTTTTTTTATTTTCAAGGAACTCAAAAAAGTTTTTGCAAATTGATCATTTTAGAGTTTGTTGCCTTGACGAGAGTTATCACAAAATTCAAATTTGGAGCATTAAGTTTTTTTTTTTTTTAAATGGTTTAGGACATGAAAAAAAGCATAATGACCACCAATCTTTTTGAGATTTTTATTTAAAAAAATTAATTTTGATTCTTTTCATTTTGTTTTTATTTTTTATTTTTAAAAACCTCTAGACATAAAAGAAATAGAACTTTAAAACATTCTCTCAATTATTATTCAAATCTAAAGCTTCCATACAAGTCATGAAGTTCATATGCATGTCAATATAAAAGTAAAAGATTAATAGGGAAATAGAAGGACCTTTGAATCAATCAACCTTTTTGCAAAATTAAATGAAGTGTTCTATTTCCTTACAAAAGCATATAGAACCATTCTCCAATCCCCCCTCTAACCATTGCATCAAAAATCATTCCTATCGACACTTTAACACCTTCAATTCACCTTTTCTTCAATATATGAAGATAAAAAGTTTCCAGTGGCACGAGGATCCCTTTTCATTCCAAACTCTATTTACCCAACTTTAATGAGATCTCTAACCTTGTATTTCAATGCGATAGTTCTATATTGAGTGACCTTGATTGTCATTGTGATAATCATATCATGTATTGGGATTGTACTATTTTAGGTAAGGGGGTTGAAGGGGTTCTAGATGCACAGGCACCAAAAGTTGTTTTTGGATAAGTTGAGGTAGCAATTCGATGTAAGATATGGGTACAAGGTCAATATGATTCTTTCTTTTGTTATTTTGTTACCCTTTTTTGGTATTTTTAAAAGCATTTGGCTTATCAATTGGTTGTGGTATAGGTGCATGATTAGCTATTTAGAGGTGAAAGCTTGATTGAAGTCCTAGTTAGCCTTGATGTCTCTTATGCATTGTAGTTTGCACATATCCTTCTTTCTTGGATGCCTCATTTTTTTTTGCATATCCATCATCAAGCTTTCCAGTCTTGTATTGTGCGATGAATGCCCTAGCTAGCTTCTTCCACGAATGAATCCAACTTTTGTCCAGTTGAACATACCACTTAGCGGTAGATCTTGTTAGAATAGCTTGGAAAATGTGGATTAACAATTTATCGTCATAGGCATGAGCCGTCATCTTTTGATAATACATGGTGAAATAAGTTACCTGGAATTTACTTTCATTGTACTTTTCAAATTTTAGAACTTTGAACATTAATGGAATGACTACATCAGGCATTAAGCATAATTCAATTGCATCCATCGATCTATAAATATTCATCCCTTCAATGGCTTGTAGCCTTTCTTATATAAATTTTATCTTGTGCTAAGATTCTAATCCTTCTTTTGTTTTTGCCATACTTGTTTTAAGCTTTTCTTATTCTGTTGGATCGTCCAATTAGAGAAATTAATAAGATCTGATGACTTTATCTCTGTGAGTGTTGCAGTATGCCCCAAAAATTAAGTAGATCCTTGTGCTATTGGCATGGTAGTGTACATGAATGGACGTTCTCCAATAAAGGGCATAGATAATGACTGTACCACTCAAGAAGTATGGGTTTGATGTGGGGCAAAACTTGGTAAACATGGGGAGTCATCATCATCATCTAGTTGTTTGTGTCCCTCTTGGGTAGTTTTTTCCCTTTACCCCTTTTTCTCATCATTTTCATCATCATATTAAGCTGTTCATTTATTTCATCTTGTGCTTTCTCAATCTCATCCATCCTATTAGTCTGTTTTTTTTTTTTTTTTGTAATCCTAACTTGAGTATTGCGCAAATGGTGGACAAGTTGATTTGAAATCTTAGATGGTTGAGTTATCCTTGGACCTTTTATTACCACAATTTCAAAATTAGGTCATTGTTTAATTTATTTATTTATGCATGACAAAATGAGTTCCTTATTTTTCATGACCCAAAAAAAAAAAAATAAAAAAATAGGAGAACTTAAACCTTTTTTTTTTTTTTTTGCAAAATCCTTTTAACGTGTGAACTTAAAAAAAAAAAGTTATTTACAAATGTACAATTATTGCATGATATGCATTGATGAATGATGAATTTATGCATGAAAGTGTAAGGCAAAGCTAGATAATTTTTCATATATGCATGATCCTAAAAATAAAATCTAGAAATAATGAATTTTCATAGTAATAATAATAATAATAATAATAATAATAATAATAATAATAATAATAAAACCTTAGTAATTTAAAAATCCCCTTATTTTTTTTTCTTTCAAAAAACTACCTTCTTTTTCAAGATTTTTTAAAAAATCTTTATTTTTTATTTTTTGTTTTGGTTGGACAAATGACAAAACTAATTCTACCTATTTTGGACTATAACACTTTTATTTTCTATTTTTTTTAGGAAAAAAAAGAAAAAATTTTTTGCAACTATTTTTTTAAATGTAAATTTTAAAAAAAAAAACCTATGGAAGATACAAAAATTTAGACAAACATAAAATTATTTGAATTAAATGAAAAAAAGATGAAAATGCTTTTATTTGGGTGAAATTTTTGTTTAAAATTTGGTTATAATATATAAATATTTTATTATTTGTCCAATAGAAAGATGTTTCTTCACTCGTCATAATTGGGATATCTTTTACCAAAATGTTTGACATGGCTCTACCATATGCTGGGTTTTTAATGTTCATTATATGCTAGGTTGGGATTTATATATCTAAAAGTTCTCAAACTATTCTTTACATTATCATTCATTATAGACTAGTAAGATATCCCGATCCTCACCCATTATAGGGCTATGAATGAAAATGGTTCAATTTGAGTGAAAGTATTTTGCTTGCCATTACGAAAGTTATCATCTCACGAGAGCATAAGTACTTCTTCTTATAGGAGCCAGAACTCGGATATAAAAGCTCATGCATAAAATGCAATATGTCATAATGTGTGCAAGTGCCTCATAATTTATTGAGGATAATATATATAGAAAAATAACATAAAGAATGAACAAATAGCATAGTTAAAATGCAATGCAAGTGTTTATTATTATTATTATTATTATTATTATTATTATTATCATTATTATTAGTGTCATTGAAAAAAAGGAAAATTAAAATAAAAAAGTTAAGGTTAAATACCAATTGTGAGGTTAAATCAAAATTAAAGATAACATATAATTAATTTTTGGCATGACTTTCAAAAAATTATCTCCAATGGAGTCGTCAAACTGTAGGACAATTTTGGGGCTGCTAGACAAATTTAAAAACACGAGTTACTACCAATCTTTTTTGACTAGGTGTAATTATCCACTTATTAAAATTTTACATTTTTAATAAAATCTTAAAATTTATTAAAATTTATTAGAAATATAATTTTTGAGTTTGCAAAAATAGTTTGGGTTTGGGAGTCTGTTAGGCATGAAGAAGGATTAGCATCTCCACAATGCTCAATAAAAAATAATACCAATTATTATGTTTTATACTTTAATTTTGACAAAAAAAAAATTTAATTTTGGCATTTAAAAATAATTTCCTTGACTATTTTTGTTAATTCATTTTCATTTTCATTTTTGTTATTTCACCCATTTTCCCTTTTTTAAAAAATTTATTTTTTTATTATTTTATTTTTTAAAGATTAATCCATTTTATTTGAGAAAAATAAATTAGAACATTGCTATTGAAAAAACTCTTAAAATATTCCAATATATTGGTAACATTGAAAGAATTTTTCTCAACTAAAGATTTCTTAAGAATCATTACTCAAATTTTCTTAGAATTTCATCATCAAAATGCTCGTATCTATTCTTCAAAAATTAAATGATATGTAGGCGATGCACATTGTCATACGTATAGATTCGTAGACCTACCGCTAGATATTAATTAGAGAAGTCGCTACCAATCTTTTTTGTTTAAGTGTGATTGGCCACCTGAAACATATTCTGATCCACGAAACCAGATATTAAGTTTAGGAGTCAGTTACGCGTGGAAAAGATTATAAAACCCCCACAATGCCCATCCAAAGGATGGTACCAGTTTGATTTATATCATGTATCATTTGTTTAAATTTAGTATTTTTCATGCTAGCTAAGGACAAAGAGTAGTGATTGTGTATATACTTTTGTTAAACCTTCAAAGTAAAAAGATATTTTAAAAATTTTAATAATAGAATTCATGTTATGCATTTTGGACTTTTGGTAATTAATAAAATGTTCAAAGATAGCACATTCTAGGAAATAAGATTAGTTAAATTTGCACACTTACAACACTTGAGCTTTACCAAAATCATGAAAAATGAAAATGCAAGTCAGATAGATAGAATGGAAAAGGCCCAAAGAGAGATTAAGGAAACCGTTACAAGAATGTAACAAAATATGGATAAATAGTTAAAAAAATTAAGACAGATGTTAACTGGTTGGGCAAAATAAAAATTAATTATTGAAAAACACATGGTAAGGGAGGACACAATAGTTGAAGTACCATTATGTCCAATTGGGTTCACACATACTATGTTCAAGACCCTCATATGTCATAAGCATCTCTAGCAACTTATCAACCTCATATTGATACTTTTGCCAAGTTATCTTCAGTTCAGATAAATATCAATCTCGAGCCTACTTTTTACGACCTCATTAATGTGCCTAATTTGGATGATCCAAAAGAATGGAAGCAACTAAAAAGGGTGCTTAATCTATCAGGAGATATGGTGATGAAGGATAAATATGATTTGTTGGAAGAAAGATTGAAAGCAATTAAAGGCTACGATGGGAGTGTTGATGCCAACGAGCTTAGTCTAATACCTGATCTTATCATTCAGTTAAAGTTTAAAGCTCTAGATTTTGAGAAGTATGATGAAACATAATGCCCTTTAACACACATAACCATGTCTTGTTGAAAGATGACAGGCCACACTCATGATGATAAGTTATTAATCCATTACTTTCAAGATAGTCTCATTGGGTTTGTAATAAGGTAGTATGCCTAGCTAGATAGAAGTAAGATTTGCTTATAGAATGATTTAGCTAGGTACTTATTGGCATAATACAAGTATGTTGAAAACATGGCACCAGATAGGTTGTCCTTACAGAATATGAAAAAAAAGGTAACCGAAACTTTTAAGAAAATGCACATAGATGAAAAGACATAGTAGCCCAAGTACAACTACTTTTGTCAAAGAAAAAAATCTCTATTCTATTTGTCAATTTCTTGAATACTCTCTATTACGAAAGAACAATTAGGAATATCTCTAAAGACTTCACTGATATGGTGATTACCAAAGAAATGATAGAAAATACAATCAAGAATGGCAAGATTAAGTTGAATGATGCAACTGATATTGAAAAAAGAAATACAGTAAAAAAGAATAAAGGGAAGATGCAAGTAATCACACTTAAAGGGCATCTACCTAAGAACTTCATCCATGCAATTTTTATCATTTTCATCAACCTCATTTCTTGGTCATAAGTAGTATCTATCAAAGCCCATATTTACCAACCAAGCCAATATCTAAGTTTTCCAGCAAATCTTCATCCCCAAATGATCATTCACAATCTTATCCCTACATTTGAGCCTATTACTCAACCAACAAAAAATTGGAAAAGAAAAAAAAATGACCATGAGAAAGTTTTAATCCTCATTTTTCACCTTTTACCTTTGCTAATAGAAGGCTAATACCTTACTCATATGTCTTTGAAAATAACACCTAATCTATCAATAAGGAGTTAGGATCCTAATGGCAAGTATAATTATCATATGGGTGTAATTAGTCATTCAACTAAAAAATGCAGACAACTAAAGGAAAGTGTTGATGATTTTATCAAAAGTGGTATTCTGGCTCCAGAATTAATGGAACAATAGAAGTTGACTCTATCCAGTTATAAAATGTGAAGAGTTGAAATGCGGTAGAAGGTTTTGAGTGCTAAAAGATCAAGATAGAATGATTTTCTTTTGAACCTTTAACCTTTTGTGTATGACATGTGCATGGTGTCCATAAGTGTTATTTAAATTAATCTCATTAAACTTTATTTTTGAAGAAATGAATGCTTTTGATTTTTCTATGAAATATTATCTTTATGCATTTGTTTGAATAACAATCTCATATAATAAATTTTCATTATCATAAAATGGAAAATTTTTGCAAAAAAAAAATAATAATAAATGAAATGATTCACAATAAAATCCTATATAAGCAATTTTCAAGATCAAATAAAAAAAATATCTATAGGCATTTTCAAAGGAAAATTTATGATTTTTATGGTGAGAATCTTGAAGTAATTGGTGATTACTATATAAAAAAAACTCATCCAATACCATTACACTTTTCCTTGACCACCCTTATATTTCAATCCTTTTGAATAATTTTACTCATTAGTCATAATCCTTTAAGGGATATGAATTTCCACTTGCAAACCTAGTTATCATTTGATTTATTGAAACCATAATTTTTTCTTGGGCAAAGAACAAAAGAGCAATTTTGAAATTTCATTTTGAATTTCGAAAACAAAGCAATATCCTCTTTCAAATTTTTAATTGGTAATTCAATGTGTATCAAATCTTGCCAATATGATTGAACCATCCAAATTCTTTCAATGACATATACATGAAAAATGACTAACTTTCTTTTTCAAGTAACCATTGTTTCATTTCTTAAGGCACATTGACTAATAGAAGTAAAATTCCTTTTCACCAAAGATAACTTGTTTCATACCTTAATATCTTTTTTCCTCATTTTACCAAAATGCCAGACAATTTTGAACAAAAATGAGCCTTTTTATGAACTATGCAATCAAATTTTGAACATCTCATATGATCTAAATTTTACTATCATCAGAACCTTGAGTAGAAAAATAAGATGGGGCATCAATCATGCAAAAATGATTGATAGTGGTAAAAAAAATAAAAAAATGAAAATGAAAATAGAAACAAAAAACGTGTTTTATTTATTTCTTCAAGTATATTGCTCTTCTAACTAAGTGATTGTGTTTGAAATAATGAATGACCATCTTTCTCTATCCTTTACTTATAAAAAAATTATCCACTTGCTACCTATTTGAGCCTATTAAATTTATTGTTCCTAAAATGAACCTTGGTCGAAGATCTTTTTTTACATTTGGGGTAAAATAAAGATATCTTTAAAAGCCTAACTTCAAGAAAAGTGTCTGATATTGAGAACATCTAATTTGCACCTCGGAGATGAAAGTCAAGGGTAAAAAGTGAATGAAACTTTAGAAAATAGAATTCAAAAAGTTGATTGCTGAAGATGAAGTCAAATATTCAAAAAAAGAAAAGAAAAAAGAAAGAAAAAATGCACCTCGTAGATGAGAGTTCAGGGAAAAAATAAATAAAGCTTCAAGAAAATAGAATTCAAGAAGTTGATTGCTAAAGATGAATTCAAATGTTCCAAAAAAAAGAGGGAAAGCAAAAAAAAGAAAAAAAATGCATTTTAAAAATGAGAGTCTAGGACAAAAAGTGAATGAAGCTTCAAGAAAATAAAATTGCAGAAAGTAGAATGCTAAAATTGAAGTCTAATATTTCAAAAAAAAAAAAAGAAAAAAAGGGGGAAAAGCAAAGAAGAAAAATGCATTTAAAAAATGAGAGTCCAGAGCTATAAGTAGAATTGAAGAAAGTAGAATACTGAAATTAAAGTCTAATATTTCCAAAAAAAAAAAGGAAAAAAAGAAAAAGAGAAAAGAAATAAAGGTATATACCTTAAAAATGAGAGCCCAAGGCAAAAAGCAAATGAAGTTTCAGTTAGAATCCCAAGTAAAAGGGAGATAGAATTCAAGAAAATTGATTACTAAAGTTGAAGTCTAATGTTTCCAAAGAAAAAGAGTCTATCATGAGAAAAAAAAGAAAAAGAATGAAAAAAAAAAAAAACAAAGAAAGACTGACGCATGACTTTTTATCCAAAAAATATTTCGTAAAATCCTTGGCCTAATTAACCTGAATGATATATTTTAAGCCTATTTATCCATTCTTTTAGAACCTCGAACCTTGGGCTACATTATGTACCTTGAAAAATCTATTTTGATCAAATATGGGCACTTGAATTGAAAAGTTATGTCCTAAAAAATTTGTATATAGTTGTTATTTGACAAGATTTTACCAAGTTCTTTATTGTTAGAAAATATAACTCTAAGGTGAAAACTCAAAAAGGGTAGTTTAGAGCTATTGCCACTCTTGAAACCCCAAAATAATTTTAGAGTTTCAAGGTTCTATCCAGAATAAAAGTCACAATTCAAAAATGCAAAACCTTTTAAAGGATCAGTACCTATTAAAAACCTTGCATTTCACCAAAGTGTGAAACCAACCCTTTTCTCTTTCCAAATCTTCTTTGAAAAATATTGATTAGTTTTGAACATTAAAGTATCATGTTTTCAATAAAAGAAAAGTGTTTTAAAAAAATTGTCTCTTTCGTGACCCTATGAGAAATCCTCACAACCCTCATCAAGCCTTCCTTGAAATATGCCCATCTACAAATATTCCAAATAGTAATAATTAACCTTTTTTAAAATATGCCCACCAGTAGAAAAATTGAATTGCCAATCATGCCATCCATAAGCATATCAAATAGTAATCATCAATTTATAAGAGATTTGAAAGTTATGTGTTTTTAATTTTTCTCATTGATTATGAAAACACTTTATGTAAAACAATTTTATGATTACTTTGGAAAAGTTTAGACATTAGTTGAGCATTTTTGTACTAGATATTAAGATCATTTTTGGTGAAGTGAACCTTAAATTTTTGAACAAAGATTTTTTGAAGAAAAATGATGAAAAAAAAAAAAAAAAAAAAGGTCATTGAATTTGATCAATTACAAAAGACATTTGACTGGCATGTTGAAAATATTTTAGTTGCATTAATTAGATGTCCATAATCAAAAAGACATTTAATTAAATATTGTAAAACCAAAAAGAGTTTTTGCATTTGCATCATTTGCATTCATAATTGTATCATGAGAAGGTTATTTGGTATGCATACTATAAAAAAAAACATTCACATTTACATCACTTGCATTCATACTTGCATGTGCATCATGAGAAAGATATTTGTATTCACATCTACATTACAAAAAAGACATTCACATTTGTACCACTAGCATTTGCAAAAAGAAAAAAAAACATTCACTTTTGCATCACTAGCATTTGCATCTTAAGAAAAAAATTTGCATCATTTGCATCCTAACCAAGGCCTTCACATTTGCATCATAAGAAAAACATGTGCATTCACATCATGTCATCTATATCATAGAAAAAATATTTGTAGGGGCATTTACATGAAAGGAACATTGGCATTATAAAAAAGTTACCTATATTTTCATCAACTATTCGCATTGACGTTTACATTCACATCATTTCTTGAAAATAGACATTTGTATTAGGATTGCATTTGTCAACTTTGTAAATGTTAGAAAAAAGGAAAAAAATAAAACAAAAAGAAAAAAAATGGGGCAAAAAGAGAGAAAGAAGTTTATCATAAAAAGATGAGAAAAAAAGAAAAACTAGTTTGATAGGAGATCAAAATATTAAAAAGGTTTAAAAAGTTGAAAGAAAATGATCTACAAAAAGCAAATGAGTTGTTAAAAAAAATGAAAAAAAAAGGGATATGATACAAGATAAGACTTAATCCAATTAAGCTAGCATCCAGATATATTTCTAAGACTTTCGAGCAAACTATTTTAAATTTTTAAAGTTTCAATGCCTCTGATTAGGAAGAGCATTCAAAGATGTTGAGAATTGTAAAACCTCTAAGCATAATCTCCAAGACTTCCTAGCAAACTATTTTAAATTTTTAAAGTTTCAATGCCTTTGATTGGGAGAAGCATTTAAATATGTCAAGATTTGTAAGACCTTATGGCATAATCTCCAAGACCTCCAAGCAAACCATTTTAAATTTTTAAAGTTTCAATGCCTTTGATTGGGAGGAGCACTCGAAGATATCAAGGTTTGTAAGACCTCCAGGTATAATCTCCAAGACCTCTAGGTAAAACACTTTAAAATTTTAAAGTCTCAATGTCTTTGATTGAAAAGAGCATTCAAAAGTGTTGAGATTTGTATGACCTTTGAGCATAATCTCCAAGACCTTCAGGCAAACTATTTTAAACTTTTAAAGTCTCAATGCCTCTATTACGAAGAGCATTCAAAGACCTCCCAGCAAAGCATTTTAAATTTTTAAAAGTTCAACACCTTTATTACGATGAGCAAAGCATTTTAAATTTTTAAAGTTCAACACCTTTATTACGATGAGCATTCAAAGACCTCTAGGCATAATTTCCAATACCTTTGCGCAAAAGTATTTTAAATTTTCATAGTTTTAATGCATCTATTATGAGGAGTATTCAAAGACAAGACCTCCGGGCAAATTATTTTAAATTTTTAAAGTTTCAATGCCTCTATTATGAGGAGCATTCAACGATTTTTGAGATTTATCAAACCTCCAAACATAATCTCTAAGACCTCCAAATAAAATATTTTAAATTTTCAAAGTCTTAATGCATCTATTATGAGAAACATTCAAAGATTTTTGAAATTTGTAAGTCCCTAGGGCAAGATTCGTAAGTCTTTCGAGCTAAATCTATTTTAATTTCGAAATTTGTAAAACCTCTAGGCATGATTTCTTGTTTTATTTCCAAACGTTATTAAGTTTTTGTTTAAATTTATTTGCAAATAGTCAAGTTTATTAAATTAAAAAAAAACAAAAAAAAAAAAAAAACATAAACACAAAAACAACAAAAAACTCTTAAAAGCATCATCTTGAAAAATTTGTTGTCTATGTCTTTGCATTATTTTGATTCTTAGAAATATACAAATAGGAGTAATTGTAGACATTGAATTTTGTCCAGAACATTTTATCATAGTTAACCAAGGCCCATTTAAAGCCCGTAAAAAAGCCCCTTAAAGAGCCTATAAAATGTATCGATATTTAGGCCTAATAAACAAAGAAAAATGAGACCCGTTTGGTTAATGTCACATTCTTTCACATGGGATTTATGTGAATGATACTTTTTCTCGTTGATGTATGAAAAATAAAGAATAAATGAAATGAGTAAACTCTAAAATTAACTCTAGTCAAAATTAAACAAAACTTGATCAAAATAAATAGAACCAGGGTTAATTCTCAAAATTCATAGTCTAATTAAAATCATTGTGATTTAAATTACATTTGGTGATTTTTAAAACACTAAAAATTTTTATTACATTGGGGGAAGTATAAAATTACCAAAATACCCTTATAAGGGATATTTTTGTAATTTGACCTTCCCGAGTTTGGATTTTCATGAAAATTTTCAGATGTTAATTTCATAATATTTCATGATATTTAGTGCATTTGAAATCATAGCAATATCTCGAAAAGTGTGAAATTACAAAAATAACCATATAAAGGTATTTTCATAATTTAACCTTCTTAAGCTTGGATTTTCATGAAAATTTTTAGATCTCAATTTCATAATATTCAATGATTTTTGGTGCATTTGAAATCATAGTGGTACCCATGAAGTGTTAAATTACTAAAATACCCTTATAAGGTATTTTCGTAATTTGACCTTCCTTAACTCGAATTTTTATGAAACTTTTTAGATCTTAATTTTATAATATTTCATGATTTTTGATATTTTAAAATCTGAAAAATGAGTATGGGAACATTGATTTTAAGAAAATGACCTAAATACTAAAAACTTTGCACTAGGGGTAAAATGGTCTTTTCATGTGTTGGAGGATATAAAAATCCAACCTTTGTAGTGAATAATGAGGACCATTGGATCTTTCATTGATCTTAATCCAATGGCCAAAGATGGTTCCTTGAAAAGAAGAAAAAAGAGAAACTTTTATCTTTTGATGAGATTTTGTCTAAAGGTCTATATTGACCAAGAAATGAGATCTTTTTTAGGAGGGGTCTTCTGAATGGGATAAAATGCTAAAAGGAGCTGGAAAAAAGAGGAGCCAAAAACACATAAAAAAAATGAGGTAGCTAAAATAAAAAAGTCCAATAGAGGAGGAAGAAAAAAAAAAGAAGAGTTTGTAGGGAGAAGTTCTGTCAATTGCTTAAGAAAAAAAGAGGAGGCTGGTGGAGAGAAGAGGGAAGAATGAAAAAAAAAATAGAGGGATTTGTCAAACAAAAGAGAACTGAAACTTGTGGTAACCTCCTTCATCCTTGCATTTTTTGTCTTTCTTTGTAAATGACACCATAGTAGGCATTACTTTCGTTTTTTGGCTCTATTTTAGCTGTTTTCTTCTTCATTTGGTAGCTTTTAATTTCAGCTTTATGTTATTTTCCAGCATTTCCATATTGTTCTTCATTTAAGCTTTGTTCATTATACCTTAATCAATGAAATTTCTTGTTTTGATTTAGCTTAGTTTTTTTTTTTTTTTTTTTATGCTTAAATTACTTTGCTTTGAGATTGTTTCTTGTTGAGAATGATGGCTTTTGATAGTTGGATGGACTTTTGTTTATCATTGGGCATCATAATAGCTTGACTCTTGAAGGCTTGACCTTTTTTTTTTCTATTTAATTATAGTTCTCCTTGCTTTTATTTTTTGGCCTAGCCCTTGTTTATATTGTTTGTTGAACTTTTTTTGGTTATTATTTGCTTGTTATTTTAATTTAGTTTCATATTATTTCACTATGCTTTCATGATAGTTTAGGACATTCCCTTTACATCACTTGCATTTCATTTACTTTTCCTTTCATCCTTCATATGAATGCATGATTTTTAAGGTTGTTTCCATGTCATTTTGTTTAGTTTTTTGCAGTAAGTTACCTTGCATTTTATGTTTATTCTTGAAAGTCCATAGGTTTTTATTAAAATATACTTATGGATAAAGAAAAATGCAAGGTTTTCACGTTTATTACTTAGTGGTTGTTCATGGAAGAGAAATTTTTTATCTGATGATGAGATATTAAAGAAATTTGAGTAGTGATTCTTTAAAGTCTCTAGGTGAAAATATTTTTTTAAGAATACTACTAAAGTAATGAAGTATTTAGAAAAATATTTAATACGAAAATTTCATTTCTCTATTTTTCTAAGATTATTGTACATTGAGAATAATATATGATGATTAATATTGTGATCAATTAATTTTATTACAAATTTTAATCAAAACTAAAGATTAGAATTAGAATATTAATTAAATAAGAAAGGAAAAAGTGAATGAGATTTCTGAAGAGGGGATTTTAAGTAAGTCTGAGTAGAGATTCTTAATAAATCCTTAAGTGAAAAATTTTTTCTAAAATACTACCAAAGTATTGGGGTATCTAGGAAAATTTTCAATAAAAATTTTTATTTACTTTGTTCCTTTCAAAATGTTTAATGATAATTGAAAAATGAGTAAAGAGGATTAAAAAATAATCAATTTATGTTTTTCGTATGCATATTCTACTTGATTGTTTATAATACATAATTTTAATTGCAAATAAAATTTTCAATAATGGGACCTCAAGAAGTCCGAGTAATGATTCTTGAGAATTTTTTAGGTGAAAAACCTTTTCTAAAAATTACCAAAGTATTGAAATATTTAGAAACTATTTTCGATACTTTTCTCTAATTAATTTGAACAATTTTTGGAAAAAGGTAAAAAATATAAATATTTATAAAAGCATGCAATTTTTTATAACAAAATTAAGTAATAAATATTTTTGATGATAAGACTCCAAAAAGTCTGAATAATGATTCCTGAGAACTCTCCAAGTGAGAAAAGTCTTTTAAAAATTATCAAAGTATTGGAATATTTAGAAATTCTTTGCAATATGAAAGATTTTCATTTTATAATTATTTTTCTTAATTTGAACAAGTTTGTCTTAATAATTATTTGTAGATAATTATACTATTCCATGATTTTTTAAAAAAAAATAAATGAATAAAAATATTTGAGGATGAGATCCTAAAGAAGTCCGAGTAGTGATTCTTTAGGAATTTTTAGGTAAGAAAATCTATCTAAAATGCTGTCAATGTATTGGAGAATTTAGATTAATTTTCGATAAAGATTTTTTATTTTTTTGTTTTATAAATGGCATAGAAATGAGTCTTAGAAAATATTATTTGCTTTAAAATTATAGATATTATATGTTTTAAATAAATGCTAGAAATGAATATGAACTATCGAGGATAAGATTTTTGAGAATTCTGAATAGAGCGATTCTTAAAAATTCTTTAGGTGAAATGGTTCTTTTTAGTATTGTCAGAGAATTGGAATATTTTTAGAAAAATTTCAATCTAAGGTTTTTATTTATTTTTCAAGCTTACAAAAAAATATGTTTTTAATGAAAATAGGAAAATTAATTTTTAAATACTAAAATTAAGATTATTTTAGTCAATATTAAAAAATTATATATAATTAATTGGTACCATTTCAAGAGGTGTTGTAGGAGTGTTAATCTTTTCCTACACGTAATCAACTCTTAAATTCAAATAATTTTTTTGCAGACTCAAAAATTATCTTTTTAATAAATTTTAATTAATTTATTATGAAGATAAGTTTTAATAGGTAGCCAATCATACCTAGCCACAAAAATTAGTGACAACTCCATTTCTTTTGTTTTCAAAATTCATCTAGTGGTCTCCAAAACTATTACAATAGTACTAAATTAAAAATTTTGAAATAATATGTCAAAACAATTGATACCTATATATACCATACATTTTTAAAAAAATTAAAACGTTATCTAATACCATATTAATAACTTTGTCGACCTGTCAATGTCCCTTGTTTTTTTTCACTTCTCACTTGTCTGCTCAACAAGTCCAATGCTTGATGCTGACCAAAACCCATATTTCCTCATCTATAACTCTCACAAATCTCACCGACGGTATAAAAATTCAAAAATCATCAATATTTTATTATCATCATATTATTCATTCCATACTATTGCACTGGCTTTCATCGATGTGATTCATGGAAAATGAATCACGGTACCTTATGATTCAAACGGATCATTGTAGCATGATTGTCCAAAAACTGGCCCAACTGTGCTATGTCGAGTCCGTTTGAATCAAACAGACCCTCAGAGCACAAATTTGTGAATTCCTTGCTATAGTAAATGAAGCATTGGTTTTATGAAAGTTTTCAGCATGTAATTATAAATTAATATCTGCTATACAAGCTGAATTCATCATTTCTTTTTAAACCTTTAAGCAAAGCAAAACAGAAGGAGTTGAATCTTTGCAGATTTCAGGTTAACAATAACTAGATTTAGTATTAGGTTGTTGATCAAATCACTATAACCATAACATCCTTGATCATTGATGTTGTAAAAGATTGCAAGAATAAGAAGATACTTTTTCAAGGCAATACAGGGAAAAAGCGTTCAATTAATCCATTAAATGAAGGAACTGATAAAGAAGCCTTTTAGACTGGTATCAAACAGCAGTCAGTAGCTGTATATGAAACTATAAATAGATCAGATCCAGGTTCGACAGCTGCAGTAATTGCCTTGTTAGAAATTTTTAAAATAAAGTATAAAAAATAATCTTGCATTGCAAAAAAAGCAAGATAATCATTTAAATTAAAAGGAGTAAAACACTGTAGTTGGACTTAAGTGAATAATGGACCATGAGCTTGGATTTTCAAGTTTGGTAGGTCTCACATTAATTAAATAATTAATATTAATATTTAATTAATGACACTTGGCACTTATAATAAAGTAAAAAAATAATATTTTATTTTATTTTAAGTTTTATAATTAATTAAGTGTCTAATTTAGTTAAGTCTATCTAAAATAGACAGATAATTAATCTATCCAAAATAGATAGACAGATAAGAATAAAAAATTTATACAAAATATACAAATAAATCTATTAAAAGTAGATAGTTTTTAACTGTTAAAAATGGACCGTTTTTGTATATTAAAAATAGACAGTTATGTTTGTAGAATAAACATACATTTAAGTGGTTATATAAACTCCTTTGATTTTCTGAGAATATACAAAAACAACTCTTAGAACTCTCTCTCTTTTTTATTAAACTCCATATTTTCTTTTATAAAGTTTTGCTGTAGAAAATCTTATAGAAATTTAGTGATCTTGTAATACGCTAGTAAATGCTCAGTGGACCAATTTCGTTAGTGCAAAATGTAGTCAGTCATTAGGCTTTATTGTATTCTCAAAGTTTATTGTTTGTAACTTTTTTGCACACATACTAAGTAAATAATACGTTGGGGGAAAATAAATCCTTAAGGAAAGTGGCACCGTTACACGCCTTGAAAACTTTCCTCAAAATTCCAAATTTACCATAAGTAGAAAATTCATATTTTTAGTTTTTTTTTTTTTTTTTGCACTAACAATTTTAAGGTTTTATTGGTTCAACAATGGCTACTAAAGCAATGCTCTGGGAATTGACTATTAGTTTTGTCAAATTGGGTTTTTTTTTATGGTGATAATTTTCAAAGATGGTAGAAGAATATGCATTTCCAACTTTCAACCTTGAAGGTTGTATATGTTCTGACTACTTCTATGACAAGAAAAAAATTGATACAGAATCTGTTACTGCAACAAGAGAGATGTAGAAATGGGATAATGTAAATTATATGTGTAAAGACCACATTCTAAATGGTATGTCTAACAACCTATTTGATGTATACCAAAATAAGGCTACTGCAAAGGAGTTATGGGACAAATTGGAGACCAAGTATATGAACAAGGATGCAACAAGTAAGAAATTTCTCGTTAGTCATTTCAGTAATTATCATATCGTTAATTGATGTTCTATGATTGAATAACTACATGAAATTGAAAGAATGCTTAATTAATTCAAACAGTATAATATGAGTATGGATGAAACAATTATTGTGTCTTTTGTAATAGACAAACTTTCTCCATCATGAAAAGACTTTAAAAGAAGTCTGAAACATAAAAAAGAGAAGATTACTCTTGAGGCTTTGGTTAATCATCTTCGAATTTAAGAAGAATATAGAAAGCAAGAATAGAATTTCGATTTTAGTGATGCCAAGCTTCATGTTGTGGAGGAAAGACAGACTACTAAGCCTACCAAAAAGAAGTTCAAGTTCAAGCAAATTGCTAATGAGCATAAATTCAAGAAGAACCAGAAAATGATAGAAAGGCTTATGTTACCATTATGGTAAGCCATAACATTTCAAGAAAGAATGTCAGTTGCTATAAACGAAAAATGATTCCTCAAAACACGATACTTTTGTAAAATTTGTTAGGGAAACAAAACATGTGTGCAAGGATAAAGTGATATTCACAACATTCAAATCAAGTGAATATGCCAATGTCCTTTATATGGAAAATTCTTCTATAGCAACAATCAAAGGCAAATGAACTATTGAACTTAAATTCATGTATGAAAAAACTTTAACTTTAAATGATGTGTATTATGTACCAGAAGTTAGCAAAAGCTTAGTATCTGAAAAGCCTATTGAACAAGTTTGGTTTCAAATTTGTATTTGAGTCAGATAAATTTATTCTATCTAAGGGAGAAATTTTGTTGGGAAAGAATATATATGTGAGGGAATTTTCAAACTCAATATTATTAATAAGAATAAGAATGTTTGTTTCTGCTTACATAGTTGAATCTTTATATTTATGACA
This sequence comes from Durio zibethinus, assembly GCF_002303985.1. The sequence goes on along the minus strand of NW_019167838.1, from coordinate 20,224,536 downwards.
TTATAGATTAAGTAATTTAAATTACAAAATATTGCATGATATGAGTAAGCTTCTGTTAATTCTTGAATTTGGTTAAGACATTAATAAATGTGTTACATGCATATTGACTAAAATTACTAGAAAATTTTTTTCTAAGGTTTAAATAAATACACAGTTACTTGAGTTAATTCACAATGATGTTTGTGATATGCATAACACTCCTACATTATCTGAAAAGAAATATTTTGTAACATTCATAAAAGATTGTATTAGATATTGTTATGTTTATATGTTATATTCCAAAAATGAAGTACTTGATAAGTTTAAAATATATAAATCTGAAGTTGAATTTTAGTGTGAATATTTTATTAAGTGCTTGAGGTTGGACAGTAGTGGAGAATATTGTAGACATCTAATTTTGTCCAAAATATTTTATTGCTTTAATCTAGGTTTGTTTTTGTAATTGGGTCTCAATCATCATTTTTTGAACTTATTGCATGACTCATTCTTAAATGGTTCGATGATAACCCGATAAAAGGCCTAATAAAGGCCCAATCTTTAAAGCATATTAATGGCCTGTTGTTGACCATTAAATGAAAATCCAAATAAATAACAAATAAAAATCATCAAATTAAAAAGCTAAATAAAAAGTAAAAAAATAAAAATCCAAATAAATAAAAATTATAAAAATCAGCAAATTAAAAAAATAAATATAAAAATATAAAAGAGAGATTTAGAAATTTAAATATATAAATATAAAAGCTTGGCCTAAAATGAACAAAAGAGGGGCCCATAAGCAAGCCCATAAATAAAGTCCAAAGAAGCCCATTTGGCCTAATATTCTTATATGAAAATGGGGCCATTCAGCCCAAGTTAATGGCAAAGTCTTGTACACATGAAAGCCAGAAAAAGGAAACTGAAAAACCATGCATGAAATGGGCATGCACAGGCCAAGGAGCAAGCCAAAAAAACACGTGCAGAAAAATGGTCTGTTACACGCGTGAAGAATAAGGCAAAGCTGAAAGTTGAAACTTACATTTTTTTTAGAGTGTTGGGGGAGAGGGGGGGGAGGGGGGCTTGATGAAGAAACCGCATGAAGAAACTGCTGATGGAGAAGCGGCATGAGCAGAAAACTGAAGAGAACGTGGGGAAGGCAAAAAAAAAACTGGCAGGCAGCAACCAAAAAGCGGGAGTAATAAAATAGCATAAAAAAGGAGGAAAACGGGAAAGAAAAAAAAGAGAAGAGAGAGCAGCAAGGGAGCAGCAAAAAATAAAGATACTAGAACAGAAAAAACTGGAAAATAGAAAAGAAGAAGAGAGGAGATTCGGGCAGAAAAGAGAAGCAGAAAGCAGCATGAAAGGCACCAAAAAAAAGGAAAAACAGAAAAAGAAGGAGGAGGAAGGCATTTGTGGTGAGCTGGAACAAAAAAAAAAAAAAACTGGGCGCAGTAAAGAAAAGGACAAGCAAAAAACTTTAAAAAAAAAAAAAAAATGAACAAAGAGAAGAACGTGAAGGCCAGACGAAGTCGGAAACAAGAAACCAAAAAACAAAGAAGTGAGAGTGAGTGGCGTAGAAAAGAGGACGAAGAGCAGAGGAATTTTAGAACAAAAGTACTGCTTTTGGTAAAAAAACTAAACTGGTAATTTTGCTTTTATCCTTCTGAAATAATTTTTGTGCATGAAATAGCTTATATGCTTCCCATGTGCATGAAATTGCTTGTTATCCTTTTATATAGAACCTTTGTTTTTACTAAGCAAAGAAGGGAAAGGTCAACAACAAAAACTTAAATTTTTTAAGCCACCATGGTTGGTTTCGGGTAATGGTCAGAAAATAAAGAAGAAGTTCATTTTTACATGAAGTTTATTATGCCTTTTTGTTGGTCTGTTTAAGTTCAAAACCTCCAGCTTTTCGTGTTGGTTGTGTCCCGGGTTTATGGGTTGTCATGCTTCCAATTTCTTTCTATTTGCTTCACTCTTGTACCCGTTTGAAATCTTATACTCTTTCTTGTATGGGAAAAAGGAAGAAGAAGAAGAAGTGAGACTTTAGGACTAAAAGTCATGAAAATTTTCTTAAGGAATAGATGTTTTCTTTTTCCTTCATCACATGGTAGCTCGAGATTGCCACTTTGTTTTATGTTCGGTATCAGCTGTGAAGGGTTTGTCTTTTGCTGTTGTTGGAGGTATGGTGCAGGGTTGCCGCTTTCACGTTCCTATCGACAAGAGTTTCCCATGCTTTGTTTTGAAAAACAAGAGCCTCTTTATCTTCGGTTCAATGTCCCAGTTCCAGTCTTGGTTTTGGTTTCGTTTTTTTTTTTTTTTTTTTTTGGTTTTTGACTCCACTTTTTGTTTAGGGCCAGACCTCTGTTTAGGAAAAAAAAAAAAAAAAGAAGGAAAAAACAAATAAAAGAGAGAGGAAAGAGCTTCCAAATGGGGAGAACATTGCATGGGTTTGCATGAGGTTAAAACCTCCTCACATAATCTGCAATTTTTTTGGTTTTTTTTTTAATTAATAAATAAAGGTTTCAAAAAACATGAGACCAAAAATCTGTTTGCTGTTAATGAATTTTACTTTGATGCACAAGTCATGACATTCACATCCATGCACATTTTTTTTATGATTGGTTGAGATTGATTATAATTTAAATTTCATGAATTTTCAGTTTCCTTGTTGATTAAATTTCAATACCTTTTTTTTTTTACCACAATTTAATTTTTCATGCTGTAATTCACTTTGAATATAATTTACTTCCCATGTATTTTAGGTTTATGCAATAATAATAATAATAATAATAATAAATTTTTTGTCTAGATGTTGGAGGGATTCGAAATCCAATTTTAAAAGGGTTTAGTCCCACTTAGATGTTGGGGAATTAAATTGTATTAGAGGGAAGTTGAATGTAAAAGAAAATCATAATTATGGAATACTAAAAAATATTACATAAAAAGCTTCATTCTAAAAAATTTTGAATTCAAAAAATAAATAAAATGAATTTAAAATAATATTATGAAATCCATAATTTTTAGTACTTTGTCTAAATGTTGGAAAGTCATCAATAATTATCCTTTTTAAAGAATATTATTTTTATTTTTAAGGAAATGTTGTGGCATATTTTAGATGAAAAGAAAATTCTGCCTTTATGTTGAAAAATTTTAAGTTATTTTTTTACTTTAGAAATTTTCACAACATTTCTAAATAAAGATTTTTAAATAATTTTATTTCTTAAAAATGAAAGGAATTAGAATTAAATTTCATTAAAAAACCATTTTTGTCTAAAGTTACAAATAGTGCATAGTTAATTGGTACTAATTTTTAGGCGCACTATAGGGGTGCTAATCATTTCCCATGCGTTATCGACTCTCAAACTTAATCTTGTTTTCGTACATCAAAATTATTTTTTTAATAAACTTTAAACTCGTTTTATTACTTTATTAAAAAGGTAAAATTTTTGTGTGGCCAATCACACACTTAAAAAAATTGTTGATGACTTTTCATGTTTTCATGATTTAAATGATTACATCAAATGATTAAGTCTTCTAATCGATACGTCCAAGTTACTTTGAATCCATCGAAATAATCCACTAAGTTACAGTTCCTTATACACCACAATAGAATGGTATAGCAGAAAAGAAGAACATGATAGAAATGGTAAATGCAATGTTATTATATTATGGTCTTGGAAAAAATTTTGGAGTGAAGCTTTATTAACAATTTGTCATATACTAAATAGAATTCCTAATAAGAAAACAAAAATAACCCCATATAAGCAATGAAAGAAAAGAAAACTAAATCTTTATGATTTAAAATTTTGGTTATGTAGAGCTGTAGTTAAATTTTCAAAACCCAAAATGAAAAAATTAGGTGAAAAAGGAATAGAATGCATATTTATAAGATATGCACAAAATAGTAAAATATATAGGTTTATGATAATTGAATCAAATGATTCAATTTAGTTACCATTGTTATTAAATCAAGAGGTGCAATTTTTTATGAAAATATATTTTAAATTTGTTTCGAGACAACAACAACCACTACGAACAATTCATCTTACAAATGGAAAAGAAATTCAAAATCTATTAGAATAAAACTGAAATTAGGGATGAACCTTATCAAGAAATAATGACAAGCAAAAAGGTTAGAAAGGGAAAAGATTTTGGACCAGATTTCTTTATATTTCTTGCAGAAGGGACTAGTGAAAGCATAAACAATAAAATTCCTTATTGTTTTAATGTGGAGTCTGATCCTATTACATATAAAAAAATCAATGAAGTCTCAAAATTCAACTTTTTGAAAAAAAGCAACAAATGACGAAATGGACTAATAATAGGAAATAACACTTGAATTTTGGCTGACCTTCTACCAGGTTCTGATCTAATAGGCTGTAAATGGATTTTCAAAAAGAAAATAAAGTTAGATGGAGTCATAGATAAATTTAAAGCAAGTTTGGTAGCCAAAGGCTTTACACAAAAGTAAGAGATTGATTAATTTGATAATTATACTTTAGTAGCTAGAATCGCTACAATTAGGCTTTTAATTTCATGTGCCTCTATTTATAATTTGATTGTACATCAAATGGATATAAAGACAACATTTTAAATGGTGAATTAGAAAATGAAATATATATGGAACAAATGAAAAGATTTATTATTCCAAGTCAAAAGCATAAGGTTTGTAAACTTGTAAAGTCCTTATATGGATTTAAGCAAGCACCAAAATACAAAATTTGATGAAGTTGTTTTTACTAATGGTTTTAAAATTAATGAGTCCAATAAGTGCATATATAGCAAATTTGAAAATGGAAAAGGAATTATAATTTGCTTATATATGGATGATATACTAATATTTGGTACTGATTCAAAAAAGGTTAAGGAAACAAAAAAATTTTATCAAATAATTTTTTAATGAAAGATATGGCTATAGCAAATGTTATTCTTGGAATTAGAATAATTCGAAATGATAGTGGCATGATCTTGTCACAATCACATTATATTAAAAAAAAGTACTTAAAAAGTTTTATCATTTCAATTGTATTCTAATATTTGCACTCATGGATTCTTAACTAAAATTAGTATTGAATACCTGTAGGACAATCGATCAGTTGCAATATGCAAGAGTAATTTGTTGCCCTAATGCATAAAATTACTTGTATAAGGCCAAACATAGCATTTGCTTTTGGAAAGTTAAATAGGTACACAAGTAATCTAAGTAACTTACATTGGCAAATAGTTAAAAGAGTACTTAGGTTTTTGAAGAAAACAATCAATTATGGATTGTGTTAGTGAATATCCTTCAATTTTAGAAGGATATTATACTGCTAGTTAGATTACTAATATGGAAGATTATGCTTCTATAAACAGGTGGATCTTTGTACTTGGTAGGGGTGGTGCTATTTCTTAGGGTTCTAAGAAGTAAACATGCATAACAAATACCACCATGGCAACTAAGTTTGTTGCATTAGCAGCAACAACTAAAGAAGCAGAATAGCTAAAAAATTTATTACATGAAGTACCTTTATGGCCTAAACCAATTTCTCAAATTTCTATTCAATGTGATAGTGAAGCAACTCTAGCAAGGGCATATAGCTAAGTGTATAATAGAAAGTCTAGACATATCGGATTAAGACATAGTTATGTTTGACAATTAATTTCAAATGGAGTGATCACTATAAACTATGTGAGATCTAGTGAAAACTTGGCATTTCCTTTAACTAAAAGTCTTATTAGAGAATTGGTAAAAAAGACCTCAATAAAGATAAGGCTCAAGCTTATGAAGTAAAGTCACTCATGATGGAAACTCGACTCAACACTTGATATAACACCAAGTCTTGAGTTCAATAAACAAGGTACATCATTTGTATGTGACTACTAACACTATTAAAATGTTTATAATGCCATCTCAGTTCAAGTGCTAGGTACTTGTAATGGTAAAAGAAGGATGAGTAATATACTATTAATAAACCCATAACAAAAATATGTTAGAATGTATAGTTACAGAAATACTCTTGATGGGAGCTGTCTATATAAGTGTGAAGTGTGGCTGCTTTTAGGAGTTTAAGAGCTTAGTTTTAATAGCAATCATAAAAAGAGGATACAGATACATGGCCGTAAAAGTATCATTGGATACCAAGCATTCATTAGGAGTTAAAATCATTGTGTGAGACAAATTTGGTTTATCAAATGGAATATCTAGTACAAAACATAGTCTACCATGCGATTTTGGTTAACTCTAACTTGTTTTCACAAAATAAAGGTTCAAATTGTAAGATACCTTCATTTATGCAATTGATTTCCAATATCATCATAAACCTAGATTATTTTGAAAATGGTGGGGGATTATTAGAAAATTTCAAAATAAAATATGAAAAATAATCTCACATTGAAAAAAGAGCAAATAAGATAATTATTTAAATTAAGAGAAGTAAAAGAACACTGTAGTTAGACTTAAGTAGATAATGGACTATGGGCTTCGATTTTCAAGCTCGGTAGGTCTTACATTAATTAAATAATTAATATTAATATTTAATTAATAGCATTTGGTACTTGGTATTTGGACACGTGACACGTGTAGTAAATAAAATAATATTTTATTTTATTTTATTTTAAATTTTATAATTATTTAAATATCTAATTAAGTTAATTTGTTTAAAATAGGGAAACAGTTAAATTTGTCCAAAATAAATAGACAAATAAAAATAGATAGTTTATACAAAATAGATAAATAAGTTTGTTAAAAATAAACAATTTTTAACTGTTAAAAATAAACAATTTTTAACTGTTAAAAACGGAATCAGACACTTAAATGGTTATATAAGATCATTTGGTTTTTTGAGAATATACCAAAACAACTCTCAAAACTCTCCCTCTTTTTCATTAAACTCCAGATTTCCTTTTATAAAGTTATGCAAAAACTTTATAGAAGTTTGGTGATTTTGTAATCTACCCGTGAATGTTTAGTGAAAATTTCAAATTTACAAGAAGAAGAAATTTCAGATTTTCAGTTTTTTTTTTTTTTTTTTTTTTGCACTAACATGCCCGAAGTGTTGGGGTTGGTGAAAACTACCAGAAGTTATGTGCATGTGACAAAAATTTTGTCGGCAGTAAGGTCTGAGGATGATTTTATCAAAGTCATCAGTTTATGTACTTGCGGACACCCTTGTATCCTTGGTAAAAGAATTCTTGTTTACAAAATCTCTTGTTGTCTTAATGAGTTCAAGCCACGATTTTTGAAACAAAGATGAACATTCGATAAAAGGGGTGAGCTATGTTCTTCGATTGCAATGGTAAAAGCTGCTCAAACCGTATAACTACGGAATCTGGCAACAAATTAAAAAGAGAAGAGGAAGAGGGAAGAAAAGAACCCATACGGCTTCAGCAAAATAAAAATTTGGCTCACAATAATTTTATTATTGAAACTCTAGAATATAAAAATAAGAAGTTGTGAACACCGAAAGAACTAAAAACAAAAGCACTAAGAAAAATAGAAAAGCCTGAAAACCTAAGAAATAAACCTAAGCTTTCTTTCTTTGAAGCATCTGCCTGAACCAATATGCTGACATCTTTGGGTATCTCTTGAGATCATTGTAATCAACATAAATCAAGCCAAATCTTGAGGTATAACCTAACAACCATTCAAAGTTGTCAAGCATTGACCAAGCAAAGTAGCCAGTGACATTGGCTCCATCATCCATAGCTCTCTTCAATTCCTTCAAGTAGGTTGTATAGTAGTTCACTCTATTTGTATCAAACAATGCTTCAGGAAATGGAACATTGCCAGGGTCATCCATTCCTGCAATTAATCAACCAAACAAATGAACAACCTTGTGTGGTTTACAAAGATCAAACAGAGGAAAAATAAAACTTCAATTTTACCATTTTCTGAGAGAATTATTTCGGGGTTTCCATAACGCTCTTTAACATATGTGACAACTTTGTAAATGCCCGATGGAACTTCGTAAATCCATGGAGAGTGAGCCTGCAATTTTTTTGGTGCATTAGTATTAACACGTGCTAGAATTGGCTCAAGAAGTTAAGACGTGGAAAGCGCAAAGATTACCTGACGACCGATTGGCACACCATTACGTTCATCTGTTAGAGCGAACACAAACAGGTATGTTTATATCATCAAAACAATTAGAAAAATTTTTGGGTAAATGAAGTAGGAAAAGATAGATGACTTACAAGCATACCCAACATTCCAATCATGTTGGTAACCAATCACATTTGTCTTTGGCTGGTGTGCGTCATATATGTAGTAAGAAGTGTAGTGGTTGAGACCAAGAACATCAAAGGAGTTTTTCACAATCTCCAGTTCACTTTTGCTGAACTTTGGAAGCCGTTCTCCTACGATTTTTTGCATTGTTCTTGGATATTCTCCATATACAAAAGGATGCAAAAACCTGCAAAATAAATTTGACAATAATTCCCTCCTTAAACGAGTACTGATAAGTACCAATTTTTTTTTTAAAGTTTTTTTTTTTTAATATATATTTCTATAACTCACAAGGGCCAGATATGTGCCAGGAAAAAATACTTCAAAATAATGAAGTCCGAGCAACATAGGACAGCTTGCTATTTTGGGGCCCTGGATGCCTAATGTTTCATTTATTCTATTTAATGGAACAATTAAAACATAGATGACTACATTGTACATTGTCAGTATGTATTCAGAGATTTATACCATCCAATATGGAAGTCTCTTGCTCTTTGTGCTGCATAGTTGTCAGCCTTTGATTTTGTTAGAGGTTCATACCAAACAAAGTCCGTGAAGACACCAACTCTTCCCTTCTGTTCAGCCTGAAAAGGCACATTAAAATCATTAAAATAAGATATTAGATTATATATCAAGTAGATAGATTATAAATCAATTGAGTGAGAGAATCTCCAAAATAATCATTACTTTATATTTTTCACGGTATCTTTTGGAAGCTTCAGCATGACTTAAAATCAAATGATGTGCTGCAATATAAGGCTCGGTTGCAGAGTTCCCTTCTGTACAATTTCCAAATTCCTTTGAACATCTATTTGGAGGATTAATTCCATTGTCAAATCCAAGAGAAGCAATCACTTTCGGTTCATTGAATGTCCACCAATTCTTTATTCTATCACCAAATGTCTTGAAACAGAATTCTGCATAATCAGCATAATCTTTGCTGCAAGATTCATATCATAGTAAATTAATTTTACAATTTAGACAATTTTCTAAGTTAACGGTGAGATTATCTCTCAACTTACACAATTTGTTTACTCAGGAAACCTCCATATCTCTCCTGAAGGGCAAGTGGCAGATCGTAGTGGTACAAATTCGCATGTGGGGTGATTCCTACATAGATACCAAAGTTGACATATTTCATCCAGTTATAAAAATATAACTAGAATATTGCAATCTATTATACATTGAAATTAATATATATACCTTTCTCAAGCATATAGTCTATCAATCTATTATAGTAGGCAACTCCTTTCCAGTTTACCTCCCCTGTGCCATCTACATCAAGGTTTGAATGTAAGCATTAATTAATCAAAAAGTAAAATGTATATGCCAGTTTTATAGTCAAGGAAGATGATATATGTACTTGGAAAAATTCTCGGCCATGAGATCGAAAATCGGTAGGCATCAAAGTTCATCATTTGCATCAAATTAACATCTTCCTGCAAACGGAAAAAGAGTAAAGAAATAAGCCTGACTAATTTAAATCTACAAGCCTTTGAATTAATAAGAAATAAAAATTCCAAGCCTTTGTATTAATAAGAAATAAAATAAAATAAAATCATACTTTATAATGATTATATTGATCAATGGAAACTTCACCAGTAGCATTATTTTTAATATTTCCTATAATAAAATAAAATAAAATCATACCTTGTAATGATTATATTGATCAATGGAAACTTCACCGGTAGCATTATTTTTAATATTTCCTGTTACATAATCCTTTTAAAATTTTACATTTTAAAAAAATTAGCATTTAAAAAAACTAAAAATTAAAGTAAAAATTAAAATCATTTGATTTAACCTGGAACTTTAACAAAAACATCCCATATACTAGATCCTCTACCATCTTTATTAGCCATTCCTTCAACTTGATATGCAGATGCAGCACTTCCAAACACAAAACCTTTTGGAAATATATCTCTGCTTAAGCCTCCAGTATCAAATCGCGGCTGCCATGCGCTAGCATTTACATGTGAAACAATACTAAAAACAGCAACGAACAACAAGAATAAAATTACTAAACTTTTCATGGTGACCAAAGCTATTGTTTTGTTTGAGTGAAAATAACTCAACTGTCAACGTGTATTTATAGGTGTGTGGAAGGATTTTATTGGAATTGAAAGAACTAATTTTAATTGAATTTCATTGTTTGTTTTTTCGGATAAGATATAGTTCTTATTTTAAATATTTGGATAAAGAGATATTGAAATATAAAATAAAATCTAAAAGAATATTTTAATTAACTTGTATCTTTGAATATTTCTCTAATTTTATATAAAAAAAAAAACTTTGAGAAATCTACTTGAGAAAACAAAAATATCACTTTTAATGACAGAAATAAATCTATTTTCAGATATGATAAAATTAAATAAAAAAGGTGATAATTCAAAAAAAAAAAAAAGCAAAAAAAGTGATCATAATCTTATCTCAATTTGATAGAAATAGATTTGATCAAACGAAAAAAATGATTAAACAGTTGTGATTAACTCTGATATGACAAAAAATTCAATTACTCAATTATTTTGAAGGGAAAAAGGTAGCATCATATCTTGATTTTGTGAGAGGGGGTTATCAATTAAAATTTGATTTTTTTATGAAATAATATAAAATATAATAAAAATAAAGATAAAAATTAAAATGTAAAATATAAAATAAATAAATTTCAAAATTAGTTAACATTTCAAGTTATCAAATAATATACTTATATTCAACATTTGATATTGAATATTGTATCAAATAATATACTTAATATTGTCATTTGATAATGAATCATCAAGTGGAGATAAAATTACAATCATATTTAATACTATTGTTATATACACAGTATCTACCCCTGAAAAAATTTATTTTTGTTTTTAATTTTGATGATTACCTTACTTTTATTTTTCTATAATCTCTAATAAACATAAAAAAGAAAACACATGGTATCTACAATTAAAAAAATCTGCTAATTTATGTGTATACATACATATTTAAATAGATTAAATTAATATTTCAAAACAATAGGTAAAATTAATTTATGCAAGACATGAGTCATAAATTAAATCAATATTAAAAATTCAGCACTTAATTTTTTTAGTTAATCAAACAACATCTTAATTTCAACTTAGTTTTTTTTTTATTTTTTTTATAAATAAGGAAAAAGATTCTGCATACAATTATTGATTATTGTCATTTCTTCTACCCATCGACCTGTTCCAAATATCTCTAAATCCTCAAAGAAATTCTAATCAAAACTGAATAAAAATTTTACCAAAAACAGTTGAAGTTTAACGAGGTCAATATTATTATTAATGATTATCAAATAGGCTGACAATTATTTTTTTCATTTCACAAAGTAAAATTAATAGAATGACACGGTAATAATTTATATTTTAAAAAATACAAAAACTAATTTAATACCATGTAAACAAAATCATTATTTACTAGTGTTTGTTAATATCAAGCCTAAAGTTTGCCTTGGAACTGGATTCCCTGCTCTTTAGCATCTATGCTTTTAATGCAATTTTGGTTGGCAGCTGCTGTATGTGAACAAGATTCCTTTTACAACCAGTGCAAAAAAAAAAAAAAAAAAAAAAAAAATTACATTGTCACAGAAATATATCACCATACCCACGAAGCCAAGAAACAACTCAATGCTTCCAAACGAATATATGCAGTGCTAGCAGGAACAATGAAACCAGGGCCAAACTCGCGAGAAAATGGTGCACATGGACTCTGACCGTGGCTGTCAAAGGTGTCAATTCTGTGTGAGCCAAGTCAAATCACACACTTTTCAGACCGAACCACTCTGTTCTCTGCATTGTTCCTTGCTTCCTCACAGTCACGTCGTATTTGCTTCGGTTCAATGTCTTTATAAGCAAACAAACCTTCACAAGTGAGTTGCTGAATGTTAAAAACGAGAATATACAAAATTAGCATTCTTGTTTGATAGCACACATTGTTTGAGAATGTAAAGAACTGTTTTGGAGCTTTTGAGGTTTTTTCTTATTTCCATTTTTTTCATTATTGCGCCCTTCACTAAAGCTACAAGAATCAAATGCAATATATAAGGAATGGGATTTATGACTCTCAAATTGATCCCTTCACTATCAAATGCAATATATAAGGAATTGGATTATGACTCAAATTGAGAATGCAAGCACCTTCAGTTATGAGGTTAAAGATGATTTTGGAAGCTATCTAAAATATAATATTGATAATAACTCAATAACACAGGTAAGGCTGATTAGAATTTGATATAAGACAAAAAAAACTTTGCTGTATACTAGCTTCTCAAATTAAAATCATTTTATTTAACCTGAAATTTTCACAAAAATATTCATATATTAGGTCCTCCACCATATTTGCTAACCATTTCTTTAACTTGATATGCAGATGCCATCATCCAAATACAAAACCCTTCGAAAAACTATCTCTACTAAAAAATTTCGATATTAAATCACGATGGCATTTGCATGCAGAAAAGTGATTATAATCTTATCTCAATTTGATAGAAACAGATTTGATCAAACGAAAAAATGACTAAATAGTTGGGATTACCTTCGATTTGACTAAAAATTCAATTACTCAATTGGAAGAAAGTGACATCATATCTTGATTTTGTGAGAGGAAGGTATATAAAATTTGATTTTTTATGAAATAATATAAAATGTAATAAAAATAAAGATAAAAATTAAAATATAAAATGAATAATTTTCAAAATTAGTTAACATTTCAAGTTATAAAATAACATACTTGTATTCAACATTTGATATTGAATATTGTATCAAATAATATACTTAATATTGTCATTTGATAATGAATCATCAAGTGGAGATAAAATTACAAGCATATTTCGTTTTGAACTCGCTGACTATTTAATACTATTGTTATATACACAGTATCTACCATTGAAAAAATTTATTTTTGTTTTTAATTTTGATGATTACCTTACTTTTATTTTTCTATAATCTCTAATAAACATAAAAAAGAAAACACATGGTATCTACAATTAAAAAAATCTGCTAATTTATGTGTATACATACATATTTAAATAGATTAAATTAATATTTCAAAAAAATAGGTAAAATTAATTTATGCATGAAATGAGTCATAAATTAATTCAATATTAAAAATTCAGAACTTAAATTTTTTAGTTAATCAAACAGCATCTTAATTTCAACTTTTTTTTTATTTTTTTTTATAAATCAGGAAAAAGATTCTACATACAATTATTGATTATTGTCATTTCTTCTACCCATCGACCTGTTCCAAATATCTCTAAATCCTCAAAGAAATTCTAATCAAAACTGAACAAAAATTTTACCAAAAACAGTTGAAGTTTAACGAGGTCAATAATATTATTAATGATTATCAAATCGGTTGACAATGTTTTTTTTCATTTCACAAAGTAAAATTAATAGAATGACACGGTAATTATTTATATTTTAAAAAATACAAAAACTAATTTAATACCATGTAAACAAAATCATTATTTACTAGTGTTTGTTAATATCAAGCCTAAAGTTTGCTTGGACTGGATTTCCCTGCTTTTAGCAGCTATGCTTTTTAATGGCAATTTTGGTTGGCAGCTGGCTGGTATGTGAACAAGATTCCTTTTCAATCCAGTACAAACAAAAAAAAGAAAAAAAAGAAATTGACATTGTCACAGAAATATATGACCATACACCACGAAACCAAGAAACAACTCAAATGCTTCTAAACGAATATATGGCAGCTGGCTAGCAGTGAACAATGAACCAGGCCAAAACTCACGAGAAAATGGTGTACATGGCTCTGCCTGTGGCTGTCAAAGGTGTCAATTCTGTGTGAGCCAAGTCAAATCACACACTTTTTAGACCGAACAACTCTTTTCTCTGCATTGTTCCTTGCTTCCTCACAGTCACGTCGTATTTGCTTCTGTTCAATGTCTTTATAAGCAAACAAACCTTCACAAGTGAGTTGCTGAATGTTAAAAACGAGAATATACAAAATTAGCATTCTTGTTTGATAGCACACATTGTTTGAGAATGTAAAGAACTGTTTTGGAGCTTTTGAGATTTTTTCTTTTTTCCATTTTTTCCATTTTTTTTCATTATTGTGACCTTCATTAAAGCTACAAGAATCAAATGCAATATATAAGGAATGGGATTTATGACTCAAATTGAGAATGCAAGCACCTTCAATTATGAGGTTTAAGATGATTTTGGAAGCTATGTAAAATATAATATTGATAATAACTCAATAACACAGGTGAGACTGATTAGAATTTGATATAAGAAAAAAAAACTTTGCTGTAAACTAGTTTCTCAAATTAAAATCATTTTATTTAACCTGAAATTTTCACAAAAATATTCATATATTAGGTCCTCTACCATATTTGCTAGCCATTTCTTTAACTTGATATGCAGATGCCATCATCCGAATACAAAACCCTTCGAAAAACTATCTCTACTCAAAAATTTCGATATTAAATCACGATGGCATTTGCATACAGAAAAGTACTAAAAAATGCGAGTCAAAGCACTAACAAAATTGCTAAAAAATATGATTGACAGCAACAATAAAATTACAAAGCTCTGGTGGGAATTCTTAACAAAATATCTATTTTAATTGAATTTTTGTGTTTGCTTTAATATAAGATAACACTGTTATTTTAAATATTTGGATAAGGGAACATTGAATAATAAAATCAAAAAAAGAATTACTATAGTTGATAAATGAAACTTTTTATTTTGATAGAAGAAATTAAAATAAATTTGCTAAATAAAATCAGTCAGATTTAAAATGATATTTCATTCTCTCAATATCTGATATTTTCTATTTAATTTTTATCTTTGAATAATTCTCTAATTTTATAAAAAAAATCCACCTGATAAAACAAAATATTCTGCAAAATATTTCTTTTCAAATTTGAGGAAATTAAATAAAAAAATTGTCATAATATTATCTCAAATCAATAGAAAAATAAAAAAGCAATCAAACCCACAAATGGCTAGTAGTATAATATTTTCGTAGACTAATGGTATAACTTCATTTCAACCTTTTTTTTTTCCTAAAATAATAAAAAATGGTCTATGAATTTTATCATTTTATCTAAATAAATCTTTATAAGTTATTATATCCAAATAAATTCTTAACTTTAATTTGAATGCAAATAAACTCTTAACCTTTAATTTATATTTAAATAAGTTCTTAACTTTTACTTTATATCTAATAAACCTTTAAAATAAATTAATCTTTTGTTTGATATAAGAGTTTATTTAGATACAAATCAAATAATAAAGATTTATTTGAATATAATAAAATATAAAAACTTATTCTTAAAAAATAATTCAAAGACTTTTTTTAATATTTTAAATTTTTTAATAAATAAATTTCAACTTTTCATATTTTAAGAAAATTGGGGAAAACATTTTGCGATTATTAGTTATTTTGTCCCTTCATATGTCAAATTGAAAAAAAAAAAACATTTAAATTAAAAAGAAATGAAAGTCTAATGTTATTGGCCTAAAGTGGACAAAGTGCCTAGTTGGACTTCCAAGTTTGGTTAGTTTTGTATTGTTTAAATAATTAATATATAAGTTAAATTTTGATTTACCATAAGTGTATAAGTGCTAAAGATTGTTAATCAACTATAAGATAATACTTCATTAATAAATAAAATTAAAAATAGTCAAGTTCTTAAAAATAAATTACTTTTAGTTTTAAAATCTTTCTATGATGGAAAAAATTTATTTATCACAGATGACACAATAATTATTTCATCTATGTTCATATTATACTGTTTAAATTGATTAAGCATTTTCGAATTTACGCAATTGTTCAATAACATCTTAACCATCAATTGTTCGATAATTATTGAAATGATTGTTGAGAAATTTCTTACTTGTTATATCCTCAGTCATACACTTACTCTCCAATTTGTCCCATAATTCATTTGTAGTAGTCTAGTTTTGGAATGTATCAAATAGATGTAGACACCAAAATTGTCTGAATTTTTAATTAAGTCTCGATTTAAAATTTATTAGGTATATTGGGTTCTTGAGTCGAGGCCCAATTTCATTCTTTAAGCCTAAAGCCTGCTTTTATTTTATTTTATTTATTTATTTCTTTTTTTAATTAATATTAATTAATTAATTAATTAAAAAAATCTAAGAAACAAAAAAAACAAGGGGGCGAGAGGATGCCTAGTGTCATGCACAACACCACTAGCACTACCCAGCCTTGTTGGGACCTTGTGCCACCTACCCAGGCACAGGGCCAAGGCCAAGCAAAAGAAACAAAAAGGTAGGAGGTTGGTGCTTATACGACGCCCTCTTTGCTAAGCCCTGTGCCACCCTCTCAAGCATAAGGTCACGATTGAAGCTCTATAAATAAAGCTATGTAGCTGACCCTAAAATGGGACAGATGAGAGAAACCTTGCAAAGAAAAAATTGTCAGATTAAAAAAAAAAGCTTTTTTTCATAAGGAAAAAACAAAAAACCAAAAACCAAGTCAGGAAAGACCAAAACCTCAACCTTTGGAATGGGGACCACAGCGCCAAACAAAAAAAATTAGAGAAAAAAATCATTTTTTGGCCGAAGATTAAAGGGCAGATTTAAGGGATTTAGGATCTCTTTTGGTAAAAAGAAAGTTGGATTTGGGTTCAGGGAGTTAAGGAGAATTATTTGATGATTTTTCGATAATCGACAATGGCAGCGAGACAACGACCAATCAGCCCTTCCACGTTTCTGTTTAAGAGAAAAAAAATAGAGCTTTTTTTTCTAGAGATGGGAGAAACAAAGTAAACAAAATTTGGGGTTTTATATAAACTGCTAAGAGCCAAAACGATGTCATTTCAATAAAAATCAAAACGATGTCATTTTGGCTAAAGAAGGATTCATGCATTAGCCTTGACCCTACTTGGGGGCTACACAACTAACCTGATGACCCAACATCCCTCTGACCTTTGACCGGTCTAGCCGAACCAACCTAAACAAGATCAAATCGGCATTGAACCTGACCAGACTGCTACTGACCTACACACCTAGATCAGCGTTGACAGATTCAGGTAAAATTTTTTTTTAATATTATTTTTGTTATTTTAAATTTTATTATTAGTATTTATGCATGTTAAAAAGTTTATATTTGCAAGAATAAATTTTTATTGTAATAAATAATTAATCAATAAATAAAAATAGATAATGAAATATATAGTTAAATTTTTTTGATAATTTTGTTATTTTTAAAACAAACCTAATAATTACAATAATAATTAAAAAATAATTAAAAAATAAAAATATATAAAAATATATAAAAAAATTTTTATCCGACGATGAGATTCAAAGGTACTTCGAAAATTGATACCTATGAAATCTCTAAGTGAAAAAATTCTTTTTAAATATTATCCACATATTAGAGTATTTATAAAAAAAATTTCAATACCATAAAAATTTTCCTTTTCACTAATAAATTAAAAATAAAGTGATAAAAAATAAGAAAAAAAGAAATTTCATCCTATGATGAGATTTTAAAAATATTTCAAGTAGTGATACCTTACAAAATCCCTAGGTAAAAAGATTTCTTTTAAATATTACTAGTGTATTATAATATTTATAAAAAAAATTTTCATATGATAAAATTTTCTCTTTTCTTAAAATAATAAAAAAAAATAATTCAATAAAAAATATCAATAAAATTTTTAAAAAATAAATAAAATGTGTGCATAACATGTTACCATTTGCATTATATGCATGTCATAGTTTTTTAAGAAAAGTAAATTCAAGCCTCTGAGGATGAGATTTTAAGGTATTCTGATAAACGATGCCTACGAAATCTCTAGGTGAGAAAGAGTTCTTTCAATGTTACCAATATATTGGAACATTTTAAGAATTATGTCAATAAAAAGGTTTTGATTTATTTTTCTCGACTAAAATGGAACAACAAAAGAAAATAAATAATAAAAAGATAATAAAAAAAACAAAGTTTTAATAAACAAAGAAAATCAAGGAAATTATTCTTCAAACACTGATGTAAACACTAAATTTTGTCCAGGTCTTTTAGGTTCTTCGAATCGAATCTTAATTTTAAATTTGTTTGGGTTTTATTGGATTCATGGGCTGAGGCTCTTTTTTTAATCCATTTGGCCAATTTCGTTTTTGGGCTTAAGCCAACCCATTATTTTTTATATTAAAAATACAATGATATTAAATAATAATTATAATAAATAATTAATTAATTAAAAAAATAAAAAAATGGCTAAAAAATAAAAAACAAAAAAACAAAAGGGCTAATGGCAATGGGTGCACCCCTTCCTCCTGTGCTCTAGAGCCCTTACCCTGCCTTTTGATCCCTTGACTCTTACAACCTACCTCAAACTAATCACCACCTACTCTTCCAATCAGCCTTATAAAACCCATAACCCAAAGAAAGACAAAAAAGGGCCCTTACTACACCCCAGCTTGATCCTACCTTGTCCAAAAATCTGCGCCCATAGACTCACACTTATCAAACACAAAAAAAAAAAAACTAGAACCAAAAAAAGGGCCTGCCAAAAACAAAAAAAAAAAAAACACAATCCTTCCCAAAAAGGAGGAACCCAACGTCGAGAGCCCGCAATAAAAAAAAAAATCAATCTAAAAAAAACATAAGTCAGAATAAAAAAAAAAGGCCAAAACTTTAAAAGGTCGATCTAGGATGTTTAGGATTTTTTTTTAGTGAAAATGAGTTCAGATCTGCAAAGAAGAGATTGAGGGGAGAGTTTTGAGAGTTTTTAGGATTTCCTAGCAATTGGAGTCAGTAGCCGATGAACAGCAACTGGTGGCCACTGGCTGATCGACCTAAATAGAGGAGCTCAGAGAAAGAGAGGTAAAAAGAGATGAGATAAAAATGAAAGAAAAAAATTTTAGTTTTTATAAAAGGCTGAAAGCCAAAATGACGTCGTTTTCATAAAGAACCAATTCGATGTTGTTTTAAGCCCTAGGATCCATATGTCAACCTGAAACTCAACCCGATCTGCACACCCGACCCAACGATCGCTTTTTCCTTTGACCTTTGATCGGTCTAGTTGAATTAGCCCAAATCGAACTAAACCAACGCTACACCCGACCAGACCGACGAACTACTCAGACCAGCATTGACAGGACCATTGACTGATCTAGTTCAAGTAAATTTTCATTGAATTTTTTAATTTTTTAATATTATTTTTGTCATTTTAAATTTTATTATTAATATTTATGCATGTTAAAATATTTAAATTTGCTAGGATAAATTTTTGTTGTAATAAATAATTAATCAGTAAATAAAAATAAATAATGAAATATATAGTTAAAATTTTTTATAATTCTGTTAATTTAAAAATATACCTATAATAATGAGAATAATAAGAAATATAATTAAAAAAAGGAAAAAATAATAAATATTGATTAATTTGTTAAAAATAAAATGATAAAAAATATGAAAAAAAAAATTTTATCCGAGAATGGGATTCTAAAAGTATTCTGAGTAGTGATGCTTTAAGAAATTCCTAAGTGAGAAGTCTTTTTTAAATATTATCAGTGTATTGGAATAATTATAGAAAATCTTCAATATTATAAAATTCTTTTTTTTCTTCAAAATAAATAATAAAATAATAAAAAATCAATAAAATTTCTAAAAGATTAATAAAATGTGTGCATCAACATATTATCATTTGCATTTCATGCATGATCTTTTTTTATGAAAAATAAATTTGAGACCCTGAAGATGAGATTTTAAGATTTTTGAGAAGTGATGCCTAAGAAATCTCTAGGTGAGGAAGGGTTCTTTTAATGTTACCAACGTATTAGAATATTTTAAGAATTATTTCAATAAAAAGGATTCTAATTTATTTTTCTTGAAAAAAACTTGAAGAATAAATGATAAAAAGCAATAATAATAATAAAAAAATTAAACTTCAATAAATAAAAAAAATCAAGGAGATTATTTTTCAAACACCAAAAATAAGATTATTTTCATCAAAATCACAAGATAACACATAATTAATTGGTACCGTTTTAAAAAAGCACTGTGGGGTACTAATCTTTTCCTACATGTAATCGACTCTCAAACCTAGATTATTTTACAAACCCTAAAACTATCTTTTTCATAAATTTTAATTAATTTTAAGATTTTATTAAAAGGATAAATTTTAATAGGTGGCCAATCGCAACTAACCAAAAAAAAATTGGTAGCGACTCCGTTTTCTATTTTTTATTTTTAATTTCATTCCAAATTCATTGGGCGGCTTTAAAACCATTACAATAGCTTGGTGACTCTACTGGGGATGCCATTTGTTTTCGAGAGTTAGGCTAAAATTAACTATGTGTTATCCTTAAATTTTGATTTAAATAATCTAAATCAATATTTAATTTTAATTTCCTAGATTTTGATTTTATTTCTTTAAAAAAAACTACAACAAAAAAAAATAAAAAAAAAAAAAACAAACCAAAAATAAAAAACAAAAGAAAAAGAAAATTTCACATTTTTTTTACTATACTTTTTGTTCTTTTCCTATTTATTTTTTTTATAAATTAGGAGACAGTTGAACACAATAACATATTGCACTTCATGCATGAGCTCTATAATCGAGTTTCATCCCTTATAGGAGGAAGTAAAGTACCTATGCCCTCGTGAGGTAATAACCTTCGCAATGACAAACAAAATACTTCTATTCAAATTGAACATTTTTCGTTCATAACCTGTAATGGGTAAGGATCAGGGTGCCTTACTAGTCTAGTGTGGATGCCAATGAGGAACAAATTGAGAACTTTTAGATGAACAAATCCTCACTTAATATATAGTGAACCTTAAAGGGCCAGCCTTTGATATAGCATTGCTTTTTTGTAGAAATAAGAGAAGTATTTTCTTGAAAAAAAAGAAGAAAATTCTCTTTTGACATGTGGTTCATTCATTTGGTGGTTAACCAAAATTTGCATTTTTTTTGAATAAAATGAAAATTTTTTAACATTGTCCAATGAACATAAAAAAAAAAAAAGCAAAATTTTCAAAAAAATTAAAAGTTTTATTTCTTAAATTCTTTTATTATTGGCCAAATAAATATTAATTTTCAAGTCCTAGTCACTTTATGTGATAAAAAAATGTGTTTTTCCTTAAAAAAAAGTCTTTAAATGTTGTTTTATCTTTCATACATCATTATAAGATAATATTGCATTCCATCCCATCCATATCAATAGATAATACATGCATTCTATTACATGCACATGCATCCAATGCACATCTTAATAGGTAATGCATGCGCTCCATCTCATTATAGATTTTTTAAGGCAATGTCAAGCTCATTAAGTTGACACAACACATACATTGCATTCCATATAGACATATGTCATGCACATGGTAGGACTATGCATTTCATACAAACATGTTGTATTAGTTATAGGTATACATCTTATTACTCGTGTAAGTATATGATTACATTTTATACATATGGATCCATGAATAGTAAAGCTAACATGCATTGTATTTCACAAGAATATACCCATCATCCCTATAATAAAATATTACATACATATTAATGGATGTTGAAATTTTTATCATTTGGAACTTTGTACTATGAAAATTCATTATCTTAGGCATTTTGATGTTTCATGACATTCTTTAGGCATAATTGTCATATTCATAAACATGCTTTATATGCCATATAAGTTAGATTTGTTTTGTGGCATTCATTTAATAAGGGTCATGGTATAGAATTTTTTGTTTAAGTCCCAGAATAAAATGTTTGTCTTGGTGGGAATTAGAATGACAAAAATGAGAGATTAATTAGAAGCAAGAATTAGTGCGTTAGAGTTAAATTAAAAAAAAATTTTGGCTCAAGCTTTAAGAGATGAAATAACAGATGGCTCAATTGATAGAAATGGTTAAAGACAGTGATGAGGTTAAGTTTATTGCTCTTCAAAGATCATTGTCACTTTTGATTCTATCAGATTAAGATCAACTAGCTTTTATTAATTCTAGCACTTTTTTCGAGCATACTAGGGCATTGGGTGATTCGAATAGTGACCAAAGTTTAGGTGAGCTCAAGAGAGGAATGGGTGAACTGGCCACACAAATGACTAAATTCAAAAACCTGATTTTCAAGATGGAATCACCTGATTTCAAACAACCATCACCAATTATCCTGAGTCTAAACCTGTACTTAAATCTTTTTTATGACTACATTCAACCTCATTTCCAAGCACTTAGGATTAGGCTCCTAAATTTCATGCAACCTTCGAGAATTTTAGACTTGAATCCACGTTTATCACCTCATGTTTCACAACTGCTTGTTTAGCATGCTATCCCATCACCACCTTTTTAGCCTAACCTTAGACGTAGAGTTTTTCAATTCACTCTAAGATCAACTGGACCACCATTTTTCTAGCAAAGTAGACCAACCGTATAATAGGAAAACTCTCGCAACACTAAAGAAAAAACCTCTATTGACCCAATACTCATGTCTTACACAGATTTATACCCACTGCTCATGGAAAAAGACCTCATTGGCCTTATCTTTATTAAACCACTTAAGCCAATTTATCCTAAATGGTATGAGCCTAATGCTCGATGTAAATACCATTTTGGCATTGTAGGCCATTCTCTAGAAGACTGCACGTCCTTGAAAATATAGGATACAAAGACTGATGAAAGCCAAATATCTAGGTTTTAATGCCCAAATGAAGCTAGCTGTTCATAAAAACCTTTCATTGATCCATGCCAAGATAGTAAGTAGTGCTGTAGGCAACAGTAAGGTTGGCCAGGATGATGAATAAAAAGTCAAAGCTTTTAAAGCCAAAGGTTGTCCTCCCAAGCAATCATAGTCAACTATTTTTTGATTTTTTAGGTGAGATAAAAGGGAGTGAGAGCAGGTCTAGCACTTTTTGGCCCTAGCCCTAGAATTGTTCATTATGGGTAAACTTGATACTTTTGGGAATGAATGAAAACTTCTTTTGACTTGAATTTTCTGTGACTTGATGCCTCTATTTACTTTTAATAATTGTATGCCTAAAAGAGCCCATGAAAAAGTGTGATGGTTGTAAATATGTCTTCACCAAACTTTTGAGGTAAAAGGAATGTCTTTAGATAACCCAACCTAAATATAGCATGGAACTCAAGTTTTCTCTCAACAATAATAATAAATTTAACTTGCATATCATGCATCATCTATTTGAATTCATTGTTTTTCATTCCAGCTAAGGATAAGGAATGGTGATTGTGAATATAATTTTGTCAACCTTCGAAGCAAAAAAATATTTTTGATAATAGAATTCATGTCATACATTCTGACTTTTAGTAATTAATAAATGGTTTAAGGATAGTGCATGCTAAAAAATAAGATCAATTAAGTTGCACATTTATAACACTCAAGTCGGTACCAGAATCACGAAAAATAAAAATACAAGTTAATGGACAAAGTGAAAAAGACCTAAGGAGAGATCAAGGAAATGGTCACAGAAATACAATAGAACATGAACAAACAGTTGGCATAATTAAAATAGATGTTAGCAGAGTTGACAAAAAGAAAAGAAATTGTTGAAACATACAGGGCAAAGGAGGAAACAACTATTAAGACACCATCGTATTCATTTGGGTTCACATATGTTCAAGACCCTCATATGCTGCAAGCACCTCCAACAATTCATCAACCTTATATTGGCACTTCTGTCAAGTTGCCATCAGTTTAAACAAATGTCAATCTCAAGCCTACTCTCTATGATTCCATTACTCTGCTTAATGTGGATGATTTTAAAGAATTGAAGAAAATGAAAAATGTGCAAGATCATCAAGAGATATAGTGATGAAAGATAAGTATAACCTATTAGAAAAGTGATTAAAGGTAATTAAAGGCCATGATGTATACAAGAATGTTAATGCCAACAAACTTAGTCTAGTACCTAATCTTGTCATTCCATCAAAATTTAAAGCCTTAGATTTCAAAAAGTATGATAGAAGGAAATGCCCCTCAACACACATCATCATGTACTATTGAAAGATGATAGCCCACACCCATGATGATAAGTTTCTGATCCATTGCTTTCAAAATGGTCTTATCAGATCTGCAATAAAATGGTATGCTTAGCTGGACCGAAATAAGATTTGCTCTTGGAATGATTTGGCTAGGGCTTTCTTAACACAATACAAGCATGTTGAAGATATGGTGTCAAATAGATTGTCCCTATAGAACATGGAAAAAAGATTAGTTGAAACTTTTAAAGAATATGCACACAGATGGAAAGACATAGCAACCTAAGTACAATCACCTTTGTCAGAGAAAGAAATCACTATTTTATTTGTCAATTCCTTGAACACTCTCTATTATGAAAGAATGATAAGGAATGTCTCCAAAAACTTTATTGACATGGTGATTTTTAGTGAGATTATAAAAAAAACAATCAAGAATGGTATGATTAAGTTAAAAGATACAACATATGTTGAAAAGGGAATTACATCAGAAAAAAATGAAGGGGATGTGCAAGCAGTCATAAAGGAAAGGCAGCTACCCAACAACTTCATCTTGTACAATCCTTATCTTTTTCATCAACCTCATTACCTGTCATAGGCAATATCCCTTAAAACCCACATCTTTGCTAACTAAGCCAACATTTAAGCTTTCCAGTAAATTTTCATCCTCAAATGACTATTCACGATCTTGTTCTTACATTTAAACCTATCACCTAACCAACAAAGAATCAAAAGAGACTAAAGAATGATCAAGAAAAATTACCAATCCCTATTTTTCACCTTTTGCCTTTACTAATAAAATGCTGGTATCTCACTCTTGTGCCTCCAAAAATAACACCAATTTCATCAGCGATGAGTTATGATCCTAATAGCAAGTGTGATTATCATATGGGGGCAATCGGTCACTCGACTGAAAAATGTAGACAGTTGAAAGAAAAACTTGAGAATCTCATTAAGAGTGATGTTCTGACTCAAAAGCTTATAGAACGATGGAAGTTGATTATATCCAATTTCAAGATGTAAGAAGTTGAAAGAAGGTCTCAAGTGTTGAAAAATCAAGATATGATGATTTTCTTTTAAATCTTTCCACCATTTATGTATGAGATGTGCATGGTGTCCCTAGAAGTTATCTAACTTATTTTGGAAGCAATGAATGCTTTGAATTTATCTATGAAATTTTCTCTTTACACATTTGTTTGAATAAAAGTCGAATATAAATAATTTTCAAAATCATCAAAAATAAAAACAAAAATAAAAAGAGACAAGAAAAAAAAGGAAAAAAACTTTTTTTGTAATAAAAGATGGAAGAATTCTTGAAGGAAATGACAATTACTATTAGGAAAAAGCTCATCAAATACCTTTACCTCTGTTCGAATACTTTCATGTCCCTAATTAATCAAATTATTTGACCCATTAACTATAGCCTTTTAAGGAATGTGAGTTTGAATTATGACATAAAGAGGTGACAACCTTTTCTTAGGCAAGAAAGGTTAATTTTGAAAATTTGTTTTAAATTTAGAAAATAAAATACTCTTTTCAAATTTTCAATTGGTAATTCAATATATGTCAAAATTTTGCTATGACCATGACACAAAACTACCTGAACTTTTTCTCTTAGGTAACCCTTGTTTCACATCTTAAGGCACATTGATTTAAAGAAGCAGAATCTTTTTTTGCCTAAGACAATTTGTTTCATACGTTTATACCTTTTCTTTTCCTTTCATTGAGAAAATGCCAAACAATTTGGAGCCTAAAGAGCCTTTTTGAATTATGCAGTCAATCCCATACAATTTGATTTTTATCGTTATAAGAACCTTAAGTGGAAAACAATATGGGGCATCACAAAAAAAAAGCAAGAAAAAAATAAAAACAAAAAAAAGCAATAAGCCAAAAAAAAAGGAATAAAGTGAATAAAGTTGCTGAATTTAAAGCCAAATGTTTCACAAAAAAAAAGGCAAAGAAAGAAAGCTAGAGAATGCTCCATTAGATCCTCGGCCTAATTATCTTCAATAACAAATTTTGAGTCTATTATCCATTCTTTTATAATCTTGAACCTTGGCCTATATTATATACCTTGAAAAATTTATTTTGATCAAATGTGGACACTAGGATTGAAGAGCCATGTCGTTAAATTTTTGTATATACTTGTTATTAATTGGCAACATACTACCAAGTTCTTCTTTGTTAGAAAATATAGCTTTAAGGTGAAAACCCCAAATGGTAGTTTAGAGCTACAGTCATTCTTGAGGCTCTAAAAAAATTTTAAAGTTCCAAGGTTCTATTCAGAATAAAAAACCTAGATGTAGAACCTTTTATAAAGTTAGTTCCTAATAAAGACTTCGCATTTCATCAAATGGTGCAACAAAAAAAAATCAACCATTTTCGCTTCCCAAATCTTGTTCGGAAAGTAATGGCTACTTTTGACACACATTGAAGTATCACATTTTCAATAAAAAAAGTGTTTTAGAAAGTTATCTCTTTCATGAGCCTAAGAGAAATCCTTACAAACCTCATCAAGCTTTTCATAAGATATGTCCACCAGTGAAGAAAATTGAATTATCAATTACCCTCTATCCACGAGCATTCCAAATAATAATCATCAATTTCTAAGAGATTCAAAAATCATGAGTTTTAAATTTTTTCATTGATTGCAAAAATACTTTATTTAGGGTAATTTTGTGATCACTTTTAAACATTTTAGAGATTATTTAAGCATTTTGTATAGAATACTGAGATTATTTTTTTTTGTGAAAATTAAACATTGAAAATTTGAATAGAGATCTTTTGAGAAAAAAAAAAAAGATATTCGTAATTGCATCGTTTGCTTATGTATCACAGGAAAGGCATTCACATTTGCATCACTTGTATTTGTACTTGCATGTGCAACATGAGAAAGATATTCGCATTTACATCATAACCAAGGCATTCACATTTGCACCATAAGAAAGACATTTGCATTTGCATCATGGCATTTGCATAATGAAAAAAAGGTATTTGTAGGGGCATCTACAAAAAATGAACATTAGCATTTACATTATGAAAAAGCCCTTTGTATTGAGGAGCCAAAAAAGGAGAAAGAAATCTATCATGAAAAGATGAGAAAAAGAAAAAATAGTTTGACAAAAAACCAAAATGTCAACAAAGTTTGAAGTTGAAAGAAAATGGATCTATAAAAAGCAAAGAAGTTATTAAAAAAGGAGTAAGAAAGGTGAGATATGATACAAAAGAAGACTTAAGTCCAGTTAAGCTGGCATCCAGGCATATTTCTAAGATGTCTGAGCATAATTTTTAAGACCTCTGAGCAAAACATTTTAAATTTTCAAAGTTTTGATGCCTCTAATATATGAAGCGTATTCAAAGATTTTGAAATCCTTAAAAACTCTGGGCACAATCTTTAAGACCTCTGGGCAAAATATTTTAAATTTTTAAAGTTTTGACACCTCTAAGCATTCAAAGATTTTGAAATCCTTAAGACCTTCGAGCATGATCTTTAAGACCTTCGAGCAAAATATTTTAAATTTTCAAAGTTTCAATGCCTTTGATATGGGGAGCACTCAAATATATTAAGATTTGTAAGACCTTCGGGCATAATTCGTAAGACCTTTGAGCAAAATATTTTACATTTTCAAAGTGTCAAATGAACATTAGCATTTACATTATGAAAAAGCCCTTTGTATTGAGGAGCCAAAAAGGGAGAAAGAAATCTATCATGAAAAAATGAGAAAAAGAAAAAATAGTTTGGCAAAAAACCAAAATGTCAACAAAGTTTGAAGAGTTGAAAGAAAATGGATCTGCAAAAAGCAAAGAAGTTGTTGAAAAAGGAGTAAGAAAAGTGAGATATGATACAAAAGAAGACTTAAGTCCAGTTAAGCTGGCACCCAGGCATATTTCTAAGACCTCTGAGCACAATTTTTAAGACCTCTGAGCAAAACATTTTAAATTTTCAAAGTTTTGATGCCTCTAATATATGAAGCATATTTAAAGATTTTGAAATCCTTAAAAACTCTGGGCACAATCTTTAAGACCTCTGGGCAAAATATTTTAAATTTTTAAAGTTTTGACACCTCTAATGTATGAAAAGCATTCAAAGATTTTGAAATCCTTAAGACCTTCGGGCACGATCTTTAAGACCTTCGAGTAAAACATTTTAAATTTTCAAAGTTTCAATGCCTTTGATATGGGGAGTACTCAAATATATTTAGATTTGTAAGTCCTTCGGGCATAATTCGTAAGACCTTTGAGCAAAATATTTTACATTTTCAAAGTGTCAATACCTCTAATACAAGGAACACTCAAAGATGTTGAGATTTGCAAGACCTCTGGGCATAATCTTAAGACCTTCGGACATAATCTTTAAGACCTCCAAGCATAGTCTCTAAATCCTCTAGGAAGGATTCGTCAGTGTTTTGAGCTAAATCTATTTTAGTTTTGAGATTCGTAACTTCCAAGTCCTCCAAACAAGATTTGTAAATCTTTTAAGCTAAATCTATTTTAATTTCAAGATTTATATGACCTTTGAGCATGATCTCCTACTTTTATTTTGAAAAGATATTAAGTTTTTATTTAAAAGAGTTTTCAAAAATATTTTCAAATGAAATAAAAAACAAAAAAAAATTAAAAAATTATAAATCGTTATTCAAAACAAAATTGATGTTTTTATCTTTACCCTCTTCCTGATTCTCAGTAATGCACAAAGAAAGGCAGCTGTAGATATCAAATTTTATCTAGGTCTTTCGGGGTTCTTGGAATCAAATCTTGGTTTTAAATTCATTCGGGTTTTATCAATTTATAAGCTAAAGCCCTTTTTTCTAATTTATCGATGTCCAATTTCATTTTTGGGCTTAAGCTAGCCCACTATTTTTTTATATTAAAAATACAATAGTATTAAATAATTATTATAATAATTAATTAATTAATTAAACAAAAAATATAAAAAAATAAAGGCTAAAAACCAAAAAAAAAAAAAAAACAAAAAGGCCAGTGGCAGCGGGTGCCATGCATGGCATCAATGCTACACCTTGCCTCTCATACCTTACAGCCCTTACACTACCCTCTGATCCCTTGCACCCATGCCCTAGAGCCCTTATCGTGCCTTCTGATCCCCTAACTCCTGCAACCTACCCCAAACTAACCACCACCTACTCCTATAATTAGCTTTATAAAATCTATAACACAAAGAGAAATAAAAAAAGGCCTCTACAATGCACCTGCTCAATCCTACCTCATCCAAAAACCCATTCTCACAGACTTGCACCCATCAAACACAAAAAAAAAATACCCAACATAAAAAAAAAGGCTTGCTAAAAACCAAAAAAAAAAAAAAAACATAGTCCTTCCCAAAAGGGAACCTAACACCAAGAGCCTTTTGCGAAAAAAAAAAAAAAATTAGTCTAAAAAAAAGAGAAAAAAATGCAAATAAGAATACAAAAAGAAAAAAAAAAGTTTGGTTGAAACTTTGAAGGCCAATCTAGGCCATTTGGGACTCTTTTTGGTGAAAGGGAGCTTAAATCTATAGATATGAGGTTAAGATAAGAGTTTTAACAGTTTTTGGGATTTTTTGGCTATCGAAAATGGTGACTGATGAATGGTGATCGACGACTGATGAATGGTGATCGGCGACCAATGCAACGGACGACCACCAGTCAATTGGCCTAGAGAGAAGAGCTTTGAGAAAGGAAGAGAAATAGAAAGAGAAAAGATAAAAATGAGAGAAAAAATTTTGTTTTGGTTTATATAGAAGGTTGAAAGCCAAAACAATGTTGTTTCAATAAAATATCAAAACGACGTTGTTTTAAGCCTCAGGATCCGTGTGCCAACCCAAAACTTGGCCCAGTCTACACATTCGACCCGACAACCTACTTCTCCCTTTGACCTTGACCAATCTAATTAAATCGATCCAGAGCAAACTAGACCAGCACTGAACTCAACCAAACCACTGAATTGCCCGAACTAGAATTCATTAAACCATTAACCGATCTAGTTCAAGTAAAAAGTTTTTTTTTTTGAATTTTTTAACATTATTTTTGTTATTTTAAATTTTATTATTAACAATTATCATGTTAAAATATTTAAATTTGTTAGGATAAATTTTTATTGTAATAAATAATTAATCAGTAAATAAAAAAATAATGAAATATATAATTAAATTTTTTTATAATTCTATTAATTTTAAAATAAATCTAATAATAATGATAATAATAAGAAAAATAATTAAAAAACAAAAATAATATTAATAATAATAATTGACTAATTTGTTAAAAATAAAATGATAAAAGATATGAAAAAAAAATTTTATCCAATGATAGAATTCTAAAAGTATTACGAGTAGTGATACTTTACGAAATTCTTAGGTAAGAAATTTTTTTAAAAATATTATCACTGTATTAGAATATTTATAGAAACTCTTCAATAATATAAAAATTTCTCTTTTCTTTAAAATAAATAATAAAATAATAAAAAATAATAAAATCAATAAAATTTCTAAAGGATTAATAAAATGTATGTGTCAACATATTATCATTTGCATTGCATGCATGATCTTTTTTTACGAAAAGTTAATATAAGCCCTAAAGATGAGATTCTAAGATATTCGGAGAAATGATGCTTAAGAAATCTCTAGGTGAGAAAAAGTTCTTCTAATGTTACCCACGTATTGAAATATTTTAAAAATTATTTCAATAAAAGGATTCTAATTTATTTTTCTTGAATAAAACTTGAACAATAAATGATACAAAGCGATAATAATAATAATAAAAAAAATTAAACTTCAATAAATAAGAAAAATCAAAGAGATTATTTTTCAAACACCAAAAGTAAGATTGTTTTCATCAAAATCACAAGATAACACATAATTAATTGGTATCATTTTAAATAGGGGTTGTAAAGGTACTAATCTTTCCCCACATGTAATTACCTCCTGGACTCAAACTGTTTCACAGACCGTAAAATTAATTTTTTAATAAATTTTAATTAATTTTAATATTTTATTAAAATGATAGATTTTAATAGGTGGCCAATCGCACCTAGCTAAAAAAGATTGGTACAACTCTGTTTTCCATTTTTTGTTTTTAATTTTGGTTCCAAATTCATTAGGCAGCTACAAAACCATTACAACAATAGAAAATAAGACTATTTTTATCAAAATCAAATGATAACACGTAGTTAATTGGTACCATTTTAAACAAGTGCTATAAAGTTGCTAATCCTTCCCCACGCATAACCAACTCCTGATCTCAAACTATTTTGCAGACTCTAAAATTATCTTTTTAATAAATTTTAATTTACTTTTGAATTTCATTAAAGGGATATGTTTTAATAGGTGGCCAATTGCACCTAGCCAAAAAAGATTGGTGGTGACTATTCTTTTGTTTTTATTTTTGTTTCCAAATTCATTGAGCAATTCCAAAACTATTACGATAGCTTGACGATTCCACTAGGGACGCCATTTTTTTCGAGAGTTAGGCCAAAATTAACTACGTGTTATCTTCAAATTTTGATTTAAACAATCTTAATCATTTTTAATTTTAATTTTTTAGATTCTGACTTTATTTCTCTTTTTTTTCGAAAAGAATTAATAAAACTAAAAAACAAACTAAAAATGAAAAGAAAAAAATTTCACATGTATTTCTTTTATTGTTTTTTTCTGTATTAGTCTCAACAAATTAGGAAACATATGCACACACGATGACACATTGCACCTCATGCATGAGCTTTATACTTAGGCTCAATCCCTTATAGGATGAAGTAAATTACCTATGCCCTCGTGAGGTGATAACCTCTGCAATGGCAAGTGAAATACTTCCACTCAAATTGAACTCTTTCCATTCATAGGCTATAATGGGTGAGGATCTAGATGCTTTACTAGTTCAGCATGGATGACAATGAGGAACAATTTGGGAACCTTTAGACACGTGTCAACCTGAATCAAGCATATAATCTCAAACACATCCTCACACTAACTCAATTTTTTTTTTCTTTTTACATTAATCATATAATATAATTTTGCATCAAGGTATTTACTCTATGACATCTTTCTCCCAAGAAATCTTCATGGATCCTATAGAACTACAGATTTGCTCATCTTCAGTCAATGTCCCATGTGAGCAATATAATAAAGTATATGTTTGGTCAAAAGAAGCCCAACAAAATAATGGAGATTGTTTGCTTATTAGGTATGTATTTGAGTTACCCAAGAAGGTATATTTGGATCTCTATAGAATGATTTAGAAGACTTAGTAGTTATCTAAGGTCAGTTAAATGAAGAAAGAAACGAAAACTTTTACAAGAACTACGAGTAGATTGTATCCCTCATCTGATAGTGATTGATGAACAATTGATCAGGGTAGCCATACAATTTTAGAATCTATCCTATAGATACGTCACTTTTAATTAGAAAGATTTAGTGCCAACTATTGAGGAGTATTCAATTTTGCTTGGGATAGAACTATAGTGTCCGGATAAAGTATTTACCCAAAAGCTGAAATTAGGTTAACAAAAAAAGTTGGCCAAGCTTATGGGGTTAAAGCAAAAACCATAGATTCATTTGCAAACACTAAAGGTGAACATCTTGGTATCCATTACGGCTCTCTCTAAAATTTTATTCTAGGGCATTTAAATAATGATCAAGACATTGTTGTGTTTGCTTTAGCATTGTATGACATGGTAATCTTTCCAAAGATTTTGGGTTTACATTGAGATAACTGTGGTGGATGTTTTTGAGCAAATTAAAACCCAAGCAATTAATCTTGTGCTAATAGTCTTAGCAGAAACCATCTTATCATTGAATTTTTATCGATAAAATAAAAATGGACGGTTCATAAGATGTGCACTGCTATTGTATGTATGGGTCAAAAGTCACTTCAAGTGTGGGAAAAATGCATTCTCAAAATCACATCTTTGAAACAAAGCACTAACAGAAGAGCTTTATAGAAGTTAATGACCGACATTAAAGACCAAGAAAGAGTGGGCTATATTCTTGTAAAGGCTTACCAGGGATGAAATTAAATGGACGGTGCCTTGGATGCCTCATGTGTCCATGTTGTATCATAGAGGAAACGAGCTGTGGATACCGTTATTAAGACAATAGGGTGTTGTGAGTTATGCTCTGTTGATGTTGCTTAGGTAATTTGGTGCAAAACAGTTTGTTCCTGCCACTTATGGCCTGGTTTAAGTAAAATTCATTTACGAGGAATCGAATCCACCATGAACCTTGGAACAATTAATCCAAGCATAGAAGAAAATGCCAAGAATAAGATTAGAGCCTCTAATTGATAAAATCACTCATGATTATCAAATTTGGAAAGAAAAGTGACTCAGTGATATAGTACTATCTCCTAATGATAGCTTACATCAATCGACTAACCTTTTGGTAGAAGTATAATTATTAGAAGTCAAGCTTGTCAAGAAAAATTAAAAGCTAAAAAAAAGGAAATTTTGAGACTTCGCAAGAAGATGGCACAATTGAAATATGAAGCAGAAGTATAAAATAGTAGATTGTAGAACATCATAAAAGAATGGGATGTGGTCAACAATGATTTGAAAGTTTTGCATCAAGAAAATAAGAGATTACATGTCAAATTCAAAACTGAAAAGATCACCAAATCTTACCTTAATCAGCAACATGAGATGGATGAACTCTAAGAGGAAATGAACCAATAGAAGGGCAAAGCTCAAGAAAAGCAAGAAGAGGCCATCATAATTTCTTAAGAATGCCAGAATTGGAGAGGGTTATACATTACAGCTTTAGCAAAATTGATGGAATGTCAAAAAGAAAAAAGGAAAGGTTGAAAGTCATGCTCGTAAAAGAGAGAAGAAAGCACTTTAAGGTACTAAATGAAAAAGAATCACTTAACTAAGTGATCCAAGGGTTAGAGCTGCAACTGCAAGAACACAAGAATCATATTTCAGCAATAATAGATTAGTGATAGAGAAGGAAAAAAGATTATATCTTCACATATGATTTAGAAAGAGATGCCCACATGAGATAAAGAGCAAAAAGCTTAAAGAGGTAGCAGTATATAGAGCACTTAACCAATCAAGTTTGCAAGGTAGTGAAGAAAGCATGTGAGAGAGTTGAAAAGTTAGAGACAATAAGACAAAAAGTCAATCTTGTAAGAGAATATGAATTGTGCCTATTGAACTTTCTATACAAGGCTAAAGATCATTATGAGCAAGTCAAACGCTTCTATGGATATAATTTAAGGATGATAAATCTCATGTAATAAAAGTTATATGGAATCAATGAAAATTTTTAGTGTTAAAATTTATCCAAAAACAAATACCTCTTACTTCTATTCATACATCATGTGCATCATTTTCGTTTACGTTTTAAAAAAATCACAAAACAAAAAATAAAAAAATAAAATTTCCAACACTCTGATTTTTAAAAATTTATGATAAGAAAAGTTCAAAATAGCTCGCTCATCAAAATTTTTGACTCAACCGACTTGCCATTCATACAACACCAAGGCTCAAACCAGAATCATAGAACAAGAGCAAGCTAGTCGATTTGAAAGGATGGAGAAGGTTCAAGAAGAACTAAGAGAGGATATTAGTAAGATAATTAATATGCCCAAGAATTTTGACAAAAAAAAAGTGATGGAAGGAAATCACAGCTTTGAAAAGTAATCACCAAATATAGTGGATCATATATACCTTTTAGGGTTTGAGCCATGGCCAACTCAACCTTTTCAAGAAATCAAAATTCAAATTTCTACTTTCAAAGGATATGCATATCCTTATCTAGGAATGACATCTACACCTACTTTAGGATAATTTCAAAATTTTGTTAATCCCATTATGGTAGAAAAACCATCTGAGCCAGTCTTGATTCCAGACTTGAATGATCTTAAGGAGAAAGAAAAGCTAAGAATGAAAACATCCAATAAATTAGAAGATAGTAGTACTTAGCAGAAGATAAAATTATTAGAAGAAAAACTTTGGGTCATAGAGGAAATGGATTTTTATGGCTCTGTGGATGCAGTCAAGCTTTGTTTGATCCCAGATGTGATCATTCTACCTAAATTTAAGGTCTTTAAGTTTGAAAAATATGATGACATAAAATACCTAATGACCCATATCACTATATATTGTCGAAAAATGGTAGTATATGCTCATGATAAGAAGTTGCTAATACATGTTTTTTAGGATAACCTTACAGGTTCTGCAGTCATATGGTATGTTCAACTATATAGAACTCATATTCATTCTTAAAAAGAGCTCATAAAGGCATTCTTCACATAATACCAATATATTATAGATCTAGCTCTAGATCGTTTCTCTTTGCAAAGCATGGAAAAAAAAGTAACAAAAAGCTTTAAAGAGTATGCATAGAGATAAAGAGATGCAATCATACAAATACAACCTTTCCTCATTGAGAAAGAAACAATTATCTTGTTTGTGAACACTCTGAAAGCACTGTATTATGAGAGACTGATAGGTAATGCAATAAAAAAACTTTACAGATATGGTGATATTAGGTGAAATTATTGAAAATGTCATAAAGAATGGCAAGCTCAATGTAGGAGAGATAAGTAGAGTGAAGAAAGGTAGATCTCCCAAAAAGAAAGAAAATGAAGCCTAAGTAATGAACTATATGGGGCAATAGTTTAGAGATTTCACTCTATACCCCACACCAGTGTACAAAACTCATTACCTTCTCATAAATAATGTTACATCTATCTTTTATCCTTATCAGCCATACCAGTCACTACAATAACCAACTTATCCACTTTAATTTCAATCATCTTTTTGGACACCCATATATTCCTACAATCATCTTGCTGCACCTATCAGACCAAAATAAAGACCTAGTCTAAGTAATGGTCCGAGAGCTCTAAAAAATATCTAAGAAAAAATCAGTTTTGACTCTATTCTTATAACATACACAGATTTATACCTTTGACTTGTTGAGAAACATTTACTCACCTCTGTTATTGTTGAACCTTTGAAACTTTTGTTTCTTAAATGGTATGATCCCAATGCACATTATGATTATCATTATGGAAACTTGAGCCATTCTACTAAAAATTATACTACTCTGAAATGTAAAGTGTTAGGGTTAATCAATGAAGGGGTGATAAATTTTGATACTAGACAATGAAGAACTCCAAATGTTAATAAGAACCCTCTACCAAACCATACTAGACCATCAATAAATACTTTGATTATGGGCAAACAAGCTATGTGAAGAGAGGGATAAAAGAAGTCAAAACTTCGATGACCCCCCTGCATTTTTGTTTAAGAGAAAACAGAAAGGTTTTTTTCTGAGAAAGGGAGAAAGTGAAGTCAAAAAAATTTGAGCTTTTATATAAACTACCAGGAGCCAAAATGATGCCATTTTAATAGGACCAAAATGACATCATTTTGGCCAAAGAATGATTTGTACATCAACCTTGACCCGACTTAAGGTCCACGCAATCGACCCGACGACCCAACATCCTTTTGACCTTTAATCAGTCTAGCTTAATCGACTTAGACCGGATCAGACTAACGTTGAACCTGACTAGACCATTGCTAATTGGTTCACCCAGATCGACATTAACCGGACCATTGATTGGTCCGATTTAGGTTAAAAAATTTTAAATTTTTTAAATTTTTTAATATTATTTTTGTTATTTTAAATTTTATTATTAATATTTATACATATTAAAAAGTTTAAATTTGCTAGAACAAATTTTTATTGTAATAAATAATTAATCAATAAATAAAAATAAATAATGAAATATATAGTTAAAATTTTTGATAATTTTGTTATTTTTAAAATAAACCTAATAATAACAATAATAATAATAATAATAATAATAATTAAAAATGAGGAAAAATAAATAAAAATAACAAAAAATATAAGAAAATAAATTTTTTATCCGATGATAAAATTCAAAGATATTCTAAGTAGTGATGCCTAAAAATCTTTAAGTGAGAAGATTCCTTTTAAATACTACCAACATATTAGAGTATTTATAAAAAATTTTTCAATACCATAAAAATTTTTCTTTTTACTAATAAATTATAAACAAAGTGATAAAAAATAAGAAAAAAGGAAATTTTATCCGATGATGAGATTCTAAAAATATTTTGAATAGTGATGCTTTACGAAATCCTTAAGTGAGGAGATTTTTTTAAAAATATTACTAGTGTATTAGAATATTTGTAAAAAAATCTTCAATATGATAAAATTTTTTCTTTTCTTAAAACAATAAAAATAATAATAAAAAAATAAAATTTCTAAAAAATAAATAAACTATGTACATCAACATATTATCATTTGCATAGTTATTTATGAAAAGTAAATTCAAGCCTCCAAGTATAAGATTATAAAGTATTCCAAGAAATGAAAAGAGTTCTTTTAATGTTACCAATTTACTAGAACATTTTAAAAATTATTTCAATAAAACGGAATAATAAAAGAAAAAAATAAAAAAGATAATAAAAAAAACAAAGTTTTAATAAACAAAGGAAATTAAGAAAATTATTTTTCAAACATAAAAAATAAGACTGTTTTTATCAAAATTAAAGTATAAAACGTAGTTAATTGGTGTCATTTTAAATGGGTGCTGTGGGGGTGCTAGTCCTTCTCCACGCGTAACCAACTCTTGGACCCAAACTGTTTCGCCGAACCTCAAATTATCTTTTTAATAAATTTTAATTTATTTTAAAATTTCATTAAAGGTATATGTTTTAATAGGTGGCCAATCACACTTAGCCAAAAAATATTGGTGGCGACTCCATTTTTTTTTTTTTTTTTTTGTTTCCAAATTTGTCGAGTGGCTCCAAAATCGTTAAGACAATAAATAGTTTGACAAACCATTCAAAATATGGCCTTTGCACATATAATCTGCATTGCCTCATTTTTGTCTCTCTCTAGTTGCAAAAACATATTCTATTTTATTTTCTTCTGGCATAAGAGTAGTTAGGTCATACACAACCTTTAAGGTTGAAAATAGGAAATGCATTTTCTTCTAATATCTTCCAAAATTGCCACCATCAAAGCAATCTAATTTAACAAAATTAGAATTCAATTACCTTAGCATTTTACTTTCAATAGCTATTGTTGAATCGTTAAAGCCTTAAGATTGTCAGAACAGTATTTAAAAAATATAGAATAAAGTTTCTTTAAATTTTAAGAAAGACTTTAAGGCATGTAACAGTGCCAAGTTTCCTTAATGTTTTATTTGTTTTCGCTATATTATTTACTTAATATGTGTTCAAAAAGTTGAAGACAACAAACCTCGAGAGTATAATGAAGCCTAACGGTTGATTGTGTTTTGCACAAATGAAATAAATCCACTGAGCATTCACCAATGTATGACAAAATTAACGAACTTTTATAAAAAATTTCTACAACAAATAGTTATAGAAAA
Source organism: Durio zibethinus (assembly GCF_002303985.1). The sequence goes on along the minus strand of NW_019167838.1, from coordinate 20,186,049 downwards.
AATCTAAGAATTATTTAAAAAAGTATTGAGTGTTCTAATAATTGTTTGTATTCCACATACTTTCTACAGAAACCACAAGAGTATTTATAACTTAATTAAATGTATGTTTATTTTAATAGATATAACTATGTATCTAAATTATTTGTTTGTTCAGACAGAAATGTCCATTAAAATAAAACTATTTATCCAAACATAACTGCCAATCTAAAAAATTATTTGTTTTGAACACTCATAATTATCCAAATATTTAATTAAATAATAATATTTATAAAAAGTTAATATTTAATGCACTTTGTATGAGTTCTATACACTGTCAATCAATCATAAGGTTACACCTCATTAATTAGTAAAACTAAAAATAACAAAGGTTAGATAGATGTTTATGTGGATGTTTTCTCATACAAGTACTCTTTATGTGGACATTTACGTAAACAGTTGCTCTTTTCAACACGTAAAAAAATTCATAAATTTTTTCTTTGTAATGATATATAAGATATTTTTTAAATTTTAGACTATTTATCAAAAAATATATTTAAAAGTTATTTAGTTATCCAAAACTTTCAAAACAAAAATGGAAGATAAATTCATATGTATAATAATTTATCATATTATCTATAATCAACTCTTTATTATTTTTTACAGCAAGTGTTGTTCCAATTTTAGCTATATCTTTTTACAAGAAATCTTGATTTTAAAATTTTAAATGTTAGCTTCATATTATCAACATTTTTTTCAGTCAATTTAAATTTAAAATAATTAAATAGATAAAATTATCCTTTTAAAATAAAAAGTAAACTATAATATAAACTTAAAATTTTGAAAGTTAATCTTATTTAATTCATATTTCATTAGTTATGTAGATATATCTCTTTTTAAAATTTTAAAATCTCAAATTTTGATATTTTTACCTTCATATATTTTTTATATTCATTTATTTTTTTTCAAACGTTTTAAAATTAAAAAAGATAAATATCACTTATTATATTTCAAAATTCAAAATATATTTATTAATTTAAAATTTATTTATACACTTAATTGTCATATAATAAACCTATAAATGATAGACGTTACACCAATATTATTTTTCAATTTACAACTTTTCTTTGGAATGTATACTGCTACTTTCATAATTTTATTCTTATAAAAAACTAATATTTATTTCAATTCATATTTCTTTTAACACTTATTTACTAATTTTTTCTTTCATATTATGTTCAGGAGTTTTGATAATTTGTCATAAAGTGATAGTGTATGTTCATAAATGTTTAAAAAAATTCTTTTGTTTTCTAGGAAATTTATATTAAATTATATCTTACTAGAATATCCTTTTTATTAAAATTGTATTTGTTTGGATTTTTGGTATTTTTTTCCTGATTTTAACCTATTATCAAGAATTTTTTTTTTTTTTTACTTTTCACATTTTTTATATATTTCAGAAACAGTTTGTTTTATTATGAATTAGTTTTTGAGACTATACAATTTGATTCTGATAAGATAAGTGCTATCATTTCTAGAGGAAAAATACTTATTTCATTGCTTGCCTTGACCCATGAATAATTATTTTGGGTCCATTGATGAGATAACAATGATAGAAATATTTTGTTTTTTGTTTCTCTTTTAAGATAAATGGTTTAAAAGATGTTTAATTTGATTGTATCATATATAATCACAAGTGATTTAGAATTTATAATTATGTACTTTCAATATTTTAAAAATTACTATAAGCCAATTCATAAATCAAACGGTTTTGTCTACCATTTTAGATTTTTTTTTCCATTTTATCATGTAAAAATATTTTTATACTCTACATATTTCCTCGACCATTTTAGATAATTCATAATTTATCATGTAAACAATGTTTTGTTCGAAAATTTGTTTAAAAAACAATTTCATATAACATTATAGACATAAAAAAATGGAAATGAATTTTAGTTAGAAGCATAACTCCAACTAAAGCTGAAAATCGCTGTCAATTTGTAGAAGAAAAATGAAGATTCCAGAATCAAAATTTTACATTATAAGACATGAAAAAAATGGAAATGAATCTTTGATGAAGTTGAAAATTGATCGAAATTTGAAAAACAAAAACGAAAATTTCAAAATCGATTCTTGGAATTCCTTTCGACTTAGCGCTTAAGGTTTTGTCAGCCACAAAATTTGCGGCAACAAATGCTGAATTAATGAGCAAATGAAGCAATAAATTGCAAACTCCTAAATAGAATGTTTGAAATTACTTACGATTTAACAATTCTATTGTTCTGTAAACGTAATTTGCAGTGAGAATAGAACACAAGAAATGGGTTATTTTTGGGTTTTCTCATAAAAACATGAAAATTTAAAATCTTTAATTTTAAGAAAATAACCGATTAACATACGAAAATAATAAGGCAAAGAAGAGGAAGAGATTTAGTCATTATTTTGTTTAAAAATTGCAAGTATTCACTTAATTGGTTGAAAAACTAATCTGATAGGATAAGAAACAGAAAGAAATTTAATCATGCTGAGTTAAAGAATCGAAACTATTCATTTCGTATTCATGAACAGATTCGATTTATGAGTGAAAATATTTTTAAAAAAATTCAAAAATTGAATTTATGATAAGGAAGACGAAAGCTATTATAATTAAAAAACATTATGGATGAAACTTTCCCTTTGATGCTAAAAAGAGAAATTTGGATTTTGGGATTCTAGGGCTTAATGAATACAATAAAAGAGGGAAATTCTAAAACGGTAATGAACTTATACACGAAAACGTGGGTTTACAATAGATTTTTTTTAAGTTAACAAAGACAGTGACACTAACGTATTAGACAACTGTAGGTTAAATAGATATATTAAAATATTAACATTTTGACATTTTAAATATATATTTAGAATTAAAATTAAATAAAAATAAAAGTTTGAGTTGGATTGGGTGAAAACTCCAAAAAACTCACGTCAAAAATCAGGCTCGACCAAGCGAGTTGTTATGCATGCCCTTAAATAAGTTCTACTAATATCTTTTTATCCACACACTTACGGGAGTGAATATTTGAAGTAAAATAAAATTAATTTATATAATTAAATTAAATTAATTCAATAATTCAATTGGTTTTTCACATGAATTTGATTTATTTTTTAATTCTGGAGTAACTTTTTTTTTTTTGAAATTCTAAAAGAGAAAAATTTCAAAATAATAAAATTTTAATATTTTTAAACATATTTTTAGAAATAAAATTTTATAAAATAAAATTTTGAGCGAGATTAAGTTAAGAGTTTCAAAACTCATGTTCAAGATTAAACTTGTGGTTTGAGTGGATATCTCAATTTATGAATAAGTTATGCTAATATCTTCACATTTACTTTTACTTAAGAGAGCAAATATTTGAAGAAAAGTATAATTAATTATATAACTCAACCATATTAATTTAATAATTCAATTGATTTTTCATGAATTTGATTGATTTTTTTCCTTTTTTTTATAACTAAAACATAAAATTTCCAAAATATAACTCAAATTATACATGAAATCTTTCTCTTGTCAAGGTTGAAGTCTTATTTGTGATACTCACATATATTAATAAGAACAATTCATGTCTTTTATATGTTTTTGTATGTATATTAGTATAGATTAATGAAGGAGAAATACAAAGTTTCATTGTATTTGCGCAATGACTGCTATTATATCTCAAGAGTGAATGCTATGTCAATACAAACTTTCGAAGGTTTTTTCATACTCAAACTGTTAGCAAGTGCTGCCGTCTCAACTGGCCCCCTCCTGTTGCGCTTCCCACTTCTAACGTATCGACTAGCCAATGTCCCTTGTTTTTTTCATTTCTCACTTGTATGCTAAGCAAGTCCAACGCTTGCTGCTGACTAAAACTCATATTTATTCATCTATAACTCTCACAAATCTCACCAACCGTGTAGATATTAAAAAATCATCAATATTTTAGCATCAACAAATTATTCATTCCATGCTATAGGACTGACTTTTATCGACGTGATTCATGGAAAAATGAATCACGGTACCTTATGATTCAAACTGATCACAGCAGCAAATGAAGATTAAGAAGAACATATTCAAGGCAATAGAGGGAACAGCCAGTAGCTGTATATGAAACTGAAAATAGATTAGATGCAGGTTCGACAGCTGCAGTGATTGCCCGAAAGACTGGGTTGGTGAAAACTACTAGAAGTTATGTGCATGTGACAAAGATTTTGTCAGCAGTAAGATCTGAGGATGATTTTATCAAAGTCATCAGTTTATGTACTTGCGGTTGTATACTTGGTACAAGAATTCTTGCTTACAAAATCTCGATGAAAGGGAAGAAAAAAACCCATACGCTTCAGCAAATTGAAAATTTGGTTCACAATAATTTTATTATTGAAACTCTAGAATATAAAAATAAGAAGTGAACACCAAAAGAACTAAAAACAAAAGTACTAACAAACATAAAAAAGCCCGAAAAACCTAAGAAATAAACCTAAGCTTTCTTTCTTTGAAGCATCTGCCTGAACCAATATGCTGACATCTTTGGGTATCTCTTGAGATCATTGTAATCAACATAAATCAAGCCAAATCTTGAGGTATAACCTAACAACCACTCAAAGTTGTCAAGCATTGACCAAGCAAAGTAGCCAGTGACATTGGCTCCATCATCCATAGCTCTCTTTAATTCCTTCAAGTAGGTTGTATAGTAGTTCACTCTATTTGTATCAAACAATGCTTCAGGAAATGGAACATTGCCAGGGTCATCCATTCCTACAATTAATCAACCAAACAAATGAACAACCTTGCATGGTTTACACAGATCAAACAGAGGAAAAATAAAACTTCAATTTTACCATTTTCTGAGAGAATTATTTCGGGGTTTCATAACGCTCTTTGACATATGTGACAACTTTGTAAATGCCCGATGGAACTTCATAAATCCATGGAGAGTGAGCCTGCAATTTTTTTGGTGCATTACTATTAACAAGTGCTAGAATTTACTTAAGAAGTTAAGACGTGGAAAGCACAAAGATTACCTGACGACCGATTGGCACACCATTACGTTCATCTGTTAAAGCGAACGCAAACAGGTATGTTTATATCATGAAAACAATTAGAAAAATTTTTGGGTAAATGAAGTAGGAAAAGATAGATAACTTACAAGCATACCCAACATTCCAATCATGTTGGTAACCAGTCACATTTGTCTTTGGCCGGTGTGCGTCATATATGTAGTAAGAAGTGTAGTGATTGAGACCAAGAACATCAAAGGAGTTTTTCACAATCTCCAGTTCACTTTTGCTGAACTTTGGAAGCCTTTCTCCTACGATTTTTTGCATTGTTCTTGGATATTCTCCATATACAAAAGGATGCAAAAACCTGCAAAATAAATTTGACAATAATTCCCTCCTTAAATGAGTACTGATAAGTACCAATTTTTTTTTTTTATGTTTTTTTATATATTTCAATAACTCATAAGGGCCTGATATGTGCCACGAAAAAATACTTCAAAATAATGAAATCCGAGCAACATAGGACAGCTTGCTATTTTGGGGCCCTGGTTGCCTAATGTTTCATTTATTCTATTTAATTGAACAATTAAAACATAGATGACTACATTGTACACTGTCAGTATGTATTCAGAGATTTATACCATCCAATATGGAAGTCTCTTGCTCTTTGTGCTGCATAGTTGTCGGCCTTCGATTTTGTTAGAGGTTCATACCAAACAAAGTCCGTGAAGACACCAACTCTTCCCTTCTGTTCAGCCTGAAAAGGCACATTAAAATCATTAAAATAAGATATTAGATTATATACCAAGAAGATAGATTAGAAATCAATTGAGCGAGAGAATCTCCCAAATAATCATTACTTTATATTTTTCACGGTATCTTTTGGAAGCTTCAGCATGACTTAAAATCAAATGATGTGCCGCAATATAAGGCTCGGATGCAGAGTTCCCTTCTGTACAATTTCCAAATTCCTTTGAACATCTATTTGGAGGATTAATTCCATTGTCAAATCCAAGAGAAGCAATCACTTTCGGTTCATTGAATGTCCACCAATTCTTTACTCTATCACCAAATGTCTTGAAACAGAATTCTGCATAATCAGCATAATCTTTGCTGCAAGATTCATATCATAGTAAATTAATTTTACAATTTAGACAATTTTCTAAGTTAACGGTGAGATTATCTCTCAACTTACACAATTTGTTTACTCAGGAAACCTCCATATCTCTCCTGAAGTGCAAGCGGCAGATCGTAGTGGTACAAATTCGCATGTGGGGTGATTCCTATATGGATACCAAAATTAACATATTTCATCCAGTTACAAAAAATATAACTAGAATACTACAATATGTCATATATCCGATCCAAAATTTCAGTATTTTATACATTGAAATTAATATATATACCTTTCTCAAGCATGTAGTTTATCAATCTATTATAGTAGGCAACTCCTTTCCAGTTTACCTCCCCTGTGCCATCTACATCAGGGTTTGAATATAAGCATTAATTAATTAAAAAGTGCAATGTGTATGCTAGTTTTACAGTAAGGAAGATAGTATATGTACTTGGAAAAATTCTCGGCCATGAGATCGAAAATCGGTAGGCATCGAAGTTCATCATTTGCATCAAATTAACATCTTCCTGCAAACGGAAAAAGAGTAAAGAAATAAGGCTGACTAATTTAAATCTACAAGCCTTTGTATTAATAAGAAATAAAAATGAAATAAAAATTCCAAGCCTTTGTATTAATAAAAAAACAAAAATAAAATAAAATCATACCTTGTAATGATTATATTGATCAATGGAAACTTCACCAGTAGCATTATTTTGAATATTTCCTGTTACATAAATGAAATGATATCCTTTTAAAATTTTACATTTTAAAAAAATTAGCATTTAAAAAAACTAAAAATTAAAGTAAAAATTAAAATCATTTTATTTAACCTGAAACTTTAACAAAAACATCCCATATGCTTGGTCCTCTACCATCTTTATTAGCCATTCCTTCAACTTGATATGCAGATGCAGCAGTTCCAAACACAAAACCTTTTGGAAAGATATCTCTGCTTAAGCCTCCAGTGTCAAATCGCGGCTGCCACGCACTAGCATTTGCATGTGAAACAATACTAAAAACAGCAACTAACAACAACAATAAAATTACTAAACTCTTCATGGTGATCAAAACTATTGTTTTGTTTGAGTTGAAATAACTTCACTGTCAAAGTGTATTTATAGGTGTATGGAAGGATTTTATTGGAATTGAAAGAACTAATTTTAATTGAATTTCAGTGTTTGTTTTTTTGGATAAGATATAGTTCTTATTTTAAATATTTGGATAAAGAGATATTGGAAAATAAAATAAAATCTAAAAGAATATTTTAATTAACTTGTATCTTTGAATATTTCTCTAATTTGATAAAAAATAATCTTTTAGAAATCTACTTGAGAAAACAAAAATATCACTTTTCACGCCAGAAATAAATCTCTTTTCAGATATAATAAAATTAAATAAAAAAAAGGTGATAATTCCAAAAAAGAAAAACTAAAAAAATGATTATAATCTTAGCTCAATGTGATAGAAACAGATTTGATCAAATGAAAAAATGACTAAACAGTTGGGATTGCCTCCTATATGACTAAAAATTCAATTACTCAATTGGAAGAAAGTGGCATCATATCTTGATTTTGTGAGAGGAAGGTATATAAAATTTGATTTTTTATGAAATAATATAAAATATAATAAAAATAAAGATAAAAATTAAAATATAAAATGAATAATTTTCAAAATTAGTTAACATTTCAAGTTATCAAATAATATACTTATATTCAACATTTGATATTGAATATTGTATCAAATAATATACTTAATATTGTCATTTGATATTACAAGCATATTTCGTTTTAAACTCGCTGACTATTTTAATTGCAAAGTGTATATATAATATTTAATCTCTAAGGAACATAAAAAAGAAAATACACAGTATTTACTATTGAAAAAATTTATTTTTGTTTTTAATTTTGATGATTACCTTACTTTTATTTTTCTATAGTCTCTAATAAACATAAAAAAGAAAACACATGGTATCTACAATGAAAAAATCTGCTAATTTATGTGTATACATACATATTTAAATAGATTAAATTAATACTTGAAAAAAAAAGGTAAAATTAATTTATGCACGACATGAGTCATAAATTAATTCCATATTAAAAATTCAACACTTAATTTTTTAGTTAATCAAACAACATCTTAATTTCAACTTAGTTTTTTTTTTTTTTTTAATAAATCAGGGAAAAGATTCTGCATACAATTATTGATTATTTTGTCATTTCTTCTACCCATCGACCTGTTCCAAATATCTCTAAATCCTCAAAGAAATTCTAATCAAAACTGAACAAAAATTTTACAAAAAACAGTTGAAGTTTAACAAGGTCAATATAATTATTAATGATTATCAAATAGTTTGACAATTATTTTTTTATTTTTATTAATTCACACTTTATATTTTATATCTATATGAACTGTAAAAGTCTTTTATTTGTTTTTCTTCAAAATTAATGTATATATTATAATGAAATTGCTTATCACTCAAACTATAAATGTTCAATTACTAGATAAACAATACAAAGTTTTCTTTCATGATCCTTAATTTAATGGGGGCAAATATGATAAAAAAATTTTAAAGGGGGCAAAGCTTGAAATTTCTAAAATTTATGAGATTTTTTCATAATAAATCTAAAGTATTTTAATATTTTAGTGGAGGCAGCTTCTCTCACAATCCTATACACGTAAATCCGTATAGTAATAACAAAATTACTAAGCTTTGGTGGGAATTCTTAACAAAATATCTATTTTAATTAAATTTGAGTATTTTCTTTGACATACGATATAACTGTTATTTTAATATATGGATAAATACACATTAAATAATAAAATCAATTAGGGAAATCTAAAAAATAAAATAAAAAAGAGAATTACTAAAATTGATAAATTAAACTTTTATTTTGATAGAAGGAAACTAAAATAAGTTTGTTAAATAAAATCAATCGGTTTTAAAACTTTATATTGTTAAGATCGATGTTTTATTCTCTTAAAATCTGATTTTTCCCTCCTTAATTTTTATCTTTAAATAATTCTCCAATTTTATAAAATATGAGCCCGATAAAACAAAAATATCTTTTTTCATCCAAAATATCTCTTTTCAGATTTGAAAAAATTAAATAAAAAAAGGTTATCATAATCTTATCTCAAATCAATCAAACAAAAATTGATCAAACTAACAAATGGCTAATCTTGGCATTGCCACCAACGACTAATAGTATAAATTTTTTTTTTTTGATTAATGGTAATACTTCGTTTCAATTTTTTCTTTTTTGCTAAAACAATAAAAAATGGTCTTTCAATTTTATCATTTTACCTAAATAAATCTTTATATTTTTATTATATCCAAATAAACTCTTAAATTTTAATTTACATAAAAATAAATTCTTAAATTTTAATTTATATTTAAATAAATTCTTCAAATTTATCTAAATAAATCAAATTGGGCCTCAATTTTAAATTTATCAGATTTTTGTGCCAAGGCCCAATTTCAATTTCATTGCCTCAAGGCCTGAGACACGACCCATGTGAAGGTCCTTTTTATTTGGCCTGTTTTAATTTTCATTAGCTAATTTTTATTTGTTAAATAATAATATAATAATTAATTAATCAAAAAAAAGTTGTTTTGGCTGATCATAGTGAGTGTCGTGCATGGCACCATTGGCCAACCTCCCTACTGGCAACCCATAAAGAGTCACCACCTACCCTGGCACTACTTGCCCCTTAAGATTCCTAACCTACCCAACTACCACCATCACTTAGTGTCATAACATATAGATTCGTTGACCTACCATTAGACATGGATTAGAGGAGTCGCCAACAATCTTTTTGGTTTAAGTGTGATTGACCATCTAATCAAATTTGTCTCACTTAAAAAGAAGTCTCAAGATTGACTTAGTTATCTTTAAATAGTAAATTCTGATCTACAAAATCAAATTTTAGGTTTGTGAGTACGATTACATGTAAGAAAAGTTATAGCACCCCCACAACACCCATCCAAAGAATAGTACTACTTTGATTTTCAATTATCCAAGCCTTAAATATGTTTATAATTTATCAAAATATTTAATATTGAAAATTAATCTTAAAATTACTCCAACAATTTAGTAGCAATTTAAGATAATTTTTCCACCTCAAAAGTATTCATAGAGACTAGTGTCTCGCCCTAAAGAGGCTTTATCGTCAGATTTATTAATGTATTTTATCCAAAAAAATAATTAAGAAAATCCTCTAAAAGTTTGGTAGGATTTATTTTGATACAGATCTCCCAATAGTTTAGTAAGATTTTATCGTAAAATATTTAAAAAATTTTATTTTAAAAAAATTCATTAAATTCTTCAATCGTTTGGTAAGATTTAACTTGAGATGTAATCCTCCAATAATTTGATAGGATAAAAAAATTATTTTTCTTTTGAAAATTAATTTATTAAATTCTCCAATAATTTGGTAGATTTCATAAAATTTAAATATATGAAAAATTCTCCAATAGTTTAGTAGGATTCATAAATTTACTTGGAAAAAGAATTTTTCTTTTTTTGTTATTATTTTTTGGGTTGTTTTTCAAAGATAGAATAATAAAAATAGAATTTTATAAAATATTTAATAAATAATAAATTACTCAAAAAACAGTAAAATAAAATAAAAAAATAAAAATGACAAAAAAAATAAAATAAAAAAAACCTGCGATTGGGTCGGGTTGGACACGCGAGTCATGCATGGGTCAGTAGGTTAACACGTGGATCATTGGCTAGTTGAAACGATGTCCTTTAGCATTGGTATAAAAGCCAATTCCTTAGCCTTTTCTTCAGAAGCATCTGGTTCTCTCTCTGTAGCCAAATTTTCTCTACTTTCTCTCTAAAAAAACCTAAGAATAGGCCACCAAAAATTGGGCAATTCACCAGTTTCTAAAAAAAGTCAAAAATTTTCAAAGTCTGCTGAAAAATTCAATGAAAATTTCAAACATTCAACCAAAAAATCTAGTTTTTTTAGATTTTCCTAGATTTTTCTAGATTTTTCCAAAAACTCAATCCAAACCTAGAACCTTCAATCTTTCAAACTTTAAACCCAAAATTTGTAAACCTAAAATCCCATAAACATACAATCCAAAATTTTAAACCCATAATTTTTCTATTAAAAACCCTAAATCCAGCAATCTATTCCTTTTTCTTCCAGAAATTCACTCTTGTCTTACCCTGTGATCTTGTGTCTAATTTATAGGCTGCTTTGATAAAATTTTTAAGCACCGAATAGAATCAATCCTGGCTTAAATCTTGGGATTGGATTATATTCAATCGTGATTCAGGCCTAAATCTTTAATTAGCATTTATGAACTAAAGTCCTTGAGAATCTGAATCAAACCTTGAACCAAGCAAAATTACACCCTTTGATTTGGTTGATTGATGATTGCAAACTTTGGTTTCTTTATTTCGATCACAAACTAAGAAAAGGAAAGAAAAATAATAATAATAATACTAATAAAAAATAATAGCAATAATAATAACAATAATAATATAATATAATAATACACATAAAAAATCGACATCAATTCACCCGGACCTAGATGGGTGTCTACAGCTGCCTTCTCTTTCAAATTTTTGTTGGACAGGAAAAGTGCAAAGACCTAGCAATCCACTTTGTCCGGCCCAAAATGAAAATCAAATTAATAAGCAAAAATGACCAAGACTGAGCCATAAGTTAGAAAGATGATTTGGACTAAGCTAAAATCAAAAATAAGTGATCAAGATTGAATCGTGAGTAAGAAAAAATGATTTGAACCCAACCAAGATAGATCGACCAAGATTGAACCATCAATCAAAAAATGATTTGGACTACGTTTAGATCAAAAACAAATGATTGGGATTGAACCTTGAGTAAGAAAAATGATTTGAGCCAAGCTGAAATCGATTGACTGGGATTGAACTGCTACTCAAAAAATGATGTGGACTGAACAACTAGTAAAAAAAAATGATCTAAACCAAACCAAGATCAAATGACTGGGATTAAATCGCAAGCCAAAAAAAATAAATGACTTGAACTGAGTTGAGGTCAAAAATGAATGACCGAGGTCGAACCACGATTAGAAAAATGATTTGGATAAAGCTGAGATCAAAAATCGAGATTGAACTTTATGTCAGCAAGATGATCTGGACTGAGCTAAGATTAAACGATTAGGATCAAATTGCAAGTCAAAAATATAATCTAAACTGAACCGAAATCGAACAACCGAGATTGAACTACAAGTCAAAAAAAATAAAAATTCAAAATTTTTAGCCTGAAATTCAAAGATTCATAATTTGAAAATTCAAAGATTTGCAAAGTTTCATAACAAAAATTGAAAGATCCCAATACTTCAAGTTTTGAAAAAAAAAATTCGTAAAGATTTCAAAATTCGTAAATAGTCAAGATTCAAAAAAGTTTGCAAAAATTTCAAGTTCGCAAGAATTTTACATTTGTAAAGATCGCAAACTACATTTAAAGGCTCACTTTTAAAAGATTTAAAGTTTCAAATAAACAAGTTCATGAATTCACATAAAAATTTTCAAGGCTTACCTCTAGAATTCAAGGATTCTCATTTAAAAAATTTTAGAATTCACATTTATAAAAGCTCTTTTAAACCAAGGCTCTAGAACTTTAGAAGTTTAGAAACTTTTTCTTGTCCAAAAATGAAAGATCTTCTTTATTCGAGGTATCAAAAAGTCAAATATTTTTTCCCAACAAAAACAAATGTCATGTTAATAATACAAATGCTTTCTAAACGCAACAAATGACACAATCTAGATTCTCACTAAATGTTGCAAATGCCAATGTCCTACTATAATTCAAATGTTTTCTACATGATGCAAATATATGCCTTAACAATGATGCAAATGCAATTATGTAATGCAAATGTCACTAAATCAATGTCATGAAATTCTAATTATTGTAACAAAGTTTTCAAGACTCCATCATTCCTTTTTAACTTCTCAATAGTAACAATCCTAGAATAAATTCTATCAACTGATCCATGTCATTCTTTATATGGTCACAGCTTACAGGTCATGTCAACCAATCTATCACTGTATTCATCACTAGGTCACCTTGTTTGCCTTTTTAAATTATTTTCTCAAGCTTCTTTCACTTCTCTCATCTTGGATTTCTTTCAAAAGAATGAAAAATCTTTATGACCATTATCATTCATTTATTTATCATCATTCAAATTCATGACAAATATGATACATTTTCTTGATTCATTCAGCGGATGTACATTTGGTAAAGAATAAAAAAAATAGGTCTTTAATATCGAAAGAAATATGATCAATAACAAATCAAAGGTGAGCAAAGGCAAAATATTATGACTGTCAAATGGGATATCAACATCCAAAATAATGATTGTTCAAAAAATTTTAAATTCCAACTTAGAATTTTATTTCAAAACACATCCCATCAATATCCTTAGTCTTTGAGCCATTATCCTCATTCCTAGAAACCTCACATGAAGTTATTTTTCCAAGTTTTCATCTTTACTTAAACCACTATTTCGGGTTTTCAGCTTAAGTCTTCTTTATTTCCCATTTTTCTTTTTTTTTGTTTTTTGTTTTTTTTTTAGACATCTCTTTCTCATCTTTTCTTTTTATTTCTCTTTCCCCTTTATCCATTAGTGATACTTTGATCAAAGTTTCAAAAAATCTAATAACAAGTTTACCTTAATTTAATTGATGATTTTTCAATTCAAGTACTTACATTTGATCAAAATGGACTTTGAAAGGATGTAACATAGGCTAGGATAAAAGGTTATAAAAGAAATGGACAAAACATACTCAACTTGTATTTGAAAGGTTATCAAACTAAGGATAATTTTTTCATGTAGAGCATCTTGACATGTTGCCCCATCAATTTCTTCTTCGTTTTCCTTCATTTTTTTTATCTTTTATTCTTTTATCTTTTTTTTTTTTTCTCTTTTTTCCTCTTTCTTTTCATCATTTTTCAAGAAAAATTTGAGCACTACAAGGTTTTAACCTTGAAATCACTAATGATAAAATAAGCTTCTCAAACTTTGCCCCCAGTGTAGGGGTCATCCTTGGTTAGGGTTCCTTAAAAGAAATTTTCAACAAACTCAAATAGGGTAGCAAAAGATAATTTTACTTTTTTTTTAAGGATAAAAGAAAGATGACCATTTCTCATTTCGAACATGAATACTTTCAATGAAAATTATTTATTGATCGAAAGCAGACTTGTGAATGAACAATTACAAAGATCATATATTACATCACTTTTAAAATTTTTAGTAGATTTATCTTCTTTTTATTCAGCAGTCCCAATGAATCAACAATCTCAACTTATCAATCAGATCATCATGAATGTTGCTTTCAAAACTAAATCTAAATTATTGTCATGACTGTTTGAATATTCATTATGTAGAACCAAAAAATGGATATGGAAAAAGGTATTAAAAAGTAAAAGTAAATAATGATGATTCACACAAAAGATGAATGTCATGAAAATACATCAAATCTATCACTTTTATTAAAATGATGAAAAATAAGATGAAATTCAAGCATACAAAAGATATCCATATTCTCAAGAAATCCAAAAATGATAATTAGTTTCAATTAGCCTCCCTAAAATCATGTCACTAGATGATTGGGCAAAAAGTCTTTATTGATATTCAGTTTTCCTAATTCATTGAAACTCACCGAGCCTACTAGGATTAAACTTTGCACCTTGTGCATGAAAGTAGGTCATGTTTCTATGGAGTGACCCATATTTCCATTATAGTAGTCATATGTGGCATTGACATTGTACCATTTGGGATATGGTGGTTTCAATGGTTCCAAAAGGATTGGCGATACTAGGTCATTCTTGACCAACTCTAGAAATAGCTCAATATAGGTTATAAGGATAAAATCAATATGAACTCTCTCTTAGTTACCCCTAAATCTTCTCAAACTACTCACTTGATTGTAATGTCTTGACATTGGTGTATTAATAAAACTAAGCCTATATGTAGGTGCTTGAAAGGCTGATTGATAGGGACTTAAAGCAATATTGTTCATGGCTGGGCAATAAGGCTAGTAAGAGAGTTGTACAATACTATTGGCTATTGGGTAGTAGGTAGGATGAACATATGATGGATATAGAGAATAACTTTTGGATTGCTACCCCTCAAGACTCATCGTTTAGGCTTCTTCTTCTTCTTTCTTAAGCATCCCACCTTTCTTGGTACTGTTGGCCTCTCCCTCCTTAAGCTTCTCATTCTTGATGGCATTTTCAATAATCTTTCCTAAAATCATGATGCCAACAAAGTTCTTTGTTACGTTCTCGATCATCTTCTCATAATATGATGCTTTTAGGATGCTAATGAATAATACAATCATTTTTTTCTTAGTCAGAAGCGGTTGAACTTAAACAACTATATCCGTCCATTGTTGAGCATTTTTTTGAAGGAATCTATTATCTTTTTCTTCATGCTTTGTAAAGAAAGACAATTAGGGGTCAAGTTTATAATGTGGCGATATTGAGTAATAAATAAATAGAACAAGTCCTTCCATGTTTGAAAATGAATCCTATCCAACTGGACATACCATCTTGCAATAAACCCAGTAAGGCTGTCTTGAAACACATGCATGACTAGCTTTCGTCACTAGCATGGCAATCATTTTTTGATAACACATAGTGATATATGTGATCAGGCACTTAGTACCATTATACTTCTTAAACTTGGGGACCTTGAACTTTGGTAAATTATAATAGTAAAGGCCAGCTACATCCATGAAGCCATAAAATTTTATACCTTCGATAGTTTGTAATCTCTTTTCTAGCAAGTTCATCTTATGTTTAAACCATGTGTCCTCTAAACTTTTAACTACCTTTAATTTTAGTTTCTCGTTCTCCTTAAGGTCATCTGAGTTGAGGACTATAACTAGCTTTATTACTTTTTCGACGAAAATAAGATTAGCAAAACTTTGAAATTGCCTCTGAATTGGGACATATGGCATTCTTATGTAAGTGTACCCTACAGGGAATGTGAACTACATAGTGATGTACCTTGAAGGGTTGGGCCTGATATAGGCTGTAGCCAAGAAGATATAAAGGGCCAACAACATCTTGCAATGAATGGTCTTTGGGTCTAGCCTCTTCTTCTATAGTCTTACCTTTGTTTAGCTTGCTTATTTCTTTCAAAATTTTGCTCAACTCCATTTTGAACTCTTCTTGTGCCTTTTCTAACTTTTCAATGCGATTTGCATTGTCTTGTTCCATTCTTCTGCTTTGGGCTTAAATGTTATAATAGTATTGAGCTATCTTTGAACTTTGATTTCCTACAATGTGTAAATTTAAAATAATGTCTATGGAACCCTCAGATTATGCATGAGAACAAATGTAAAAATAAAATGCATGAATGCTATAAAGAGAATTTACCACATAATAATTGTTATCAAAGGAAATCTTTGTTGATCTAAAAGTTATATTTAACCAAATCCAACATTACATCCATAAAAAGTCTTAAATTTACTAGGAAAAGAATTCCATAACCTATCGATACTGACTTTGCACTTTATTAAGGAAATCTATCAATTCTTGACCATATGCTCCCACTGATGACACCTCTACCTTCCATTTTTCAATCTTTTTTACCATATCCTTGGCTTTGTAAATAGCCATAGTGATTCAGTCAAGCAAAAATTCCAACTAGTAATGTTTTCTCATATATGCTTCTTTTATTTGTTCATATTTTTCGATCACAGCCTCCATTTGTGCTCTAATTCCCACCACCACTCCATTTAATGTTTGGTTGTGCCTTTATGCTTCAAAGAACGTTTCATCCCTTTTCTAGTAGCTTTGCTTGCAATTGTCTATTATCTTTCAAAAGTTGAGCTAGTTCTCAATTAGTGGATGGCCATGTTGTGTTAAGGTCAATGAACAAACTCTTCCATTCATCATTTTCTTGTTTAAGTGTTTGGACTTCCTTTTTTAGCCTTTTGTTTGTAAGCTTCAACTCTTCTGACTCTTTTTTTAGGCCAATAAAAGACTTTACTAGGCTTTCCATGCATGTAACTGAGACTTTCCTTGTTAAAATTATTTTGTGGCAAATATTCCTTATGATAAATCTAATTATATGAATGCATGATAAAAGGAAAAAGTTAATAAGCATTAACAAATTAATATATAAATACAAAGACCAATATACAAGGTTAGCTCGTAAATATATATCTATACAAACAAGACAATACATAAGCTTACGAGTAAAATAAACATCCAATTATGTGTCCTATTTTGGATTTTCTAAAACAAGAAAAAACATGGCTCTAACCTAGGCTCGGACCATTAGGGTTTATTTATATGCTAGGTTCAAAGGTTTGATAGTCTAAAGGTTTCCAAATTATTCCATACATTATTGTCCATCACAGACTAGTAAGGTACCCCGATCCTCACTCACCATAGGCTATAAGAGAAAAGAGTTTAATATGAATGGGAATGTTTCACTAGTCTATACAGAGACATGAAATCTCATGAAGGCATAAGTACTTCACTTCTTCCTAAGGGATAGAACTCAGGTGTAGAACTCATGTTGTGCATATACAAATGAATGATAGATATATATATATATATATATATGAAAACAAATAAATGAATAACTAAACAAAATATAAGCTAGGAAAAGAAAGAGAGAAGAAAGAAAGAAAGAAAAAAAATCTCAAATTTATTAGGCAAGGCTTGGATAATGAAAAATGATTTATTGGCTTAACTCTCGATAGTCCTCAATGGAGTTGCCAAATTGTCATAACGTATAGATCTGTGCACTTACCGTTAGATATGGATTAGAGGAGTCGTCACCAATCCTTTTTGTTTAGGTATGTTTGACCACCTGATCAAATCTATCCCACTTAAAAAGAAGTTCTAAGATTAACTTAAGTATCTTTAAATAGTAGATTTTGGTCTACAAAACTAGATTTTAAGTTCGAAAGTACGATTACGTGTGAGAAAGGTTATAGCATCCCTACAATGCCCATCTAAAAGATGGTATCAGTTTGATTACCAATTATCCAAGCCTTAAATATGTTTATAATTTACCAAAATATTTAATATTGAAAATTAATCTTAAAATTATTCTAATAGTTTGATAGTAATTTAAGATAATTCTCTCACCTCAATAGTATTTGTGGAGACTAGTGTCCTATCCTAAAAAGGCTTTATTGTCGAATTTATTAATATATTTTATCCAATAAAATAATTAGTAAAGTCCTTCAATAGTTTGATAGGGTTTCCTTTGATGCAAATCTCCTAATAATTTGGTGAGATTTTATTGTAAAATATTTATAAAAATTTATTTTGAGAAATTTCATTAAATCCTCTAATAGTTTAATAATATTTAACTTGAGATGCAACCCTCCAATAGTTTAATAGGACAAAAAAATTATTTTTCTTTTGAAAATTGATTTATGAAATTCTCTAATAGTTTGGTAGATTTCATAAAATTTAAATCCATGAAAAATTCTCCCATAGTTTGGTATGATTCATGAATTTATTTGAAAAGAGAATTTTTATTATTATTATTATTATTATTGGGCTATTTTCCAAAAATAGAATAATAAAAATAGAATTTTACAAAATATTTAATAAATAATAAATTACTCAAAAAATTAGTAAAATAAAATAAAATTAAAAAACTTAAAAAATGAAAATGGCAAAAAAAATAAAAATAAAATGGAAAAAAACCTACAATCAAGTCAAGTCGGACACAAGGGTCATGTATGGGTCAGTGGATTGACGCACAAATCCTGGGTTAGTTAGAACGATGTTATTTGGCGCTAATATAAAAGCCAACTCCTCAACCATTTCTTCATAAGCATCTGGTCCTCTTTTTCTAACGAAATTTTCTCTACTTTCTCTCTAAAAAAACACAAGAACAAGTCATAAAAAACTAAGCAATTTGTCAGTTTTTGGAAAAAATCATCATAATCTAACTAAAAAATTCAATGAAAAATTCAAACATTCAACCCAAAAACCCAAGCTTTTCAAATTTTCTCAGATTTTTCTAGAAAATTCAATCCAAACCCAAAAACTTCAATCTTTCAAACTTTCAACCCAGCATCTATCAACCTAAAATTCTAGAAATGTACAATCCAAAATTTTAAACCCAGAATTTTTCTTCCCAAAAGCAACTATCAAAAACCCTAAATCCAGCAGTCCACTCTTCTTTCCTCCAAAAATTCACTCTTATCTTACCTTATGATCTTATGTCCAATTTATAGGCTACTTTGATAGAACCTTTAAGGATCAGATAGAACCAATCTAGGCTTAAATTCTGAGATTGGATTCTATTCAATCGTGATTCAAGCCTAAATCCTTAGTGATCTGTCTTAATTGAATTAAAAATTCTTTGATCTAGTTCTGAATTAAAACCCTTGACCATGTAGATTGAATCCTTTTAATTCTATTGATTGATGATGGCAAACTTTAGTTTCCTCATTTCAATCACAGATCAAAAAAAGAAAGAAAAATAATAACAATACTAATAACAAAAATAATAGTAGTAATAATAACAACAATAATAATAATATAATATAATATAATAATACACAAAAAATAAAAATCAATTAACCTCGAACATAGATGGGTGTCTACACTTGGCAACAGGGATTGTGGCCAGAATGTAAGGGCTTGTCCCCCATTCAAGCCTTATAAAGGGAACCAAAAAAGAGAGAAAAAAGGCTAAC
This sequence comes from Durio zibethinus, assembly GCF_002303985.1. Next base: position 20,166,267 of record NW_019167838.1, on the reverse strand, counting down.
CAAAAAATACCCAAAAAAATTGAAGGGAAACCTTTATTGAAGACCGAAAAAACAAAAAAAAAAAACTCTGCAAGAAAATACATAAAAAAAAACTACCAAAAACAAAAAAAAACTCCACCAAAAAAGCAACAAAAGAAAAGCTTCTGTCAAATCAAAGAAAACTAAAAAAAAAACTTTCTAGCCTACAAAAAGAACAAACCAAAAAACACCAAACAACCAAACAAAAAAAAATACAATCCTTTTGGTGAGAGAACCCAATGCCATCAAACCAAAAAAAAAAACAAAAAAAAGGAAAGTTTTGACCGAAAGTTGGAAGGTTGATCAAAGGAGATTGGGAGTGTTTTTGGTGAAAAGAAAGTTGGATTTGGAAAAAAGGAAAGGAAAAAGAGAATTTTGGTTTTTCGATGCTTGGCACGATAGTCGACGACCACCGATGACGACCAGATGATGGCTATGTGACAGATGATGATAGATTTTTAGGAACTAGCTAACCCCTTGAGTTTTTTGGTTGAAAGTTTGAAGGTTTTTTTTCAAAAGTATGAGAAGAAATGAATAAAAAAAAAATAGGTATATATCTAGACTAAATGGATCAAAACGACATCGTTTTGGCACCTAGGATTCACACATCCACTTTTACTCGTGTGCCAACCTGATTCGACTTCTTTTCAATCCCCCAACCATCTAGTTAAACCAGCATTGACAGAACCATTAATCAGGTCAGTTCAATTTTTTAAAAAATTTTATGATTTAATTTTCTTTGATATTATTTTTATCTTTTGAGTTTTGTTATTATTATTTATGCATGTTTAAAATGTTAAATTTGCTTGGATAAATATTTATTTTTTATAATAGCAATAATAAAAATTAGAAAATAAATAACAATAAATAATAAAAATAAAATTTAAATTTTTGATAATTTTAAATTTCATTAAAAAATTAAAATAAACCTTTTAAAATAAAAAAATAGTTAATAATAATAACAATAATAAAAATGAAAATGATTTTAAAACTTTTGATATTTTTAAATTTGAAAAATAAAGAAGAATAATTACCAAAAAATAAAAATTTTATATAAAAAATATAAAAAAAGATAATGAGAATAGAATAATAAAAAATATTTTTTCATGCTTAGATGATGGATGGAATAAAAATTATTTTTTAAAAGAATAATAATAAGTAATTCCAGCTAGATATTAGGGAATTATTAAATAATAAGAATAAAAACAAATAAGTAATAAACAACAATAATAATAAAATTTATGAAAAAAGAATATGTGAAAAATTTTAACTAATTATGAAAATCATAAAGAGCAAGCTTACTTAGAAAGTCTGCTTATATGTTGAAGATTTTTAAAGATGTTTGTATTTTTAAATTTCAAAACCTTGAAATCCAAAACCCTACAACCCTAAAATCCAAACTCTTTCAACCTTAAACCCTAAAATTTCAAAACCCTCAAAATCTTAAAACTCCAAAACCTAAAACTTTCAAAACCTTAACAATCCAAATTTTGAAATCCTAAAATCTTAAATCCTCGAAACCTTAAACCCTAAAACTCAAAATTCAAGAACCTTTCCAAAGTAAAGATAGGAGTAGAATCGAGTTGCTGAGCAATCTAGCCATCCCATACAAAAGCAATCCCAAGAACTACATCTTACCCATACCTTCCTCTCGCTATTGATCTTACATCTTTCGAACCTCTTGTTGTCGCTCTCTCACTAGGCTTTTGGCATCATAAATTTCAAAACTCTAAAATCTAGAACCCTAAACCCTAAGACCATAAATCTTTGAAACCTTAAAATTTCAAAACCCTAAATTTCAAAACCTTAAGATCCAAAACCCTAAACCTTAAAATTTGAAACCCTAAAACCATAAACCCTGAAACCTTAAAATCTCAAAACCAAAACCCTAAAACCCAAAACCTTAAAATCTTAAAACCCTAAAACGAGACTCTAAATCTTTAAAACATCCACCAAGACCCTAAATTCAACTTGCAACCCCAAATCATCACCCAAAAATCATTCAAACTTTAAACCCTGACCTAAACCCATACATAAAATCATTTCAAAATTCTAAGGATACGTGTGAAAATCTTACGTGAAGTAATTCATTCTCAAATGCCACCTAAAAGATGATATATTTAGGAAATTTTATTTCATTAAGTTTTTTATACGAGTCCTTAACCTATAATAATAATGGGATTAAATTAAAGGAAAAAACAAAATAGGATCTTAAATATAAATAGCCGTACATAAACTCTACCTAGATGTTGGGGAGTCATATAGTTTCATTATATTTAAAAACCTAATTTCAAAATGGCATTTTATCATCATGCATATCATTTATTGACATATATGTATCTATTTATTATTATTTGCATTCATTCCAGATGTTTATGTCTTTTACTATTGTTTTTTAGTTACTTGTAGCATCATCAGTTTCTTTGCATAAAATTTTGTTTTGTGAAAAGTATTATACAAAAAATAGATTTTTAAATAAAATTAAATTAACATTCTAAAGGAAATAATTCTTGTTACTTTGCCTAGATGTTAGAGAATCGCCAACAATTATCATCTACAAAGAATGTTAGTTTTATTTTAAGGAATATTATGGTAAATCTTAAGTAAAAAGAGTTATTTGTAAACTCTGCCTAAACACTAGAGAATTTTAAGTTAATTCTTTAACTTAAAGATTTTCGTGATTATTCCTAAATAAAGAATTTTAATAAAATTATTTTTTTCAAAAAAAATGAAGGAAATTATTATAAATTTCAAATCAAAACCATTTTATCCAAACATAAAAAATAATGCATGATTAATTGGTAGCAATTTATGGGCATTGTAAGGGTACTAATCCTTCCCCACACATAACATACTTTCAAACCCAATCTTACTTTTTATAAACCAAAAATTATCTTTTTGATAAACTTTTGGGTGCCCAATCATAGCCTAAAAAATATCGATAATGACTCCCCCTTATTTTTCTCAATTTAAAATCTTTTCATCTAGCGATCCCAAAAACCGTTACGATTTAAATCAATTTTTTGTTTGACATAAAAGATTATTTAGATACAAATCAAATATTAAGAATTTATTTGAATACCAAAAATATAAAAATTTATTTCTAAAAAGTGAAATAATTTAGATTTTTTTAAAATATTTTAACTTTTTTTTCTAAATAAGTTTCAACATTTTATTGTCCATGCATTTCAAAAAATATGGGGAAAACATTCTACAATTATAACTTATTTGTCCCTTCACATTTTCAAGTCCTTATAAAACATGTTAGACATTTTCAAAAGAAGTTTGGGAAGCAATATCAAATTGGAAAGGAAAAAAAAAACCATTTAAATTAAAAAGAATGAAAGTCTAGTGTAATTGGGCTAAAGAGGACAAAGGGCCATGTTGGACCATAGGTTAGGTTTCCATGTTTTGGTTAGTTTTGTATTGATTAAATATTTAACAAGTTTTGGTTAGTTTTGTATTAATTAAATAACTAATATATGAGTTAAAATTTGATTTATTGTAAATGTATAAGTGCTATAGACTATCAATCAACCATAAGATAATACCTCATAATGAGTAAAATTAAAAAAGTCAAGTTCTTAAAAATAAATTACTTTTACTCTTAAAATCTTTATATGATGAAAGAAATTTATTTATTATAGATGACACAATAATTATTTCATCCATATTCATATTATACTATTTAAATTGATTAAGATTCTTTCAATTTCATGCAATTATTCAATAACAGCTCGACCATCAACCATTTGATAATTATTGAAAAGATTGTTGAGAAATTTCTTACTTGTTGCATCCTCAGCCATATACCTACACTACAATTTATCCCATAATTAATTTGTAATAGTCTAGTTTCGGTATGTATCAAATATACTGTTTGACAAACCATTCAAAATTTGGTCTTTGCACATGTAATCTGCGTTGTCTCATTCTACCTTTTGCTAGTTGCAACAAAATATTCTATTTTATTTCCTTCTAGCATGATAGTAGTTAGAGCATATACAACCTTTAAGGTTGAAAATAGGAAATGCATTTACTTTTGATATCTTCAAAAATCAACACCATCAAAACAATCTAGTTTAAAACGACTAGAATCCAATTACTTTAGCTTTCCACTTAGTAACCATTGTTGAATCGTTAAAGCCTTAAGATTGCCATAACAGTATTTAGAAAGTATGGAATAAAGTTTCTTGAAATTTGAAGAAAGATTTTAAGGCATGTAACAGTGCCAATTTCCTTAATGTTTTATTTGCTTTTGACATATTTTTTTACTTCGTATGTGCAAAAAGTTGCAGACAACAAACTTCGAGGATACAATGAAGCTTAACGGCTAATTGTGTTTTGCACTGATGAAAGCAATCCATTGAGCACTCATTAACATATGACAAGATTAATGAACTTCTATAAAGAATTTATACAGCAAAATGTTATAAAAGAAAATCTAAGAATTATTTAAAGAAGTGTTGAGTGTTCTAATAGTTGTTTCTATTCTATATACTTTCCAGAGAAACCACAAGAGTATTTATAACCTAATTAAATGTATGTTTATTTTAATAAATATAACTATTTATCTAAATTATTTGTTTGTTCAGACATAAATTATTTAATTAAATAATAATATTTATTAAAAGTTAATATTTAATGCATTGAGTATAAGTGCTATACAGTATCAATCAATCATAAGGTTACACCTCATTAATGAGTAAAATTAAAAGTAATAAAGTTTATATGGACATTTATATGGATGTTTTCTTAGACAAGTGCTCTCCATATGGATGTTTATACAGACAACTTTTTCTTTCAACATATAAGAAAATTCTTAAATTTTTTCTTTATAATGACAAATAAGGTATTTCCTAATTTTAGACTCTTTATCAAAAAATATATTTAAAAATTATTTAGTTATCTAAAACTTTTAAAATAAAAACAGAAGATAGATTCTTATATATAATAATAATAAACTACATATTATCTATAATCAACTATTTATTATTTTTTTACTGCAAGCTTTGTTCTAATTTTAGCTATATCTTTTTTATAGGAAATCTTGATTTTAAAATTTTAAACGTTAGTTTCATATTATCAACATTTCCTTTAGTCAATTTAAACTTAAAATAATTAAATAGATAAAATTATCCATTTAAAATAAAAAGTAAATTATAATATAAATTTGAAAATTTAAAAGCTAATTTTATTTAATTCAAATTTCATTAATTATGTAGATATATATCTTTTTTAAATTTTTAAATCTTAAATTTTGATATTTTTACCTTCATAAATTTTTTTATATTCATTTATTCTTTAAAACATTTTAAAATTCAAAAAGATAAATATCACTTATTATATTTTTAAATTCAACATATATTTGTCAATTTAAAAATTATTTATACACTTAATTGTCGTACAATAAACCTATAAATGGTATATGTTACACCACTTTTATTTTTTCAATTTGCAACTTTTCTTTGAAAGGTATACTGTTACTTTCATAATTTTATTCTTATAAAAAACTAATATTTATTTCAATTCATTTTCTTTTAACACTTATTTACTAACTTTTTCTTTCATATTTTGTTAAGGAGTTTTGATCATTTATCATAAAGTGATACTATATGTTCATAGATGTTTATTAAAATTCTTTTGTTTTTTGGGAAATTTATATTAAAATATAACTTACTAGAATATCTGTTTTCTTAAAATTGTATTTGTTTAGATTCTTGGTGATTTTTTTTCATGATTTTAACCTATTATCAAGAAATATTATTTTTTTACTTTTCACAATTTTCATATATTTCAAAAACAATTTACTTTGTTATGAATTAGTTCTTGAGATTATACAATTTGGTTCTGATAAAATAAGTGCTCTCATTTCTAGAGGAAACATGCTCATCCCATTGCTTGCATTGATCAATGAATAATTATTTTGGGTCAATTGATAAGATACCAATGATAGAAATATTAAGTTTTTTGTTTCTATTTTAAGATAAATGGCTCAAAAGATGTTTAATTTGATTGTATCATATATAATCACCATTGGTTTAGAATTTAAAGTTATATACTTTCAATATTTTAAAAAATATTATAAGATAATTCATAAATCAAACGGTTTTGTCTACCACTTTAGATTTTTTTTTTATCATGTAAAAATATTTTTATACTCTACATATTTCCTCAACCACTTTAGATAATTCATAATTCATGAATCAAACATTTTAAATGTTTTTTCATTTTTTATCATGAATCAAAAATATTATAAATATATATATACATTTTAAAAATAAACCTTTAAGATCAAGATGTGATAAAAAAAAATTTTACAAATAAAAATTAAAATATATATTTTATATTAAGATAATATAAACATTAAAATGAATTAAAAAATTAAATTTATAAAAAAATATAATAAAAAATATGTGCATTGCAAAGGTTAAAAGCTAGTTAAGCATAAATCAAGTAATTTTAAACACAACAAGATGACAAAATTTATAAAAATGAAAATAACATGATTTAAAATTTTAGTAAAAATCTTATATAAATTTGTTAAACATAAAATAATATTTTTTATATTTGATAGATCGATTATGAAACAAAAATTTTTGTGTTTTACACATATTTAACATAAAATAAACAAATTTATATAAAAATTATCATAAGAATAGTATTAAATACTGCTTTCATGGTAACACTTGTTAGATGTGATAGGTTTTTAGCTATCTTAACATCCTCAACTAATTTATGTCCAATCCAATCTCCATGGTTTATTAATTAGAAGAAATAATAACATGTTTAATCAAATAGTGACATTGACTATAGCTTTGGAATATAAAGAGGATAAACAAAAGATCAACCATCAATTATTCCTTGAATCAAGGGAAGGAAAGAAACAAATGGGAATTAAAAAAGTTAGAGAATTATTAGCATTTGTTGAGGATCAAATGAACATGTCCATGCTGATGGGAGACTATTATCATGTTAGAAAGTTATTCAAGCACAAAGATCATATCAAGAAAGATCGATAATCATCCTTTCCACCCAAACCTTCACTACATATATAGCCAAGTAACCTTTAACAAAAGAATTTCTTCCTTTTATAAAATATAAAGATAAATCATGATTCCTTTAAGATCTTTCCACTTTTACTCTCTTTCATAAGCATTTTCTCTCCTGATTGACTAAAGAATCGAAGTACAAATTTTGGGGACAAATCAACATCCACTCATGATAGCTTAATCTTGCAGGAGAAATGGTCTATTCAGAGAAATTCATCACCTTTTATCATTGGTAGTGATCAAATTCATCTTAATATTATATTGTCTTTAATTTTTTTATTGTTTTAGCTTGCCCTAAAATCCTTGCATTTCTCATGTATTCTATACAATCATTTACTAAAAACTTCTATACAGAGTATTCTTATAAGAATTCCTTTTCACCAAGAATTCATATCCATTAAAAAAAAAAAAAGCTCACTAGCCAAATAATTCTTCATACAAATAGAATTCTAATATCACCTTAATTGGGATTTGAATGAAATACCAACATGATCAATCATATTCATCAATCTATTTCATTAAAGATAAGAAGATATGAATTTGGTTGTGACAAAGATACACAATTAATTAATTAATTCGGTGCAAAATTTTTGACCTTATGTCTTTTGGTCATGGACTTAACAAGCCTCTACATATTCACCAACCAAAATTAAAGTAAAAGAACAAAATCAAAATCCATATGACCATACTCTAATTGCCTAATGGACAGTTAACCTGTAAACCATAAAATGCTTGTAAGTTTCCCTTGGACTTACAATCTGAGAAGTAAAATTTAGCTGATTCACTACATTAGGGAACCCTTAAGTCTCAAAGAAAAACCTTGCATGAATTGAATAAATGAATCCATCTTTCCCTTTTTCACTCTTCAACATGTTACTTTTATAAAACTAAACCCCTGACATATTAGTCCAAAGCTCCATCTTTCTTCTAGACTTAATTTTCTACAACACAGTAGCCTTCCTCAAGTGTTTAGCACTCGATTTGTCAAGCACATAGTTTATGTCATATCCATTAGGCAACTAGTTGAACTTGATACCAATCTCATAGGGTTGGAGAAAATCATAGGCAGTTCCATGAATAGGAATGATTTTGCCTATGGGATTAGTTCACCATCAACTAAGGTGATGCTAAAGATCTAAAGAGCAAAAAAAGTGTGTGATAGGATAGGATGTCACCACTGCTATAGCCCCCAATGTTCTAGTAGGTGTGCAAGGTTAAATTCACTAGGGTGGCCTTGCTAAAAAGCTTGGCCACCATTTTTATTCTTAGCTATTTCGTACCAATAAGCATATATGTCACTGCCAATAAAAATTTTTTAGGAAAACTTGTAAAATTAAGAGAAATTACAATGTTAACAACAATTCTTGAGGTTTGTCTTGAATCTTTTAGTCTCATATCTAAAGTTGACTAAAGTTATAAGAGTTGAGAGTTTATCTTGTATCCCACATCGAGAGTTTAGTAAAGTTATAAAGGGTTCACCTTTTATAAATAAGATGTTTTGGTTTTAGTTTGGTTATCTTAGATAGTTAGACACCAAGAGAATAGCTAAGTGAGTAGGCTATTAAAAGGTTGTAAGTGAGTTTTGGGTTGAGTTTTGAGTAACTTTTCTCATTCCAAAAGTCTCATAGTTGTAAAGATTTATTTGTTAGTGGATTGGGTTTGAGTAAGCCATTTTGGATTAAGCCAAAACAAATATATTTGTATGTTTTTATTCTTATTTTGAGCTTGCTATTTTGTATATAGGTGTTATGTGTACGTGTTTATTTCTTAACAAGTGGTATCAGAGCTATCGTCATTCAAGACGTGAAAAAAAGAGAGGTAAACCCAAGAGATCGTGAAGACAATACAAGTATAATGCAAGTATTTCAAAATGTTTGAAGAAAGTATATCTAATATACCTATATCCAAGTTTAAGATTACTTTACTTGATAAAATAGTATTTTTATGTTATGACAAAGTACATTCAAGATCTATTAGTATAATAAGGGTTAGATCAAGTATTTAAAGATAGTATGCCTAAAAAAATCTAACAGTAATTAGAATAAAATTAAAAAAAAAGTTGTTAGTGCTATTGAATTGGTGTTAGCTCTAGAGATAAAGTATAGTGTTTTGACTAAGAGTAATCTGAAGAGTTTATAGGATAAGCTTAAAGGTATTTATGCTTCAAAGTTGTTGACTAATAGATTATGTTTGAAGATGAATCTGTATTCTAAAAAAAAAAAGGTACGAGTCTTCATAATCACATAAACGAGTTTAATAGCTTAGTTTTTCAATTGCTAACTATTTCTGCTAATGAGTTAAAAGATGGAGAGAAGGCTTTAACTTTGTTGTCATCTTTACCTAAGTCTTATAGACATTCAGTTCAGACTTTGTTAATGAGTAAGTCTCTTTTGAAATTGGATGATGTGACTGCTCTATTACGTAAGAACGAAAGGTTTATGAGAACACAAAACTCATCACCTAAAGGGGTGCACTAGCTATAAAAGGTTCTAATTGAGGTAAGACTCAAAAAAGGGTTAATAGATCAAGAGAGAGATTCAAGTCAACAAATAGGGATTATAGTGATAGAAAATGTTATTATTGTGGTGAAAAGAAACATATCCAAATGTGTTGCAAGAAGCTGAGAAAGAATATGGCTGCTTTCAAAAAGGCCAATGGTGAGAAAAAATCAGATAAAGGAAAGAGTGATAATACTGCTATTATGTCCGATGATGATAAGGTCCTTTTTAAAAAGTATGAACATTCTATATTTTTTGTGGACCAAAAGAAAAAAAAATGTAAAAAGCATTGCAAAAAATCTATAGATTGTTAAAGGTAGGAAGAATCATTCCATTTTAATTCACTTTTTTTTCTAGACTAGTTAGTGATATAAATAATACACTAATTTTTTAATTCAATTTTAATTCACACGGAGGTCTAGCTCGAATAAAATTTGAATTTAGTTTAGTTATTATTAAATTAAGCTCAAGCTCGAATAGTTTGATTTATTAAGCGAGTTGAGTTCAAGTATTTTAATGTCTTGCTCCAATAGCTCATATGTTTAATCGAGTTTTATATTTTAATATATATTTTTATTATCTTAATTAAAAAATTATTATTTTACCTTTATATATATATATATATATATATCAATTTGAGTTCGAATTTAAATTCGAGTTTCAACACAAATAATTAAATTTGAGAATCCAACTCATTTTTTATTTAGTAAATTAAACTAATCAAGTGAATTCGAATAGCTAGATATTTATCTTGAGTTAAACTTGAACTTGAAAATTAAAAATCAATTGAACTCGAGTTGAATTTTGAGTAATTAATTTCAAATTGAGTTCGAGTTCAAACTCAAAATTTTCACTATATCAACTTGGTTCGGTTTGATTATACCCCTAACGAGAGTCACTTATATGTTAAATTCTACCTTTATTTATATGCTTACCCTTTTGGTACCCTGGTACCAATCTTTTTGCTGGGCTTGAAAAAGGTTTTTGTATCAAATTAGTTTGTGACTCGTACTGTATATAAATTAATTTTATTTATTAATTAAAATAGTTCAAACTTGTAAAAATATTATTTAAAATTTATTATTACTAATAAACTAAAAAATTAAATTTAAATACCTGTCAACAGTAAAATATCAATCCATAAAAAAAAAAATTATGTTACTTATAGATAAGAAATTACCTTGAATGCGAAAGAAATTCCTTTGGAATATATCTCCTCTCTCATATCTAATGCAATTCGAAGATCAATAATTTAAATTTAGGAGACTGTGCTCAAGTTACAAAATAGTCAAAAATTAAATTAAAAAATTTTAAATTAAAAGATATTTATTGATTAAGTAAAACTTACTATCACTACCTTCAAATAATATAATATTTTGTAGCTTAATATTTTTGTGCACTATTTATGTTATCATTTTTTGTCTTGAAAAAAAATATGTTAATATAAAAAAAATCAATATTTTAAACTATAAATATAGTACAGTAATATTACCTATACTTTTCCACTATTTTTTTCACTTTCCATTTACTATAAAGATTATAATAAAAAATAGTACTTACATGATAAAAAAATCATTATCTCGAAGTTTCATACATCCAAAAAATAAAAAATACTAGGATCAATGACATACCAATTATTTGACATCTAATCAGGATCTTTATAAAATCAAAATCAATATGTAGCACAAAAAAATTAGTGAATGAAATTCATATTATTTATCAATGACATAAAATCAATTTCTTTATTCTATAAAATATGGATGTAACCAAAAAAAAAAAAAAAAGCTCCATTGTTTTAGTGTTTGAAAAGTGTGATATTGACCAAAACACAAAAAAAAAAAAAAAGGAAATGTACAGCAAATAAAAGAAGCATTGGAAATAAAAAATAAAAGTTGAAGATAAAATTAACTCAAAAAAAGAAAAAAGAATTTACATAACTTAACTAAACTGCAATCTTGACCCGAACATTAAAAAAGTTAAAAACAATTAAGAAATTTATGCTAAAAAGGGAAATTTTTTAATGAAAATAATATAGTTGTTGTGGGATTATTATAAGTGAAATTTTCATATCTAACTTCCACTTCAATGCAAGCTCAATTACAGATTAAGAGCAATAGAAAACAATGATTGTCTAATCTCAATATGTGAAATCCTTAATTGTTAAGTATATTTTAAATAAATAAATGATATAATAAGTGATATATAATACGTTTGAATTTTAAAAAGAACCAAATATTATAGTATTAATAGGAAATCTATAAATAATAAATATATGAGATTTTCAAATTTAAAAAAGATATATATTGTGTGTGCGTATATTATTGAAAATTTTATTTAAAAAAGATATATCTAAATTATATTTTATTGTCAACAGTTTAATATTTACTGTTTTATTAGAGCCTTTAACTCATAACATGTATTTGAACATATATTTACCATTATCATAAAGTTGTTAATTTTATGATATGTTTAATTAATGGTACTTAAAAGAAATTGAGACAAATAATTAATCTAAATAGTTACACTACTATATAGAGAAAAAAGTCTAAAAATTAGTAAAACAACAATGATTTGACTTAAAAATAAATGACTTTTAAAAGTTAATATTTGAATGTTGAATTTAATACATTGATTATAAAAGTGAGTTGATTTTTCGTGTGGTTAAAAGTAGGATAAAGTTTATATATAAATTGCAATTTGAAATATTTAGATAAAGTTAATTTTTTAAATTTTAAAAGTTTTGAACATTGAATAAAATCATGTGGTAAATAATTGAAAGAATGCTTAGTTTGTTGCATATTTAAAATTATTCTACTTATGATTAAAATAGATTGTACATATAAAATTACATGTAAACAAATCTTATCAAGTAACTATATTATTTGAATTTAGTCTTATATGTATTATATGTGTGAAAAATGTTGGATTAACTTTTTCTATTATTATTCATACAAATTAAGTTCATATACTTTTTTATAAAAGAAATTATAATATAAGAAAAGAAGAAAAAAATTACATACTATAAAATTGGAATTTGTTGAAAATCACTTTTAAATAAACTATATAAATTAACTAAACTAAATCTTAAATTTTAAATTCATATACTTTTACCGATTTTTAATCTTTAAGTTCAAAGATTAACAACAATAAGAATTTTCTATCAAATATGCTACAATGGCATGATCATGTTGATTAATGCTAGTGTCACGAGCTTGGAAGTTATGCCTATCATAACGTCTAGGTTGAGAGAATCTACCTATTAGATACAAAAATTACGAATTCGTCCCCAATCTTTTTTACCTAAGTGTGATTGACCACCTATATGAATCTATCATTTTTAATGTTATTCTAAGTATAAACTAAAGGTCTCTAAAAAGAATAAGTTATAATCTATATCATCAGAACCAAGGTTCAAGAGTCGGTTACATACAGGAAGGTCTTAGCACCCATTTAAGCTCAAAATTGGTAACAAGTTAATTATGTGTTACCTTAACTAAGCTTTATCAAATATGGTTTTATCATGCAAATAAATCAATTCCAATCTATTTACTTATTTACAAAACATAGTGGTACAAAAATTATATCAAAATACCAAGTAATCATGCAATAATATAATAAATATTAAATTATACCATGCAAAAATTATCATGCAAATATAATACTATAAATCATACCAAATATCATGTAATAATATCATGTCAAAATCACGCTAAAATATTCATGCAAAAATGTCATGCAAATATATTAATTATCATACAATAATAACAATCATGTAAATATATTATATCATGCAAATATATTATCATGCAAATATAAAATACCACACAAATATATTAATAACCATTCATATAAACATGAAATCAAATATAAGCACACAAATATAATCAGGCAATTATGCACACAATAAATATAGAAACATGCAATCAAATATCATTCAAATATAATATTAATCATACAATAACATATATCATGCAATAAATATACAATCATGCAATAATAATAAATAAATAAATAAATAACCATGCAAATAAATATATTAATAATCATACAATCACATGAATAAATAATTAATAATTATGCAAATAGACATGCAATTAAATATATAAACATGTAATAAACATGCAATTTAATATATAATCATGCAAATAATAATATATAAATCATGCAAATAAACATGCAAAAATAAATACCATATAATAAAAATAAAAATAAGAATAAGCAATTAAATATTATAAAAGTTATGCAAAAATCACAAAAAAATGAAAGCAAATATTACCTTAATGCATCACAAGTTTCAACAAATTTTCACCTTTCAAAAATTGATACTTTCTACTGTAAATCTTAGCCGTCATTCTAAAAACTCCAACTGGATTTTCTTGCAAAAAATTTTTTGCTTGATTGCTTCTTCCTTATTGATTTAAAACCTTTGTCCAAATTTTCTCTCTTTTTAATGATCTTTGTTTAATTTTGAAATCATTTACTATGAGGCCCTCTTTTTGATCATAGATTCAAGGTCCTTATTTAGGGATTGAATCATTTTCGATTTAGAAAATATTAATTCAACTGAATCTAGGATTTCTCTCTAAATTTTATTCTCTGTGTAATCTTCCCTTTTTCAATAGATTGAGCCACTAGTTTTTCCAAAATTATTCAATCTTTAAAGTTAAAATCTGATATAGAATTTAAGAGTTGAATTAAATTTAAGATTTTCCATGTAAAATCCCATATTTCTTTTTTTTTTCCCTTTTTTTTACCAATTGACTTTGTCTTTTTTTACTAAAAAAACAAAAATTAAACTAAAAAAATTAAAATAAAAATAAAATTTAGGGCTTAATCTTTGGGCCCAAAATTAACTTTTCCAATTAAGGCCTAATTGCACAATCAAAATCAAAATTCAAAGGCTAATGAATTTCAAAAAATCTCCTGACAAAATGGGGTGTATACTATTGTCCTTCTTTGTGCATTTTTTGTAAAATAGAAATTGTGCAAAGACCAAAGACATCCATTTTTTTTTGGGTCAAGAAAAATGGAAAAAGAAAATTGCAAAGGCTCCTCCTTGACAACGGTTTGAAACTTTCCAAAAAACAAAATGCACCCCCACAACTGAGGCTTTGAAAATTTTGAAAAATAAAATGTTCCCCCATAACTGAAGCTTTGAAACTTTTGAAAAATAAAATGCTCCTCCATAACTGAGACTTTGGAACTTTGAAAAATAAAATGCTCTCCCACAACTTAGGCTTTGAAACTTTGAAAAAATAAAATGCTCCTCTACAATTGAACATTTGAAACTTTGGAAAAATAAAATGTTCTCACAACCGAGGCTTTGAAACTTTTTGAAAAATAAAATGCTCCCCCACAACTGAGGCATTGAAACTTTTAAAAAATAAAATTTTTCCTTACAACTAAGACTTTTGAAACTTTTGAAAACTAAAAAGGTAATAAAATTTTGAGGGATCATACCCAAAGGTATTATAAATTATGCCTGTAGGTCTTACAAATCATGCTCAGAGGTCTTATAAATTATACTCGAAGGATTTGAAGATTATGCCAGATGTCTTATAGATTATTCTTATCTTTGGAAAAGCTCCTCCTTAATAGAGGCATCGAAACTTTAAAAATTCATACCTTAAAGTGATTTCTTTCATATCAATTGGACCATCATTAATCATCTTCCAAAGTTTTTTCACCAAATCACCCTAACATCTGTTTTCTCCTTCATACTTTTCAAACATATGCAATGAATGTATGTAATGAATGAAAAAACTTAAAAATTTCTAAACTCAATTTCACAACTCAAACTTTTTAACCTTTCGTCTTTTCTGATGTACATAACATGTAGTGAATCCAAATGATATAGTGAATACAATGGATATAGTGAATGCAATGCAATAAATTTAGTGAATGCAATGCAAAAGATTTAAGATTTGCAAAAGATTTAAGATTCACAAAATTTCCAAGATTCGTCAAAGTTCCAAAATTCATAAAAATCCCAAGATTTACAAAGGTCCCAAAATTCATGAAGTCCTAAATAATTTTAAAAATCCATAAGTGAATTTTCTCATTCAAAATTTTTTTAAGATTCGCATCCAAAGATTCACATTTGAAAATCTTAGAAGTTTACCTTTAAGATTCACATTCAAAACTCTTAGAAGCTAACATTCAAGGTTCACATTCAAAATATCTTAAAGATTCATATTCAACATTTACATTAAAAAATCTTAGAGATTCACATCTAAGATCACATTCGAAAAGTCTAAAGATTCAAAAATTTTAGAGGTTCTCATCCAAAATTTAGAGATTCACATTTAAAAAGTTCAAATATTAAAATTCAATGTCTCAAGGATTCCATCCTCTTGTGATGAAACTTCAACATTTTTCTTTTCATGTGCCAACATAACTGGGCTTAAATTCTTAATTAGTACCATGAGCTTAAGATTCAACTACTGCCAGCTAATCAAATCTCTTTGTTTTTTCTTCGCCTTAAAGCTTTACAAAAGTTAATGCCAATGTATCTTACCAAGATGCAAATGCTTTCCATATAAAAATGTAAGTGCAAATACCTATCCCAATAAATTAGATGCAAATGTCTTTTTTCATCACTTTCTTAACACATTCAAAAAAGTCAAAATTTTAAATGCTCACCAAATGGTCCAAATACATGGTTCTAAGTCTTATGCAAATGTAATATTCCAACAATGATTTATATACTCACCAAATGATGTAGTCGCATGGTGTAAACAATTATGCAAATGCATGGTCCAAACAAAGATTTGTACATTTACCAAATAATGCAAAAACAATTATCACAACAAAACATTTATGTTGCCTCAAATAGGTCACTCTTGTCACATTGATCTTGGAAATTATCTTTCTCCTATCCATCCAAATTCACATATACAACAATCCAAATTTGAAAATTTTCAAAAACTCTCAAAAGAATGACAACACAAATTAACCCACATAACAATTTTCTATGACCAAAATGTATTTATCCTTTTAAAACATGTAACTTTTAGATTTCTTGAAAATTGGTGATTACTACCCATAATAAATTAGGTGATTCACTTCTTGGTCTTTCCAAAAGGATGAAATGGTTTGGCACATTAGGATTTTAGTTATTAGAAAAAACTTTGTTACTGAATAAGAAGAGGATAATCAATGTTTCTTTATCTAGGCTCACAAATGAAAGTTAAAATTTGAAAAATAATTTTTTTAAAGCACAATTCATTTTAGCACTCCCTTAGGTTCTTGATATAGGGTATTTTAACATCTGTCAAAACTAACTATGATAGGTTCAAAATTTTTGGAAAAGGAAGAATGGCTCAAAATTTCTAAGAAAAAACAGCTTGAATTTCAAAACACATCTACAAATTGGGCCTCATCTTTTTAGATTTCTCAAAATTCTTCATTGTTCATTGGCTTTTTCAAAATCACTTTTTTTTATTACTTGAGTTGCTTTCAATCTTGCTCTAGACTACCTTTCGAGTTTTCACCCTAGAGCTTCATTCAATCTTTTTTTTTTCTTTTTACTATGACATCATGCATTTGAAAACTCAAAATTAATCAAAAATCAAAAAGTGATAGTGATTTCCTAAAAAAAGTTCTTCAATTTAGATATTCACACTTGATCAAAATGAACTTTTCAAATGACATAACGTAGGCCAGGGTTTGCAGTTCTGAAAAAAAAGATAAATAGGCCCAACACATGTTTTCAAGTAATCAAACCAATAATCATTTCTTTTCCCAATGACATTTTTCGTTCCATATTTTCCATCTTTCTTTTTTTATTTTTCATTTTTCTTTTATTTCCCTTTTTTTTGTAATTTTCAACATTTTTCAAAAAAAAAAAATCTAAGCACGAAAGGGCTTTGCCCCTGAAATCATTAAAGACCTTCACCTTTTTTTTTTGTGAACAAACTTTTCAAATTTTACCCTCCAGTATGGGAGTAATCCTTAGTTAGGGTTTTTTTCAAAGAAAATTCGATAGGCTCAACTAGGGTATCAAATGGATTTTTTTTTATGGTGAAGGAAATATGAAAAATAGCTATTTATTATATCAAATATGAATACCTCTATTAAAAAGTAATTCTTAAGAGTAGATTTTTTTAAAAAAATTTTGGAATCCTTTGAAATCTCATATGCACAATGTTATAATCAATTCTTTTTCTATTTTTCTTTTGCTTTTTTTTTCTTTTTTTCTCTTTTTTTGGCAATTCACAACGCACACTAAAAGATAAAATCAATGCCATCCAGAAGAAAAAATACTGAAAAAATTGCATAATTTGACTTTTTGGTAAATTTGCCCCAAGATGTGGGTAAAGAAAAATTTTAAGGCAATGAATGAAAAAGAAAAAAAATGTTGTATAGGTGTCAAACAAGGATATTAAGGGATATGGTCTTTTCAATAATTTTGTCCCAAGAAAGAAATTGGAGAGGTTTAGGCTTTATGAAGAAACATGAGTAGTGATGTGTTTGGAATAGTTTTAACACTTATCAAATTGTAAATATCTAGAATCTATAAGAAAGAGCCTTATGTATTGGCTTCCAAAGAAATTTTCAAACAAGATTTTTCAAACTTCATTGCTCATAACCTTAATAAAGATCATTGACTTGGAAATCTTTTTTTATCAAGTGAAAGTTAGGATCATGGGACTTGAGAAGTCAAGTTTTGTGATGGTGTGGTGTGCAATTGAATTGGAGTATGAAATGGTAAGTGAAACAACTGGGTATATTCATTCTTGATAGTAATCACTCATTTTCTTAAGATTGTTTTCACAAAAATTTTTCTTTAAAAAGAACATTTTTCAATCATGGAAAGAAATCATGTGCATTTTTATTGTCAAACGATCTTAAATTAAAAACATATATACAAATACCTATAAGTAAATCATAATGAAAAAAAAAAATTCATATTCATGTACTAAAATTACCCCAAACAAATGAAATAACATACATATAAAAACATCTACATGAATAAAAATGTGTACGTAAATACATGTATGCAATGCATTCATATTCACAACTATTTACAAAATTGAAAAGGCAAAGATTACCCCAAACAAATAATATAATATGCATACAAAAATGTATATATAAGTATATAATGCATAATAACAACAAGAATTCACAGTCACAATTATGCACAAAACTGAAAATGCAAAGATTTTCCCAAGCCAATAAAATAATGTACATACAAAAATGGATAAAAATTTATATGTAAATACATGTATGCAATACATAATGAAAAACAAGAATTCATATCCAAAACTATTTACAAAATTGAAAAGGCAAAGAATTTTTCAAACAAATGAATTAATGTACATACAAAAATGTTTACATGGATAAAAATGTATATGCAAATACATGTATGCAATATATAGTGAAAAACAAGAATTTATATCCATAACAATGTACAAAATTGAAAAGGCAAAGAATTTTCCAAACAAATGAATTAATGTACATACAAAAATATTTACATGGATAAAAATGTATATGCAAATACATGTATGAAATACATAGTGAAAAATAAGAATTTTTATCCACAATTATGTACAAAATTGAAACGGTAAATGAAATAATACATATACAAAAATGTTTACAAGTATGCAATATATAGTAAAAACAAAAATTCATACTCACAACTATGTAAAAAACTTTAAAATATACTCTTTAATTTACAATTAAGCATTCACACATTTTAATATATAAAAAAGTGAAATGGAATAATGCATGTATGCAAGAATGCAATAAGAAGGATTTAAGGATGTAACTACATGTATATAAAAAAAAAAAAAAAGGTTACTAAAGATAATGTATATAAGGAAAAATATAAAGGGTTAGAATGCACATAATATATATACAAGAAACAACATATAAATTTATAAGCAGAATAAATATCCCATCATATGTCATATTTTGGGTTTTCTAGTAAGGAAAAGGGCAGGGCTCAAACTTATGTTCAGATCCTTATGATTTATTTACATGCTGGGTTTAAAGGTTTGACAATCTAAGGTTCCCAAATTGTTTCCTACATCATTGTCCATTATATACTAGTAAGCCATCCCAATCCTTACCCACTATTATAAGCTCAAACGAAAAAGATTCAATTTGAGTGAAAGTTTTCACTAGTTCACACTGAAGTTATCACCTCACAATAGTGTAGATACATGTTCCCTCTTAATAAAGGATAAAACTCAGGTTAAGAGCTTATACATGAATGCCATAGTGGTATGTGTAAAGGGATATCCCAAATAATCAAATAAATTAATGCACATAAAAAATTAAAATCTACAAAACAAGAAAACAAAAACAAATAGGTTAGTAATATGAAAATCACAAATTATTACATAATAAAACCATCAAAGTAAGGCTTAATATAACACATAACTAACTAATGTCTTAACTCTTTAATATCTCCAGTAGAGTCCCAAACTGTCATAACGTTTAGGTTAGGAAAACCTACCCATTAGACACAAAAATCATAGAGTCACCACAAATCTTTTTTACCTAGGAGTGATTGGCCACATCTATGAATCTATCCTTTTTAAGGTTCTTCTAAGTGTAAACTAAAGATCCCTAAAAAGAATAGGTTCCAATTTACATCATCAAAAACTAAGCTTTGCAAGTTGGTTACATGCAAGGAAGGTATTAGCACCCATTTATGCCCAAAATTGGTATCAAGTTAATTATGTGTTACCTTACCTAAGCCTTATCAAAGATGATTTTATCATGCAAATAAATCAATTTCAATCCTTTTATTTATTTACAAAACATAGTGGTAGAAAAATTCTATCAAAATATCAAGCAATTATGCAATAATGAAATAAATATACCATGCAAAAATCGGCATGCAAATATAATACTATAACTCATTCCAAATATCATATAACAATATCATGCCTAAATCATGATAAAACATTCATGCAAGAATGTCATGCAAATATATTAATTATCATGCAATAATAACAATCATGTAAATATATTATATCATGCAAATATAAAATACCACACAAATATATTAATAACCATTCATATAATCATGAAATCAAATATAAGCACACAAATATAATCATGCAATTATACAAACAATAAATATAGAAACATGCAATCAAATATCATTCAAATATAATATTAATCATGCAATAAATATAAAATCATGCAATAATAATAAATAAATAAATAACCATGCAAATAAACATATTAATAATCATACAATCACACGAATAAATAAATTAATAATCATGCAATTAAATATATAAACATGTAATAAACATGCAATTTAATATATAATCATGCAAATAATAATATATAAATTATGCAAATAAATATGCAATTTAATATATAATCATGCAAATAATAATATATAAATCATGCAAATAAACATGCAAAAATAAATACCATATAATAAATATAAAAATAAGAATAAGCAATTAAATATTATAAAAGTTACGCAAAAATCATTAAAAAAAATGAAAGCAAACATTACCTTAATGGACCACAGGTTTCAACAAATTTTTACCTTTCAAAAATTGATACTTCTTATTATAAATATTAGCCTTCCTTCCAAAAGCTCCAACTATATCTTCTTGTAAAATTTTTTTGCTTAATTGCTTTTTCCTTGTTGATTCAAAACCTTTGCCCAAATTTTCTCTCTTTTCAATGACCTTTATCTAATTTTGAAGTCAATTCTGTTAGGCCCCACCTTTTGATCACAAATTCAAGGTCCTTATATAAGGATTGAATCCTTTTCAATTTGAAAGAAATTAATTCAATCGAATCTAAGATTTCTCTCTAAATTTTATTCTCTGTGTAATATTCCCTTTTTCAATAAATTGAGCTCCAAGTCTTTCCAAAATTATTCTACCATTAAAGTTAAATTTTGAGATAGAATTAAAGAGTTGAATTTTTTTTTTATTTTTACCAATTGACTTTTACTCTTTTGACTAAAAAAACAAAAATTAGACTAAAAATTAAACTAAAAAATTAAAATACAAATAAATTTTAGGGCTTAATCTTTAGGCTCAAAATTCACTTTTCCAATTAAGGCCTAATTGCACAATCCAAATCAAAATTTAAAGCCAAATGAAATTTAAAAAATCCCTAGAAAAAATGGGGTGTCTATAATGCCAACATTTTGTGTGGACTTAGACTGGAAATTCCCTTCTTGTATATCTAAGTAAGCGTAAAACACTCTAACATAATGGATACTCAAAAGAACAACTAAAAGGCACTCAAAAGTAAGGAAGGATAAAAGATAAAAGAAATGCTGAAAATGTTGTAACTTCTATTACTTAAGTGTTTTTGTTTATCAAATAAGGGTGGGGAAACCCTCTATTTATACTTGAAGCTCCCATGAATCAATGGCCAAGATTGAATCAATCCAATGGCTATTATAAAGTCTAAGATTAATAGGAAATTACACGAGATTACATTGAAAAGTTCAAAGTTTGTAGGGAACTATCCTAGCCCATTAGTGTCTAGATCCTTCTATAAGGTTACTTCAGCATTTGGGCCTGTTGGAGCTTGGTTTGCTACACCTAGGCTTGGTGCACCCAAGGCCCTTTTATAAGTGATTTCCTTGGCCTAGGGAGTTTATGTAAGCGGGCTTTATGTTTGTTGCAAGCCCAAGGCCTGAACCCTCTTGATTGATCCTACTCATGGCATTTGGGCCCCAGGTATGGCTACACAGGTTGTAACACTCTCCCTCACCTAATCTCATGACAACTTTTTTATGTCCTCTGAGTGGAACTATTTGATTTGGTGTTTAAACTACCAAAGATCCTCAGTTGGTTCCTAACTAGCTTCATTGTTAAGAAGTCACTTTCATTGCACCAAGTACTTATATCTTGGTCTATAATTCGACCACCTCAAAACCCTATTAGCTAATATGCACTTGACCTTTTTGTCATATGAGGCCTCATCTCCGTAGGTGCATGCTATGACTCTGCCCATGCTAGATCCTTTTGATTCTTATGAAATGGTTTTAATATGTTGACATGGAAAACTTGGTGCACCTTGGGCTTTAATGGTATTTTAGCTTGTAAGCTACTTTGCTTACTTTTTTTAGAACTATGAAAGCTCTCTTATACCTTTGAACTACGCCCTTTTGCATGCCCCTATGGCGTAACCCCAAGTGTAGCTTCACCATCACCAAGCCCTCAACTTGTTACTACACATCTCATTTCTTATGATATGCTCACATCTTGCTTTTCTTTGCTAATTTGTGTAGATAGATTCGAGCAAGGTCTACTTGTTCTTGAAAAGTCTTGGCAAACCTGTTTGCCACTAGATTAAGTCCTGTGTAGCCCACTGCAATAGTTTTTGGAGTGTGTGGCTGCTATCCTATCACAATTTTAAATGAATTCTGGTGTGGCACTAACATAGTACCTGAGGTAGACCTTCAATAATCTATTAACACTCTTGATCTACCTATTAGTTTTTGGATGCATGTTGGTGGAAAAGTTTAGGCCTGAACATAATAGCTTGAAAAACTATATCCAGAACCACTTTGTATAATGCCCGTCCTAATCATTAACAATGGTTTGTGGTATGCCCCAATACTTCATCACATTCTTCAAAAACAAATGGGTTGCCTTCTCGGCTAGTCACTTTTTGGTTGCTGGAATCAAAGTCTCACACTTAGAAAATCTATCCACCACTACTGTAATGTTCTTATACCCCTCTGCTTTGGGTAGTTTAACTACGAAATTCAACAAAATGATCTCCCACGTGCACTATCGAATAGACAATAACTCCAAGAGAGTAGTTGGTGACTTTGACTCTATCTTGGTTTATTGGCACACAAGATAAGTTTTCACATAAGCCTTGATGCCATCTTATACGTAAAACCAATAGTATCAGTCTTGCACTAATGCTAAGGTGCAGTGCACACCAAGGTGGCTAACCCAACTTGAATCATGGCATTCCTATATAACTTTCCTATGAAAACCTCCATGCTGTGGCACAAATGTCATAACAATTTTAAAGGCCATAAGACAAATTTTAAAAAGTTTTAAAACATAGGGAGTTGCCACCAATCTTTTTTAGTTAGTTGTGATTAACCACCTAAAAATTTATCCTTTTTAATAAAACAATAAAATGAGTTTGAAGTTTATTAAAAAAAAATTTTTGTTTACAAAAAATAAAGCTGGGTTTGGAGTATAATTATGCGTACGAAGGATTAGTACCCCCACAACGCCCATTTTAAAAATGTACCAATTGATCACATGTTGTCTTAATATTAAGAAAAATAGTCTTAATTCTAATATTTAAAAATGATTCATTCAAATTTCATTTTTGTGAAAATCTTTTTTCTTTTTCCATTTATAAAAAAAATCTTTTATTTAGAATTAAGATAAAAATCTTTAGTATCGAAATATTTTCTACTTCTCTAATATCTAGGCAAATTTTTAAAAAATATTTTTCTATTTAGGATTTGCATAATAATCTACAAAATCTAGACTTAATATTCATTTATGAAGAATAATTATTGAAAAGCCCTCTAATATCTAGGTAGGGTTTCAAGAATTATTTTTATTTAAAAATATTAGTTTTTTTATTTAATTAAAATAGTTCTCCAAAAACCATCATTTATTAATCTTTTAAAGCAATGAAATGCAAGCACATATCATATGAAGTAGATATATGATATGAATACAAATTAAAATGCAGACAACTAATTAAATTCATCTAATACATATTTTAAATTTTTATTTATTTATTTATGAATAAAATAAAAATCTTTAGTTTTTTAATATTTCTTAATTCTCCAATATCTAGATGAAATTATGAAAAGTTTTTCTCCACTTAGAATGCTCATAATATTCTTCAAAATCTAACATAATATTCCTTCATAAAAAGTAATTATTAAGAAGCCTTCTAATATTTGGGAAAGGTCTCAACAATTATTTTTACATAGGAATATTAACCATTATATATATATAAATTAATTTTCAAAATTATCACTTACAAATTCACTTTTTTTTTATTTATGGGAATAATGCAACATAAGATAAATAAATTATGCAAATACAAACAATTAACCAACTTAACCTATCTTATATGCATTTAACCCTATCAACAAGCCTATTTAAACACCAAGGACCAAATTATCAAGATTAAGAAAAATAGTCTAGGTTGGATCCAATAGAACCGAGTCGAGCTAATAGGATCAACAGGTAAAATATTTTTTTCTTCAAAATCCTAAACTAACCGAACTTCTCTAATTTTTCTTTTTTTTTCCTTAAAAACTCTTCCCCCTTTTTTGACTTTCTTCCTTTCTTATTTTCTCTATATTTTTCTTTCTTGGTTTTTTTTTATTTTTTTTCTTTTTTTTTTGTTTGTTTTCTCTCTCTTTCAGATGCCAACAGCTTCTTTTCCTCTCTTTTCTTTCTTTTTTCTTTCATTCTCTTTTTTTTTTCTTTTTCTTTTTTTTCTTCCCTTTCGTTGATTTTAAATGCCAAATGACTTTTTTCTTTTTTTTTCTTTCTTCTTTTTTTTTTTTTGCTTTTTTCCCCTTTCTTCTTTCCTTCACCGAACACCCAAACTCCCTCACTAACC
Organism: Durio zibethinus; assembly: GCF_002303985.1. Next base: position 20,141,141 of record NW_019167838.1, on the reverse strand, counting down.
TACCAGCTCCTCCTCAACCAAACACTACCTTCTTTCTTTTTTCTTTTTTTAAAAGTTTTCTTCTACTGGGTTCCTTTCCAAGTTGGTGAGGATTATGGTATTGTATCTTGATTTTTTTTTTAGTGAGTTTTAGAAGAAATGAGATGATTTTTAGTTAATTGTATTTATTTTTTGGGTATGGTTTCCAATTTTTTACTTGTTTTGGCAGTGAGATTGGGGTTAATAGTGATTTTTTTTTTTAGCTTTGTTGGATGGTTCTAATGGTATTTTTTCCTAGTTGTCGAGATTTTTTTTTCTTTGCTTTTTGAGATGGACAAAGTGGGGGTTCTTTTTTAGTGTTTCAATTTTGTCCTATTTCCAGAAGACTCCCCTTTCTTTTATTGTCAAATGGCTTTACTTGATAGCATAATGTTGCAATTGTAACTCTTGTTGGCTGCTGGTTTTTTTTTTATTATAATGTCTTACTCAATTTGTGTAAAATTTAGAAGGGTAAAAACTAAGGTTGACTAGAATGGTAAGGCAAATTGAGGGAAGGAAAAGTTGAATTTTAAGGAAGAGGAAAAGTAGAAAGGTTGTTACTGGCAGCCAACCTTATTATCTGTGTTTTTTTTTTACTCTAAAAATACGTTTAGGCTTTAGGCTTGCAAAGATAAATGTAAGCTTTTATTGGCTTTTGGGCTTCTAGGCCTATATCAAGAATTTAAACCAAAAATTAGATTGGGCATCAAAATTGAATTTGGGCTTAGAAATGAATTTTAGGCTTAAGCAATCAACTGAGACTATTATTAGACCCTAAGCCCAATTAACTTAAAATTGAATTGATCAGGCTTCAATCCACATAAGGTAAACCCAAATATTTAACACAAAATCAAAATAAGCCTAGTCAAATCAAAATATTCAAATCCCTTTAAATTATTATGTCCAAACTAAAATCAAAATCAAATACAATAAAATCATCCTGAATAAAATTAGGTATCGACAACAAACAACCTATTTCCTTGGATGTAAAACAAGTCATCCTGCAACTAAAAACGTATGGTTTTACCTTGCCACGCATACTTCATAAGTGTCTTAGCTGTAAGATCATAGGCCAATTCCTCTTTAATACACGACACCAGGAAACCTTCAGGTTAACTAATGATGGCAAGCATTGCTTTTCTACTGAGTGCATTAGCCAATAATTTTGCCTTCCCTATTTTGAACTTTATGCTAAAATCAAATTCTGTAAGAAAATCTTGCCATCTAGCCTACTTGGGGGACAACTACTTTTGAGTCTAGAAGTAGCTTATCGCAACATTGTCTTTTCTAACCACAAATTTGGATCCCAATAGGTAATGTCTCCATGTGCGCAAATAATGTACTATGTTGTCATCTCCTTCTCCTAGACCGTGTATATACGATCAATCTCATTGAGCTTTTGGCTCTCAAATGCGAAGGGATGATTTTCTTGCATCAACACCCCTGTAATTGCAAAGTCTAATGTGTCCATATACACCTTATATGACTTAGTGTAATTTGACAAAGCTAGCACAGGCTCTTCTATCACCACACACTTTAGTCGATCAAAGGCTTATTGGCACTCCTGACTCCAATCTTACACTCTCTCTTTCTTGAGCAAGTTCGTCAATGGTGTGGCGATGGTAGAATGGCTTTTAATGAAGCATCTGTAGTAGTTCACCAACCCAAGGAATGATCTCAGTTCCATGACCTTGGTTGGTGACTCTCAATCTAGTATGGCCTAGATCTCAATAGAGGCAAAACTAAAAACTAAAAACTTTTTCACCTTTTTTAGTCATTGATTTTGATAGATGCAAAGAGATACAAGTGAGAAAAAAAAAAAGAGTTAATCTCATCTTAAAGCTGTTAAAATCAATGGTTAGAAAAAAAATGTAAAACTTTTTCATATTAGTTGATCTCTCCCTATAAAAATTATGTGAAATATGAAATTGACAAATTAAAACAATTATCAAAATACACTAGATATAGCTGGTTTTTCCTTTTTTTAATTTTTTGCATCACACTATGGCTTACCCATAACTATATTTGGTTTGTTTCACATCATACTTTCTTTTTTCATTTTTTTTTCAAAATTATCCATTTCTGCCCTTCTCTTCAATCCTATTAAAATGGAGAGGAGAAGAATAGCCAATTTGAAATAAAGCATTGATTTGGGGTTACTACATGAAATAAGGGATTTTCTTTTTCAAAAATTTTTTGAGAAGATTCGTAATGCTATGAAATCACATCACAATCATTGTGATTCAAAATTTTATTTTTGAAATCAGAGTTGTTAATTTTATTGAAAGACCTATAATGTAACAACTCAACTACAGATTGCAGCAGCCTTTAATAAGAATAACAATAGCAAAAGTCATAGTAAGATTAACAATAGCAAAAGTCATACTATCAGAGATCATATCTAAAAACATGAGGTGGAAATTGAACATATCAGTTCTAAACTAATATTTGCAGATCATATGACCAAAGCTTTACCAACTATTGTCCGCATTCAAGTAATTGAGGACAATAGTATTTAATCACGTTAATATAGATATATGAATTAATCTACGTACGTGTATTTTGTTAAAAAAATAAAATAATGAATTTACTCATAATTATCTAAAACTAATTGCTTCTTTGATTGTGGGATGCAAATTCAAGGAATCGCTTTTGGAAAAAAGTCTTACTAAAGTAGCCTATAAATATGTATCAATTATCATGTGATAAAGCTAAACCATCAAACTAAACTATAAGTGTATTAAGTAAAATAAGGCTTTAAAGTGTCAGGCATAAACTAGGATTTTTTTTTTTTAAATTGATGTTTACACAAAATTTAATATTTTAACAACAATAATTAAATAAATATATTTTAATTTTAAAATTAGATATGACTCTTCTTCTTTTTCAATATTAAATGGAGAGTTTTATTGATAGTCAAATGAAAAATCATATCATCACAAATAAAATCTATAATTATTCTTTTAATGCTAAAAATTTTTTTGTTTTTGTTTTTTTACCTAACAATTTTTTTTTATTTACAACTCTGACATAATACTGTTTAGATTTCTTTTATATTTATGCGTGATTTAATCTAACCATAAACAGAATTCTCCATTTAATATTAAAAAAGGAAAAAAGCCAAATCCCTAAAAATTAGGCACCATTTGACCATTTAGTATAATAATAGATGCATGAATTTATTACTAAAAAATAGGTTTGAATCTTTTCTTTCCCAAATCAAAAAAGAAAACATAAAAAAAGATTTGACAATCTCTACGACTTACAATTTTCGTCGGGAGTTTTTATTTGCACTCTATTTTTTTTTTTTTACACTCAAATTTCATTTTCGGAAGAGTTTACGTAAGAAGAGTTTACGGAAGTCATATTTACATTTTCAGATATATATTTTTGATAAATTAAAATATTTATCGGATCTATATATGATAATTTAATATAATTACTAAATATACATATTCAAAAAGTGTTTTAACTTAAAAAATATATATTTTATAAATTTTTTAATTTTTCAATTGAAATTGCAAATGAAGTGACTTACTTTATCATTTATTGGACATTTTTCATCTCAATTAGTTTTCTTTTTTATCTATATATCCATTTTCATAATGTACAAGATAAGAGGAATAATTTTAATGATTTAAGGTTTGTGATGTAACCAATTTTGAGAAAAAAAGAAAAAGAAAAAGAAATGGGTGTATTTGTTAAAAAGTAATTAAATAATTTCACTAAGTGATAATTTTATAATAAAAATGGGATATGAAAAGAAAAAAATGAAGTGTAAATAAAAACTCCCTTGTTTGTCCAAGTAGATTAATTGTATATTCCATTTATTTCTTTTTTTTTATTATCTTTTTTTAAATGATTCAAAATTATTACGCTTACGGGACGTTTGATTGACGGAATGAAAAAAAAAAAAGGAATGGAATTGATATTATGTGAGAATAGTAAAAAAGAAAAATAAAATAAAATAATTATTACGATATGTATTTTATTGGAATAAAATATAGAAAAAATTAGTATTAATATGTTTGGTTAGTTCAAAGAATATTATTAGTATAAGTTTAAAAAATTATTTTATTTTTTTATTAAATTAATTATAATTTATTATAAAATAATAGTAATCATAATTAATTAATAAAGTAATTATTAATTAATTCAATTATCTCTCATTATTAATTATTAATTAATAATAATTAATTAAAACAAAATTAATCATAATTAATTATTATGATATTAATTAATGGAATTGATATTATGTGAGAATGGTAAAAAGGAGGAATAGAATAGAATAATTTTTATGATATGTAGTTTGTTGGAATAGAATATAGTAGGAATTAGTATTAATATGATTGGTTAGTTCAAAGAATATTATTAAAATAAGTTTAAAATATTATTTTACTTTTTTATTAAATTAATTATAATTTATTATAAAATAATATTAATCATAATTATTTAATAAAAGTAATTATTAATTAACTCAATTATCTCTCATTATTAATATTAATTAATAATAATTAAATAAAAGAAAATTAATCATAATTAATTATTAAAAATAAAATTAATCCAATAGAATTTAAAAAATTATTAATTAATAAAATTAATAAAAAACTTCGATTTTTTCTTTTTTTTTTCCTTTTTCTTTCTTTTCCTTTTTTCTTTTTTTTTTCTCTCTCCTCCCCATTTCTTCCCTATTCCCTTTCTCTCTCTAAACCAAAAATTTCACCAGCCCTGTCGACCACCATTGATCGGCGCCGGCAACAATCACCTGCCGCCATTGATCGACGTAAATTTCAACCACATTTTACCTGCGTGCTAATCTCAACGTCCTTTTCACCGATACCCACTTGGTTTTTCCGAAAATAACCTAGAAAAACCTATATCTTGCCTCTAAGCTCACGATTTTCATCCTAAAAAACGTCATCCTCCGTTGTTCCAAACCACCTGAAGATGAAATATGTCTCTCTTCTCACCTAGATCTTCCACCTGGTAGGCATAACCCTTCAACCACTACCAACTTCCTCCATTCTTTCTTTCTCTCATTCATTTCGGTCTTTTTTTTTTTTTTACTTTTTTTTTTGTTTATTGTGCTTGCTATTTGATGATTTTCTAACCAGTTATGGTAATCAGAGTGTTGCCACCAATCAAATCGAATGATTTTATGTTTGGGGTGTTTTTTTTAAATTATTAAAATATTGGAGTAAAATGGGATTTTAAAGATATTTTAATTTTATGAGATTTGTGAAAAAGTGCTGCCAAATGCATCGTCACCATTTTCTCTTCACGCTCCAGCTTTTTTTTTTTTTTTTGTAAAAAAATATATTTAATTATCTTTTCTTTCACACAAATATATGAAAATTAATTTCTGAAAAATTTTAAAATTTTACGAAAATTTATTTTCGAGTCGAAAGTTATGAATCACACTTAAATATTTTAACATAAAATCTTATGAAATCAAATATGAAATGAAACAAAAAGTAAAAAAATAAATAAATAATTTACCTTTGCTTTTATAATTTTTTTTACTTCAAATAAGTGAAATTTTTAAGTGTTTTTTTAATTTTAAGAATTTCAAATCATTTATTTTTTTTGTTTTTTTATTTAATTTCGAACTTAATTTTATAAAATTTTGTGTTAAAATATTTTAATGCATTTAAAATTTTCGAAAATAAATTTTTATAAAGTATTAAATGTTTCCAAAAATGAATTTTTAAAAACTTTTAAGGTTTTTCAAAAATTTATTTCTAAAAACTTGTTTAAAAGAGAAAAGTAATTAAGGAATTTCATTTTAAAAAAAATTGAAGTGTGAGAGAAAAGGTTGAAATACATTTAGCAATACTTTTTGTGAAATTGTAAATAATGGGTGTTCAAAGAGAATGACAATTCCGACTTTGACTGGAACTGGCCAATTGATCAAAATCTCTTTTAGTTCTCTATTTTTAAAGCGAACGATAGAATAAAATTAAGTTGGAGAAAACACACGGAATAAAATATTCACCAAACACTTTGATAAATCTTTTATCTCTTTTGTATTCCAAAATTAAATTTTCATACATTAAAAACGTTAAAACATCAATTTTATAAAAAAATTAAAAATTTTAATATTATATATATATATCATAATCTAAATTTTTTTTTAATTTCTGAAATAATAAAAATAATAATAATTTGAGACAGGAAAACCATTCGCTACATTGTGTCCGTCCGTGCAGACACGATAATAACCTGTAATGTAAATGAGTCAAATGCCGAGGAGAATAATTGTGTTTGCACGAAATAAGGTACGAACGAAATGAAAATTTTCATTTCATAATAGCAACAATAGAACATCGGTAGCAAGGCAAATTGGGAACAAACGAACTGATATTTAATAACAATGCTGATTGTGGCATGTTGAAAGTTCAAAACCAATTGACTTACACTCACTCACAAACACCCACAAATACATAAAATTTTCAGATGCACGCCGCCTGCATACAACTTCGTCTACAGACACGGTTTCAGTTTCACGACACATTCTATTAATCTTACACCAAAGGTATAACATGTGAATCTTGAACCCCTTGATACTAACTCCTCAAATCTCAATATTTCACAAGATCACCTCCTCCACTCTACTTGAGTTGCCTTTGCTGCAAGATCAAACAAAAACAAGAGGTGTATTTATTAACATTTGAGACGAGCTATGAGTAAAACTTATACGAAATTCTAGCCTAGAATCAGCATTTCATACCGTTTCCATCTCTGGATGACAACATAGATCTGTCGCTTTTGCTCCCTGCTTTCCCTGCATGAACTGGTCTCTGTGTCCTTGGTGACTGTGAGCTGATTTTGCTATTGGCTGAAGATGGCGAAGACTGGTGCCGAGTGAGGTTATTTTTGTCACCTCCATCTTGCCCAGATCGAGGAGAGCCTTGCAGTCTCAGCTTAGCCTTGGCAGATTCAGTTGCTGCCATGTAGCTTGGCACTGCAGGACTGCTTTGAGGCCCATTCTCTATGCGATCTTGTTTTGCAGGATTAGAAGCTTTCCTACCAGACTTCTGATTCTCATTGTTCGCTGAATCGTCCTTCCTGTTCATCTCCACATTTATTATGGGAGTATTCTCATCCTTAACTGTCCTATCTATCAAAGGCTTCGAGTCAACAGCAGCAGGATCAGCATGCAATAAATCTGACGTCTCATTCATCCCTAATGGCCCCATCGTAGTTTCAATGTCCCGTGATTTTGAAACTGTCACAGTCATCTCTTTTCTCATCTTCTCAGCTGAGCCATTCAATGTCACAGCAATCTCTTTCTTCATCTTCTCAGCTGATTTATTTACTGTTTCAATGTCAGGTGATTTTGACACTGCCACGGTCATCTCTTTTCTCATCTTCTCAGCTGTGCCATTCAATGTTACAGCGATCTCTTTCTTCATCTTCTCAGCTGATTTATTTACAGTCAAGGCCGCATCTTTCTTCATCTTCTCAGTTGAGCTATTTAATATAGCCGTCTCTTGTCTCATCTTCTCAGCTGAGCTATTTACTGTTATAGCCTTCTCTTTCTTCATCTTCTCAGTTGAGTTATTTATTGTCAAGGCCTTCATATTCTCCGCTGAGCTATTTACTGTGGCCATTTCTTTTCTCATCTTCTCGGCTGAGCTATTTACCGTCATGGCCATCTCTTCCTTCATCTTCTCATCTGAACTATTCACTGTCAAGAATGTCTCTTTATTTGTCTTCTCAGCCGAACTATTTAGGCTCTGTTCCACAATACCAAGATTAATAGTGCTTGAGACCTTTTCCAAACTTGCCTTTGGCTTCTCAAAGTCAGCATCTGGCTGCACTGAAATTTCTACTACAGGATTATTAACCTTTCTCAAGTTGCGTTTAACCTTTTCAAATTCATTTTGTGGGTTTTCCTGCACTAACTCAGCTGGATGGCTGGCAACTTTCCTCAGGTTATGCTTGGGCTTATCAAATTCAGAGGTTGCTTGTAGAGAAGGACCATCCAAATTTGCAGGAGGAATCCTGCGGACACTCCGTTTTGGTCGACCTGTATCCATTTCAATAGCTTGACTATTAGCCTGCTTCCTCTGCAATTTAGAGTCAGAGGTTTTCTTCGGTTGAGGAACAGGTTTCCAGAACCAGGATGCTGACCAGCGCTCTAACCAGTTCCAGACTGAATTTGGTTCCCCAGCATCAAAACGGAGGCGCAAAGGAATTACAGTAGGTGATGAAGCAACAAGCTAAAGAAACAAACCCAGCAGTCACTTGCCCAATTTGAAAGAAAAGGAAGGTAAAAGGAAAGGCACAAATTAAATGATATTCCAATTTAAGAAATCAAGTCTACTGATAGGGGATAGCTAACTATCAATCAATTGCCAAACACCTCTTAACACTCAATATTTTAGGTGCCATGAGAAACAAGACAGTTTTAGGTTTGATTACAATTGATGGATGCATACTGCCAAATGTGTCTTATGCGCAATATTTTGGGGGTCCACATTCAGATTTTCTTAAAGATACTACGAGAAATACCTATGCATGATCTAGTGACAGATAATATCAATCAAACTCCCAAACGTCTCTGATATGCAATACTTTTGGGTGCAACCAAAAGTTAGATGATATTTTTGAGCCTACTTAACATTAATGCAATGGAAGACTATGTATGAGCAAGAAGAGAAGTCAGCATGCTGAAGCTTCACTGAACAGGAATAAAATAGTAACTTTCATCTATTTCCACCATCGATTTAATTCATGGAGCAAATGACCATATGAATGCCTGAATAAATCATGTGCAATTGCTTCTTCCACGGTACCAAGATATGAAGGATAAGCAAATCCTAAGGCCAGGTAATGTTTTCCCCATCAAAAGGAGCTTATAGATAAGGATAAAGCCATCAAAGCATAATAGACAGCATATGGAGTCATCTCTAGTGATGTGGCACAATATCAAGGTAAATTCTATTTATTTTCAATTTCATAAATAAGAAATACTGTAAGCACAACACCAGACATACCTTTTGAACAAAAGCACTTGCAGACAACTTTCCAATGCGTGCAGGCATATTAACTCCAAGAGAAACCACGAGCTTGCTCTCCTGCCAAACAACGAAATAAGGATTAAAGGCAAAAATAAGCTAGCTTACCTATTTCTTGAATAAATACAAATTTAATGCAGAAAGATTGAGGACAAAAGTTGAAGTACAAGTTCTTCACTTAAAAATTCATATATACTACTACATCCTGCTTATTGTGATTGCTGGAAGTAGAAGATTACAAACAAATGGCAAGGGGTTAGCTTCAAAAACATTTTCACCACTCAATTTATATCTGAATACCCGAAGTATGTGATGTTAAATTTTGCTAAAACAACCTCAGGCGAAAGACCTCTTTTAACCATTCTCACTAAACTTGGTTGATGATGTGCAAGTCAATTCCGTTTACACCTGTACCATCTAAGGGCTGATACCTTTTTAATATATAAAAACCGAAAGTAGCAAAGTAGTAGGTACACCTAATAAATCTGAATGACAAGAATAGTGATTGTAAGATAAATTTCAATTATTAGCAACCAGAATGACTGCATTTCCTAAAAGTATTAACCAGATGAATCATGACTAGTAATTGGTCCATGATAGAGTTCTCAAAGAAATTACCAGAAGGTTCATTTTGCATTTTTTCTGCACTTCAAGACCACCATCAGAATGTCTGGCCATTACTCCACGAACATGTGATTGTAGCTTCACAATTCCCATCATACAGCACAAAGTAGTAATAGCTTGTCTCCTAACCAAGTGACCACGAATAAGTGCCTGCAGCCTTATAATGCCTTTGAGAGCCTGGAATGCCCGGCGAGCCTTCACATAATGAACTGATATCAGTGTAGGTATAATATCAACTAAAGGTTCTTCCTGGGCTATATAAACTATTTGAAAATTGATGGTAAGATTTCACAGACAATAGGAGAAGAATACCAGGTAACCCCTAAAAGCAGCCTGCGCCATGGTTGCCGCCTGTTCTTGCTTCATCCTTTCAGGATCATAAGGTGTATCTTGAAGGGCGGACTTCTTAGAATCTATGCCTCGACTCATTGGCACTGATATCCCGTCATCATGCAAGATATTTGCAGCTTCCTTGTTTTCCAATTCTAATTTCCTTTCATCTCTCTCATTGGCATATGGATTCAGCTGTGAAGAGAAGGGAGGAGACACAGCCACATTGGTTTCTGATGCCCTGGCCACAACCAACACCTCTCTTTCATTGACAACCTTCTGCAAATAACAGTCCAATTAAAAAACAGAAAGCATAGATTATTATTTTAGGATTGATGGGAGAAAGATGCCAAATCACTATTATTTTAATTAGTCAGTGCTAAAGAGTGAATAAATAGTACTCAGCAGAAGAACAATACGGCCGCATTAAGCTTACCACTGATGAAAACGGCAGCAAAGAATTAATCATAATTCCAGGAAAGAATCATATATTCCCAAGTTCAAAGCATCAAAATAACCATGTTAAATGCAACAGCTCCCAAAGAACTTCCCAGGCAGCTAATATTTGAATCAGTTAATCATTTACTTTACAATTACTTAGTGTTAACTTTCTCTGTAGCGGGAACTAAGCCATCAAAAATAAACCAAACAACAGAGGAACCATCCCTAAACTGAACATTGTTTAGATATAAACTATGGAGAGAAACATGACAGTGGTTAAATCACAACATAAGAAGTTGGAAAAACAGAGTTTGCATTATTGGAAGGGGCAGTTTAAGAACTGCTCATGCCTCTCAATCCAAGATTGAACAACAAATCACAAGTTAATAAGCAACAAAGCAAAGTGTGGCTGAAAGAAATATCTAGATCAAGTTCTTTAATGCATCACTTCTTGAAACCAGCAAAACCCAATTGATAAAGGTACATCAGGAAATGGAATCCTAAGAAGCCATATCAAGTTCTTTTGATAGAAAATACATTCTCATCATGTCCAAATGGTTTAAAGGAAACAATTATAAGTACATCAGAGCATTACAAACAAGAATTTACTGCTGTACATAATCTTTGCATATATTTATATATATATATATATATATATATATTTGAGAAGAGATTATTTTACACTAATGTAAAACTTTTTTGTTTTACCATTTTTCTAACCATTGATTTCAATAGATCCAAAAGATGAGATTAAAAATTTTTCTCTTTTTGACTTATTTCTCCCATTCCTATTGAGATCAATGGTTAGAAAAAGATGTAAAACTTTTTAGTTTTACACTGGTGTAAATTGATCCCTTCTCTATATATTTATATAACATATATTTGTTGTTTAGTAGTAATTAGTAATAAATATTACCTCCCTTCCTTTAGGATAACTAGATTTGGAAGATTTCTTTCCAAAAAGCACAGTTTTAATCCATTTTCCCGGTGATTTTCCCATTACGCAAGATCAGGAGAAACTGCAAATACCGGTAATCGACTTTCAGCATCATTCTATGTGATAACAGCTTAAGAAAACATCAACCATAAATTCAACGAGCAATAAAAAGCAAAAAAAAAAAATACAACGCCCAACGAAAGCAGAAATAAAAATAAAACAAGTTACTGTACAAAACGTCATATAAACAATTCTAAACGGAAAAAAAAATTAGCAAAGCAAATTACTAGAAACAGCTAAGAATCCAACGACCTAACAAATTCAAAGCCAACTTTCAAAAACTTTAAGAAATTAAAGTTATTAACCCTGACATTTTACGATCTTCTGAAAACTGAAACCAAAAGGCAAGAGATATCGCGCCAAAAGAAAATATACAAACGAAAGCTCTTTTAAGAGTAACAAATTTACACTAGATCTGATACTTGCCTCGCAAATGCAATGCTTTCGAAGCTCAAATCTACCATTCCTGGTTTTCAAAAACACCGAACCATGAATTTTTTTTCAAAATTTTTCTTCTTTTAGAAATCGTAGAAAAAAAACTAAAAATATTTATAAAAAAAATCGAGAAAATAGAAAGCAAAATGTACCATGAAGAAGTTAGCCCAAGAGAGACAGAGTGAGCTTACAAGCAAATAAAGTAGAAGAAGAGAAAAATGAGAGTAGCCTTTGCACTGAATGTGAGGGAATTTCCAAAAATATACCTGAATTTGGAAATTATGAAAAAAATAACGGTACCTAATCTGGTGTAACCAATTTTAGTTAATGAGTTTGGATCGGATGTTTTAAACCGTTAGATGGAGATAGTGTTTTGGGGTTGTCCCCGACAGGGAGTTTTGATTGTTGAGATTGAGAGGATTCTAGGCGTTGGAATAGGGGATGATTGGGATGAATAAATTCGGGAACAAGTGTCCACCTTGAGCTTCTGTATTCTGACGCATGTCCAAATTACGCTTCTGACCTTTTACCAGGAGCTTGTTGGCGTACGCGGGTTTTATGGCGCGTGGTGAATATGAGCCGTTTGTGGTTAGCGGCAGATTCACGGGGAAAGGCAGTGGTGGTATGGTAAATGGAGTTTGAGGAGAGAAGGTGGAGAACGTGCACGAGAGCAACGCTGGAGGGAGAGGAGTAAAGAGAACATGGCAGGTTTGCCGCAAGCCGTAGAGTAGTGACTGATGAGTGAATGTAGTTGACTTGTGTCAAAAAAAAAAAAAAAAAGAAACAAAGCACAAAGGGCCAAGAAAGAAGCAAGGAACCCACGAGAGGTTCAATGTGGTCATTATAGCCAATCATATTACCTCACTCGCCCCTTACTTTGCAATTATGGATGTTAATTTTATCATATTTAATAAAAAATTTGATTTTTTTTACTCTAACAAAAAGAAATATGGATAATAAATTTCAAGAAAGAAAATAAATCAAAATAAACTTAAAATAACTATTGTATATAAAAACAAAAACATTATAATAATTTCATATATATTTATATAAATATATAATTTTAAAATTATAAATTTAAATATAAATATTATGTTATTAGCCTTTTTACGCTGCCCCTATACCACTCAACTCCCCGTGAGAATCTCCTTTCTAAGTTTTCTCGTCTCTCCGCTTACTCTCATTTTCTGCTCTCTCTTCAGACTCAGACTTGACGATTTTTCGATAGCCGACGCAACCTCCCATTAACTGCGTCGTCCTTCTCCCATTAATTAGATATTTATATAATTTTATATATCTAATTAATGTTTTGTTAAATGTTATATATATATATATATTATATATGCGTGTGTGTGTAATTTTTGGTAATTGAAAAAGATTTAAAAAATGCTCAAAAAATTTGAAAGAAATTCATGCAAATAGATAAAGGAGTTTTGATTTAAAAGAAAAAAAATTGAAATAATCTTATTTTGACTTGATTATGTATACGCTGGCATCCTAATTAGTAAGATTAATAATCATCTGTCACAGTTGCTTAATTTAACAGTGTGTTTAATTTACGTGCCAATTTTATCGGAAAATATTTAAATTCGTCACAATCCTAAAACGTTAGATTCTTGTCAATTGAAAAGATATATCCTCATTTGAGCAATTCACTAAATATTAAAATTGAGTATTTAATTTTTTTAATTAAAATAATAAAAAGTTTTTTTGTTAATCATAAAAAAATTCTTAAACTTTATCTTTTATTTAAATAAATTTTTATATTTTATTATACTCAGATCATTTTTAATGTTTAATTTATATTTAAATAAATTTTTAATTTGTATTCAAATAAATATTTAATCTTTAATTTATATATAAATAAGTTTTAAATATAGATCAATCTTTTATTTGAAATATAATTTTATTTAAATATAACAAAAATATAAAATTTTATATATGAAAAATCAAATAATTCAGAGGTTTTTTTTAATATTTTAGTTAACTTTTTTTTTTTAATTTTCCTTATTCTTTCTTACTCTAGCAATTTAGTACAACTACTGTATGTCAATCTAACCTCGTGCAACCTCCATTATTGTCATTAAACAAATGTAATTAGTAATATTAAAAATACATTTACTTCACAATTCAACATCCTATTACTCCTATGGATAATACATCTCACCTACTCCACACCACTTTATTAAAGATAAGAAACCACATTAAAAAAAAAAAAAAAAAAACCTTTACATCAAGTAGTTGTTCAATGTCTGCTCAATACCTTTTATCATGATAAGATGTTTCAAAATTATAGCAGATTTTTTCATTTAACATAAAGTGAAAATATTTTGAACTTAAAATTATTGTCTAAAGTTGATCCGATTATTTTATAATTGAATTTTTAAAGATTCGATCGTTAACGTGAATGTAACACGATAAAAATTATTTTTTATATAGTATCAAATGAACTTTATGATTTTATGTTTTTTCCATTTATGTTCTCGTGGTTGGCTAGTATCACTCATTTGTAGGTTTCTCCAAACTTTCCTCTTTCTTAAAATGTCTACCAACCAAATGGGAAATGGCAATGAAATGGAAAAATAATTTAATGACAACAGTATCTCTTTAGCAGGTAAAGGTTTTGATGAGTTAGGTAGCGTGGGCTCGTCAACAAACATCGGTTAGCATTTAGTTGCTGCCATTTTCAATTATCTAAATTTGATTTATACATCGAGCTATCCTTTTGGGAAAAAAGGAACCAAAAATAACATTTCTTGGTACACATAGCTCTCATTTTTATAGAAGCAAAAAGATTTAAATGGTGTTTTTATTTGTTTTAAGATTATTATATGTTTTTTTGTCAAAGTTCATTGTAAAATAACTTATTTTCGATTTACAGATCATTTATCAAAAAAATTTATTGATAATAAAATTTAAATTTAAACTTATAAATGAAATATTTAAATCTTACCAATTCAACTAACTCCTATGGACAAGATTATTATCTGTTCACATCCAACTAAAACTACGCCACCTCTAACAATGGTTAGTGGCTAAAATCAGTGAAATTTGATGCCAAAAAAAAACAACTGTTGAAACCAATCTCATTACTTCATTATTTTCTGGGTAAAAGTCAAATTCAATGCACGTGAATGAGCTTTGATTTGGTCTTTTGTCAATGCTAGATCTTCATCTCATGAGCTGTGAAAGTTTCTTGCGTTAAGGGTTTCTAAATATCACATCTTAAAAATATCATATTTACTCAATTAAGCCTATGTTTACGCTCTTTGAACAAAGAGAAGCTTATAATATTTTGTAGTTAGCATCGAACGATTGAACCTACGAGACCAAAGCTCAAGAAATAAGGCCAACAACCATTAAAAGTGTTGGGCAAACATGGGCCATGTAAAACATGCTTGATGTCTTGTAACTCTGGTGTCCATTAAGAGCAGAAGACAAAAATTTGAGGATTTGTTGCTGGACTTGGGCTGGACCCAGCAAAGGTTTAGACTAATCTCCCATCTTTAACCGTTAAAAAGCGGTTTTCCAACACGGGCTTAAGGTTTTTTTTTGTTTTGAATTTTGAAATTCGAACTCCTGATCATTTGATGATTCCCCTTTCTTGGGTGTGACGCGTGGATCCCACTTCCAGCTCCCTCTGCTCTTCAAAACTTTCATACTTCGTTCACACCCCCACTCTCAATGCTGCTGAGAAATCTTACTCTCTCTATCTAATTGACACGCGTGCTGTTAAACTGCCGTTAAAACAGCTGTTTAATATTTTAGCAAATAGGAAAATGAGACATCATCAATGGATTGTTAATAGGGCAGGTGCCAGAAAATAAAGCGAGTAGATAACAGAGAGGATGCCGGGAGCAGTTGAACTGTGATTTTTCGAAAATTTTAAGGATCTTTTTTCTAGTTGCTTAAATTTTCCCGCTCGACAGCAATGAACCCTTACAAAATTCGGACACAAGTTCTGTGTTCGTTTGTGCCTTAAAAAAGCAAGAACTTATGTTTGAGAAAAAATATTCAAAGTAAAAAACAACAATCATGGAGGAGCCTGTCGAAGAACAACAACCTACTGTTCAAAATTCTGGTTCATTTCTGCCTCAATTTCTCTCTGTTTCCCTTGGCTTTTAAAGGTGGTTTCTTTTTCGTTTTAATTTTTATTCTGAAATGTTTTCAGGGAGTGCAGAGAATTCGAAGCTACGTTATCCACTTCGATCGTCAACGAAATCAAAGGAGGAGAAGCCAACGACGCGTGATTTATCCAATTCTTCTTCATCCACAAGGTATTCAAATTCTATAATTTGCAGGCAGTTTTTGTCTCTGTAAAATTTAATGTATTCTTTCAGATTTACTATGACATATTAAATATTATACTAATGTCAAAATTCTATATGCAGAAAATGGGTAGGTGTGTAATCACTGAAAGAGTTTGGTGAAATCAAGAAATAAAATTTGTCGTGATTTTTTTCCACAAGGAAATAAAATAGATTTAAGTTAATCATCCATCTTTCCAAAATCCTCTCCATTTTTATCATTTACTGGCACAATGTTACGTGGTTGTGTAGTTAAGTTTAGACTTATCAATTTTATAACAAAGACATTAAAAATTATACGATTTAAAATTTTAATAAAACAAATATATTTTGTATTTGATGTATCAATGTAAAATATAATATAATAATTTTAATGTTTTACATTTATTAAATATGAAATAGACAAATAAATATACACGTAATACACAAAATAAACACGTATACATGAATTGACAGATCCAAATTAGTTAATAATTTCCTTGTTGCTGTCGTGTTGGCATTTACCTTTTAAGTGTTAAATGAGTTTGGGTTTTATTTGTTTGTTCTTCTTAGGGGGAGGGCAACACCAAGTGTTAGCAAGAGAGTGAAATCAGCCAAGCCACCCAGAAGGCTCTCTATTCCGACCAAATCAACTGTGACTCCATCTCCGAAATTCGTCGGGATAATCAATCCTATATCTGAGGCTAGAGCCAAGAAATCTACAAATGGTCAGGGCAAAAGTGACACACCTCTTTCTGATGCTTCTAGGTCGGCAACTCGAGGGAGGTTCAATGTTCTGTCATCAGCTCCATACTGGCTGTCGCAGATTAAGCTCTCTGAATCAGCATCTAAGCATTCAGTCTCAATTGGGTTTTTCAAACTGGCCTTTGAAGCGGGATGTGAGGTGTGCTATTCTCTGGTGACACATATAAATATATAATCATGGTGTTTTATGCAGTTTAGTATATTGGATTTATTGTTTATTTTTGCCTATTCTGAGATACAAGTTCTTTGCATTGATTTCTAACTCATTATAACTTCAAACCCAGCCCTTTCAGAAAATGCATGATGAGCTAAAATCATATGTACGTCGCCATAATCTTGGTGAAAGTGGGGAAGCTATAAAGGAACTACTTGAAATCTACAATGTTTCAGCAAATTCAGATCAGCCACAGGTGTCTGAAACCTGTTCTCTGGTGCCCGAGGAGGGGACTCGGTCATCTGATGATGAGGTTCACAGCGTTTCTTCTGCAGAGGGATCGAGGAAAGTGAAACCCAAGTCCCTGAATAATGATGCTGCTCAAGTATCATCCGTGGCCAAATCAGCAAAAGAGGCCACTCCAAAGAATAATCCTGCAACTAGGAATAAGGTTTTGAACAAGAACAGTTCAAATTCAAGGTCTGCTTCAGACATCGGATGCCGTAAGTTACAGAAGAGAACCAAGTCAGAGCCTGTTAAAGGAAAGGACAAGACTAAGAGTCCGGCAACCAAATTACCTAATCAAGAAGGTAAGTTTGTAGATAAATTTTACGTTCAGCATCTGTACCTTTGGGTGCATGACATGCATTTATAATGTTTTCTTTACAGGTCAAGTTAGTCCTTCAGCTGCAGGAGTGACTGCTGAAGAGGACAAAAAAAATATGGTAAAAGTTCTTAACTCTATCAGCTACTTATATTGCCCTACAGTCCTTAATGTTGTTTAATGTTATAGCCCCAAATTTCCAAGGTTTGAACAACTTTGGTAAACTTTTCCCTCTTTAGGTTAGTGGTTAAGAGGTCAATTGAAAGTCATATAAGACGTGAGTTATACCTGCCATTCCTCTTCCCCTTCTAAGGCACTAGCCTCCTTTGCAACCAAAAAAACAAAACTACTTTGGTAGGGCAGTGATTATGCCTACCTTCACACGCAACTGACTATTTATTGATAAAGTTGATATTAATTGACATAATCAATTAAAAATTTTCGCCATCTTCTTTCACAGGATGTGCCTTTGACAGAATAAATCAGCCTGCTTGATTGGTGGAGGCGGTGTTCTGCACTAAGTATGCTGTGAACCAAATTAATTCCATCCTCTATTGGGCTCTTCGTTGTGTATATTGGGTTGCTTGTATATGGGTTAAAGTGAAGTGTTCCAATCTGGTGTGAAGTCAAGACCTTCTGTTTTTTCTTGGGTTGCTGCTTGAAACTAGGATTGTTTGTGTCTGGTATTATACAATCACTTGAGATGCAAATTGTATCAAATCATTCAATTTATTTGTTGTTTTATTAATGTTATTACCTATTCAAATATATGATTAACAGAGCTTGTTCTAATTTGAATCTTTTTACACCAGATCATAAAACTGTGAGCTGAATTCATTCAAGGCACGTCAGAATTAATTTCATGATCCATAGCCAAGTATCCATCCAAGTTACAAGAGGACCAAGAGCAGACAGAAGATAAAAGTCAAACCAATTAAGCTAAAAAATCCAACCTTGTAGACAAACAAAGAAGACGTAACAAACCCATCAACGTATATGCATCAGAGATTTTCCTTTTAGTACAAATTCACCCCAAAAATTTCCAAGAAATTAGGAATACCCAAAAGTGATAACATAAGAAAACAACAACCAGAAAAAAGAATTGGGTATCCCTAAAATTTTATAAAATATATCGGACAAAGAGAAATACATAGAAAACAACATGAGAATCGAAGTGGGTATCTTCGAAAATAGCCAGAAATTTCAGTCAGAGTGAGAGCTATCGTCGTCGCTGAAATCAGAGTCAGAGAGAGGATGATGGGGGGGATTAAAGCATAGATAGAGCCACAAAGAGTCAGCAAAGCGGCGAAGATGATGGAGAGGAAAGCAGAAGAGAAGATGCAAGACTTGATCGCTGCTTAAGCGCTCTGGGTTACAGGCTAGGTATTGGCATACGTTTGCTGACACGTTGGCTATTGTCACCACCACCGAGCTGTTTAACACCATTGCCTCTTCACTCTGGTTTTCTTTTATTCTTTCTTGTCTTTTCTTTGAACCTGTCTTGTTCCAGTTGCTTGTTCTTTCCACGGTCATATGTCTTGTTTATATTTTTCTTTAGAGAGTGAGACTACGTCGTATCCTTGTTCCAGGAAAGCCTGTAGCAATAAGTGCTTTACCTCCCATACACTCATTGACCATGGCTGCGAAAAATGGAATGTGCAGCTCTCGTACATTTTCCCCGTGACTAAAAAAAAAAAAAAAAAGGAAAATAAAAGAGGTTTCTATTTACACTCCGTATTTTCTCTTTACATCCTTTACTTTAAAAAAATATATATATATAAATAAAATTATTTAATTTTTTTACAAGTTTTCAAAATATAAAAATAAATTTTATAATTTTTTGAAAATTTATTTTTGAAATATTATTTAATTTATCAAAAATAAATTTTTGAAAAGTTATAAAATTTTTAGAAAATTCACTTCCTTGAAAGATAATGTGAAATTTTTTAAAAAAACTGCAAAAAGAAGAATTTTATTAAAAAGTTTTACTAATGAGTATAATGAAAAGTTATTATTAAAAAATTATAAATTTAAAAATTAATAAAAAAATTAATTTTATTATTTTCATCTTTAAAAATTTAAAATCTTATAAAATCCTAATTAAATAAAGGATTAAATAGTAAATTTAATTTTTTTTATAAATTTAAAATTTATCATTTTTTCAATAAATATATGATCTTATATAATTATAAAAATTTTATAATAACTCTAACTAAACTAAATTCTTTTGAGATGTCTCTTAATTTATTTATCACAATTGGTTTCACCGATTAGCATTAAATTTTGATAAAATTATATAATATTCAGTAATATTATTTATATAATTTTAAAGAATTTCAACTTTTGTATGTTGATTAGACTTTATAATTTCTTTATTAGCATTCATAATATCAAAAGATGAAATATTTAATTAAAATCTCATAAAATTTTATTCTTTTTCTAACATCAAAATAGTAAAATTAATTTTCACTTTATTAATTTTAAATTTTATGATTTTTTTAATATTAATTTTTTTATTACACTAATTACTAAAACTTTTAAAAAAATATTTTCTGGTAATTTTTTTAAAATTTAATTCTCCCTTTACATATCCTAAATTTTGTAAGAAAATGTAATTAAATAATTTTATTTACAAAATGAAAATTGAAAAAAAAAAGAGTATGAATACAACCCCCCAAAAAAATATATGGGAAGCAGTCTGCAGCTAGCACCTACGATGATCAGTAGCTTGCCCAAGCATCGCTCTTCTCTTCCACATAAAGATGAAAAATAATTGAACATTTTGTTTACGACGAATCAACCAGAGATTTATATTGAAGCAAAAAGTTCATAATGGTTCAATGGAAATGGATACATGTAATGTTACTTTACACAAGCTTAAGACACAGAAAGCAAAATGTCTTAGTACGAGGTAGATCAAATAGCCCTAACATCCATTTCTAAAGGGAACATGCGCGGGTGCAGAGGATACAGTTGATGAATCCTGACAGTAACACTGAGAATCAATGTTACCATTACATCAAACCTTAAAACCCACTGTCCCACCGTAACATGGAGCTAGTCCGCTGTCCAACTCTGTTCCACAATCTCCCTTACTCTTCGGTTATATTCGCGCTTGTTCTCACTAAACATCCTAGCCGCTTCTGAGTTTGCAGGTGAGTTTGGATTGGGGTCACAGAGCAATGACTGCAACAACAGAATGATAGTTAAAATCATCATGTAATCACACAAATACACAAACACAACTTAAGTCACCCATTTAAATGTCGAAATGAAAAATTAAAGAAGCATTGTTTTGTTCTAAGCTTATGTTTGTACCAATGAAAAAAAAAAGACATCTACTAAACTAAAAATAATCTTGGCCAAAGGAAAAAATTTGTTGGGGGAAAAAGGGAAAGAAAAAACTATGTGGTGCATACTATTGCTGAATCCTAAAGAGTTAGAATTCAAACTCTCAAGACAGGACAAGTTTGAATTGAGTGCAGAAACTGGAGTAAAGCTGAAAATATAGTTGCAATTGATGAGGCATTTGGGGGCCATGGTATTGAGGTGCTTGCTGAAACAAATTTCATACATGTTTCATATGGCACATCTTTTTCAACCACAAATGTGACTTTTTCATTGGTTTAATACAAAATATTAATATTAAGCTAATACATAGTTATGATACATTATGAGTGGTTAATTATCATTCTTTCGATAATTAAAAGCCTTTTTTTCCAGTAAGAGAAACAATAGAAAATTTTAATCAAAGAAGAAAACTAATTATTTACAATTAAAATGAACAGGGTTTTAAAGTCTGTTTCTAAACAGATGCAGTAATTTCGTGGATCATTAGAGATGAATTGATTCTTAATTCTCCAAATATTTTCTCATCTGAAAAGTAAAAACATATAGCTTTGTAAACGAATTTCATGAAAATTTCTTCATCTTATCTAAAATAGGAGTATAGCAAAGAGGCAGGCTCATGCTTCAAAGCAGTTTTTCATTTTATAGATGGTCTATGCAGTAATAATTCTTCCGTTAATGGTCTCATAATAATAGACAAATAACGATTATATCCATACTGCAAATAAGTTTTCCACTATACCTGGATGGATGTGAGAATAGCTGCTACATCATATATAGGACTCCATTGGTTCTGTAAAATGTCCAAACAAATACTTCCATCGGCATAAACTGAAACAGTTCAAAAGATTTAAGTCAGAAATCATGGATGGAATAATTCCGACTGCTACAGAAGACTATTGTTACAGTAGTTCCAACTAGAACTTACTATTTGGATGAAACATTCGGGAAACAAATCTCACTGTTGGAGGTTTGTTTGGATAATCCTCAGTGAATTGAAGAGTCAACTTGAATGTACCTGAAGAACTCAAAAAGATATGTTATTTCACATAGGTCCAACGAATGTAAAAGTTACATAAGCATGATTAAACACTTAAGATGCAACACACCAATCCTTTTTCTATTTGAAGCTCTTCTGAGCATGCCATATCACTCAACAATAGAGCGCAACAGGTATATGGTTTATGATCAGGTACAAACAAACAAGTTCCCAGCCTTCTCCAACTAGAATTTTGAAGTTATCATACTTACTCCTAAAGGGAAAGGCCTCCAGATGTAAATTAACAGAGAAAAAACTAATCACCTTCCGTCTTCCCAATAACCACCTCCAATTGTTAAAGCTCTCATCTGATCCCTTATTTTCACCTCAATGGAAGACAGTGAATGTAAAATTTACAAAGAAATAATTTTTCAGCAAAAATTATGCATTTTTCCTTATCAAACTACTGCCTCCTATTTCATATCAAGACTAGTGACAAAGAATGCCTCCTCACAAGCACACTTATAGACATGGCAGAAACAGCATTCCAAATAAAAAAGTAAACATGAACACATGTCCCATATCCGTACATTCATCAGTACATTGTTGCTTTTAGTTTGAAAAAGATACAGGGTACCAGAAAAAGAATGATACTATGTGTTTTTTGAATAAAACATACATAAAAACTTGCAATAAACAAACCTTTATCCATTTTAATAATGACGCAGCAGTTCACCACTAGCATTGGTAACATTAACCACCATTATGCCATCTAGACCACAATATATGCTTAAAATAGCTGATTGGTCTCAATGAAGCATGCATTAGAAAGCTATGGCAATGGCATAGATTCATTACTGCTAATGGTTTGAAGGCTTACACTTAGGAAGCACAAAGAAGAAGAAAGTAAAAGAAATATCAGAACCATTACATAGAAAGTTGCTATGTTGCTCCATTCTTCGTTTTTCCTATACTACCCATGTCAAGAAACATATTAGACTCCTCAAAGTGGACCCTATTACTGTTGGACACATACCATTGTCTCACAGCGGTTCCAAGCAAGAGCATAAAGGGGAAACAACCACAGCCCACAAAATAAAACTACATTATTTTGCATTAGGAATCCATTTCTGTAATAAGAATTAAGAATATGCCATAATGTCATAATGGAAAATGGAGATAGAAATGGTTATTGAAACCCATGTATCATGTCGATGAAGGAAAAAAACCCAAAATTAAGTCATCCAAAGGATGTGTAGCAAACAACATGAGATCCTCCTGTATACACATCCATCTGAAGCAATTAAGAGGTAAGAAAAAACAGAACATCCTCTTTAAGTAAGAGTTTCGGCACAAGGGTTACTCACCTCCATCCCATGGAGTATCATCTGGACTGCAATTAAAATCAGACAAGAAACCAGAATAGCTTATCGAACCATACTTAATATACTGATAAATAGAAAGGAGAAACATAAATATCCTAAGAAAACTTTAAAAAAAAGAAAAAGGTCCCTTTTGCTCCAAACTTACCCGAATATAACAGCATTCCAAAGCATTATATTGTTGTCTTGAGGTGCTCCACTGATACCCGCAGGTGGGTCTTGTTGCAACCTCTTAAAGTCTCTCATTAGCCTCTTCCTTGCAGGAGTTGACATTGTCACCACTTACAACCAAAAAAGAAAAAGGAAAAAAATCAAGCAATGAGCTTTCACTACCCAACTGATTGCTCTTTTTATTCTTATTTGATAACAACCATTGAAACTTATGTGGAAACAAATAAAACTGTTAAATTAACAATAATACAAAAAAGAGCTCGCTCTTCTTT
This sequence comes from Durio zibethinus, assembly GCF_002303985.1. The sequence continues at coordinate 20,117,312 of NW_019167838.1, read as the reverse complement.
CATTTCTTAGCTAATTCAACTTCTAATTGAAGCTAAGGGAGCAAACTTTTTCATCTAAGATATAGAGCATCTTGATAATTTTCTTTAAATTTCAAGTTTTCAGCTTAAAATAAAGAAACCCTTTTCTCAATTCAATCTAATACTAAAAATTTCATCAAAACCAGAAGCAAGAAATTCATGGTTTACATCCAAACAAATAATCCCCAAAGCTTAGAACTTTTCCACCGCAACAAACATAAAGTTCAGATCTTTTCCTCTATGTTACACCTGGATCTACTGAAATAACAACTAATGGAAAGTTCATAAAAATCCTTTACAACAACAAAGAAAATTTTACCTGGAGATTAATGTTAAACGAGAAGATAAGCAAACAGAAAAATATAGGGAGTTAGGTTTTCAATTGAAGCTGTAATTGATCGACTAAATTTATATACAAAGATGGAGAAAAAAATAGAATGGGAAAAAATGGAAAGGGCAAAAGGAAAGAGGAGAAAGAGAGAAGGAATCTGCAGAAAAGGAAATTAAAAATGGAGTTTATTTGGGTTATTTTGGCTGCTTCTGGTAAAGGGTGAGAAAAATAAAAATCAAAACTCGGTTAGAAATTTTTTACTTCGGTTTGGATGGCTTTTTTTTTTTTTTCTCGAATTAAAATTCATATATAAAATATTTTTATTAAATTCAGTTTAAATTTATTAATAAGAAAATAATTAAAAATATCCAAATCTAATCAAATTATATATTTTATTAATTTTAATATATTTTTATTAAAAACTATATTAAATAATATAAAATAAAAATCAATTAATAGAATAAATAAAATATAATTTGAATTTGAATAAATTTTAAAAATTTATAATATTATATATTATTAAAAAAATTAAACCAAATTCAATATACTACCATCTTTATTTTTGATAAGTCTAATCTTCGCTCATGCACAAAAATGTAATTGAGTCGAGTCGAATCGATACAGTGAAAAGCTCGAGTTAAAGCTCAGCTCTCAACTCGAAATTCGATATTTGGCTCGAACTCGATCGAGTTTCATTTTTTTAGGTCGAGTTCGATTCGTGATCGAAATCGAGCTACTCGAATTCGTTCGATTAAGCTCGATTAATATATTAAAATAAGTTCGATTCTTATATTCGACAAGAGTGTGATTGTTTGTATTCGAGCTCGAACTCGAATTTGAATTCGAGATATTTTATTAATTAAAATAATAAAAAAAATTTAAATATAAAAGTTTTATTAAGCTCACGAGCTACTTGAGCTGGATATAAAAATATTCGAACTCAGCTCGATCGATAAATCGAGTTACTCGACTTATCGATCGAGCTCGACTCGATAATAATCAAACCGAATTCAAATTTTTTTCAAATCGAATTCGAATAATTTACGAATATTAATGTATCATTTATACCCCTACTGATGCTCACTCTTTTCTTTCTATCTATATTTGTATTTATACGTTTACGTGTATTTTCAAGTTACGGAGTCATATATGTACTGTAAATGTTATTAAGAGCCTTAAAGCATGAATAATTTTTTTGCCAACATTTTAATTTCTATAATGAAAACTATTACTTTACTATATTAATATTATTTTACTGTAGAAATTTTTTTTTTATTGTCATTGATTATGTAATCAGTTAATAAAATATTAAAAATTAAATTTAAATAACCAAAATTTGATCTTTGACAACTATCAAAGAATAATAATAAAATACAATATCGATATCTGTCTTATCTTATTGAATATAATTTTTAATTCATTTTTTATTAATATATAATAATCTTATACTGTTAAAAAAAAATTTTGAGAGAAAGTTTCTTTTTTTAATAGGTGATGAAGTTGTAAACATTTTTTTATTTTGAATAATTAATATTTATATATTTGTTAATAATATTTAGTATAAACTCTGTGAATTTTTCAAAATTTTAATTATTGATGAATTTTTTATTTTGTACTGTTATAATTGTTTATAATCAATTCGTGAAAATAATTTTTAAAACCCTTTACAACACTTTTTTTGTGATCCAAAATTACTTTCACCTATTAAAAATATTTTTTAAAAATTGTAATTTTTTAAAAATTCTATTTATAGGATTTTAAAAAGTAATTATCTTTATTATCCAATTCAAAATTTTATTTTTATTATAATTTTTATCTTCAAACTTTTTTTATTATTTAATTAGAAAAATGTACATGCATTATTACGGATCAATTTTTTCTGTTTTACCATCTTTATTCATCTTAATTTTTTTAAAATTTATTTAATTAAAAAAATAAAAAAGATGAAAGGTAAAAAATAAATGAGAATGACCTGTGAATACCTTAATTGGTCTTCTTTTTTCATAAAATTTATTCAATAAAAAGATAAATACCAAAATCAAAATAAAAAAAAAATGAAAAAGTAGAAAATAAAAAAATTTTAAAAAAATGAAAAGTAAAAAAAAAAAAAGTGTGCACAAAGGGTGCCACATTTCACTTATATTGAGATTAAAATATTAATTTATTAAATTAAGGTAAAAATAACTTTAATAATATAATATGAATAAATAAATAAATAAATAATTTATACATTTCAAAATGTGTAAAGACCAAAATGCCTTAAATATGCTTACAATCCGACTCATTCTGTTTGAAAAAACTCAATCCCTCTCAAGTCATTCATGATTTTAAAAGATCTGTCTCATAATATATCAAAATAAATCGAAATTCATTGAGCACATATTGTTTTTACATCTCTAACAATTAACATGTTTTGTGCTAATTTTATTTAATTAAAAAATCCAAAAAGGAAAAGGAAAAAAATCAAATTGGGTGCCACTTCGAGGTCCATTAGATTTTTTCACAAAATTACTTTAATGAAATAGACCAAAAAATAAAAAAAAAGAAACAAGAAAATAACAAAAAGAGAAAAATAAAAATAAAAATTTTTTAAAAAGGAAGAAAAGTACGATTTGTTTTGACATTCATATCCATTGACTCTTTTTGTTGCAAAAATTTATTTAATTGATAAAATGAAAGAAAAAAATCAAATTGGGGTATAACGTATACACCTACATAAGTTTCTTTTTTTCACAAAATTTTGTCTAAATTAAAAAAAAAAATAGATAGCACATAGACCTTAAATAAGGGTCAAATAACATTAAAAATAAGTCAAATTTATATAATAAATAGATGGATTGATGGATTATATTTTAATTATATATAAATATAATATTTTTATTAAATTAAGATATTAAATAATATTTTTATTAATATAATACATATATATATAAATAAAATTAAATAAATAATTTACAATATAATTTAATATATATAATTAAAGCAAGACGAAATGCTATAAATCCATTTCTAGCTTGACCTATTTTTTTGAAAAAAAAATCTTGATTAGATCTCAAACAAAAAAAAGCATCTATTGAATTCAGACGAATCGAAATTTATCGGATATAAGTTATTTTGTTATATATACTTACATTAATATTTTTCTTAAAAAATTTATTTATCAATTTTTTTGTTGTAAATTATATGATTAAAAATTTTTAAAATGAAAAAAAAAAAAACAAAATTGAATGTCACGTGAACATATATGTTTTTTTTTTCAATAAAATTATCTATTAAAAATAAAGGAAGAAAATAATTTAAAATTTTAAAAATAAAAGAAGAAAAAGCAAAAAAAAAAAAAAAAAAAGAAAACCGGGTTGTCATATAACATTAGTAATATTGGTTTTCTCTAATATTCTTTTCTTAAAATTTATCAAATTAAAAAAATTAATCAATAATATTAAATGAACTCCATATAAAAAAGTTAAAATATTAAAAAATTATAGATATTTAAAAGGAAAGAATGAGGAAAAAGTAAATAGAAAAATACTAAAAAGTAGATTTATTGATGTGGATGCTTAGGTAGATAATTTTTTTTGACACATAAAAAAATTGCTAAAATTTCTCTTTATAATGATATATATATATATATGAAATTTTTTAATTTTAGACTCTTTATCAAAAAATAAATTTCAAAATTTATTTAATTATCTAAAACTTCTAAAATTTAATGAAAAACCAATTTACATTTAAAATAATTAAAGGGATAAAATTATTACTTTTTATTTTGGTAAGATTTTATTTAAATAAGTAAAATTAATTCTTATTTTTTATTTATGGATTAAATAAATTTATTTAAAAAATTATTGGTTATCCAAATCTTTTTAAGATATATTTATTTGAAAATTTTAAATTATCCAAAGTTTTTCTTTTTACTAAAAAAATCATATTTATTTGTCAAATACACCTTTAAATATATCTTTTTATTTTAAAATTTAATTTTTTAATAATTAGTTATATGTATAGGTCTGGATATGGGATTAGTCTTAAATGGTCAAAATAGCGAGTGAAAAGCATAATTGTTATTGATTTGTAATTAGCGTTATATTTTGGAATGTATGGTTATCAGATAAGATTTGCTAATGTAGATGTTTTTGCAAATATTTTTCTTTTTGACACGTAAGAAAATTATTAAAATCTCTTTATAAAATGATATATAAGATATTTTTTAATTTTAGACCTTTTATCCAAAAATAAATTTCAAATTTTATTTAATTACCCAAAACTTTTAAAATTTAAATGAAAAACCAATTTAGATTTAAAATAATTAAAGGGATAAAATTATTATTATTTATTTTGGTAAGATTTTATATAAATAAGTAAAATTAATTCTTATTTTTTATTAATGGATTAAATAAATTTATTTAAAAAATTATTGGTTATCCAAATCTTTTTAAGATATATTAATTTGAAAATTTTAAATTATCCAAAGTTTTTCTTTTTACTAAAAAAAATCATCTTTATTTGTCAAATATACCTTTAAATACATTTTTTTATTTTTAAAATTTAATTTTCTAATAATTAGTTATATGTATGGATCTAGACATGGGATTAATCTTAAATGGTCAAATAGCGAGTGGAAAAGCACAATTGTTCTTAATCTGTAATCAATGTTATATTTTGGAATGCCTATATTTTTGTTACCTTTGCAATTAAATTTATAATATTAATAATTGTAAAGTTTGCCCATGAAATAAAAAAAAAAAACTTCACCTATCATTTTTAATCAGGACAATAATATATATTTTTTATTTTTTAAAATAACTTTTTATACATATCCTAATTTTTAAAAATATCAAATATAATTTTAACTTAATAGATTTCATGATAATATTTTATTATTTAAAAGAATCAAATTTAATCTCTTAATAATTTATAAATGATTGTTTAATATCATTCTTTAACATCAATTTGATTTTTTTTTGTCATTGTTCTACATTTTTTTGTTACCTCATTTTCTTTTAATATTAAAAAGTGAAAGTTATAAAAGCATTAATTTTCTTTTTTTAGATACTTATAGTAAGAACATAGTCTTTAACTTTGACTCTTTTTTTTTTTTTATATATATTACAAAAGGTAAAGTTACATATACACAGATTTTTATATTTTGTAAGTGTTGTCTACAAATCTTTTCTTCTTACTTCTGACTCTTCACTTATTTAGGTAAAATTTTTTCTTTCAATTGACTTTTTTTTTTTTTCATATATTACATGGTGCAAAGTTATAGAAAATATTTTTCCTTTATTTTGTAGGTACTATCTATAATTTTTTTTCTTTATATTTGACGCTTCACTCAATTATATAATTTTTTTCTCTTAATTTAGCTTTCTTACAATATGCAAAAACAATTTCATTAATAGTCTGCTTGATTATATTGATTTGAACCTACTATTTATATCAAAATATTTGTTACAAATAACAAGAAGTAATTGAATTTGAAATCATATTGTATGTATGTAATATAATTAGTGCATCAATTAAGATTTTGTATAGAAGTTTGTAATTTGCTATACTTCTTCCTCTTCAAAGTCATAACACTCTTTTTATTTATAAAAAAGTTAGGATAAATTGAAATCCAATTTGATTTCATTCTTTTTCATTTTTTCAAATCAAATTTCATTTAATAAGCACTTGATGTTTTATTAAACATAATTTTAAAAAATATATGAATTTAAAAAATTAAGAAGTGCCCATGAATTTGGTGGCATTCAGTTGTAAACATTTCTATATTTTAGATTTTGTTTCAAATTTGACTCAAATCACCTATTCAATTTATATTTATTATTAAAATGTTAAAATTTTATAATATTAAATATATTTAAAATTTAAAATTAATAATTTTTTAATATAACAATATTTTGAATCCATACTTAAAAACTTATGCATGAAATCATAAATCCGACCCATAATCCAATTAACAAACATGTTTACTTCCTAATAAAGTTAAAAAATTATATTCAATTATAGTTCATTTGTGTTTTTTTTTTTTTTTAATTTCCTTTGCTTGAATTTTGAAAAATATTCATTAATCAAATATGAATATGAATTTAAAATATGTATTTTCTTAATTTTTTTAATTAGTTAAATTAAATTAAATTTATTTAACTAACTTTCTAAGATTTTGATATAAAATTATATATTTTTATATGATAAATAATATTATCATATTTAAAGTATATGAGATTATTTGGTAAGAAAAAAATTGAAATTAAAAAAATAATTTGTGAATTTTTAAAAAAACCTTATAATTAACCATAATTTATAGGATTTTTTCCATTGTGTTTTAACTATAAATTAATTTCAAGCATAAATAATTAGATATATATGATTTTGTCTTTCTTTTAAATTTTAAAATTTTGAATAATTAATAAATTTTAAAAGATATTTATTTGATAAATAACATAAAATTAAAAATGATCTTACGTGTCATCATGAAAATAAAATTTTTTACACACAATAATTATTTATTATTACTATATTAAATAGATAACAAATAACTAGATTAAATTATATGTAGTTTTTAGCTTACTACATCACAAATTAAATCTCCTTAAAAAATTTTAATTTTGATTGAAAAATAATTGATTGAATAATTAAAAGTAAATTAATAAAGTAAGATAATCCGTGCATTGCACGGGTAATAAATTAGTTACAAAATAAAATGATATGAAAGAGGGAAAAAGAGATAAAAAAAAAAAAAAAAACTTAGAAAAATGTTATATATTTCTTAATTAATTTTCTTATATTTAATTTATTTTGATTAGATATCTCTATAAGTGTAAAAATATTATTTTCTATGGTGAAAATTTTTTAATAATATAACCGTATATCAATTATAAATCCATGGAACCTTTTCAATTGCCTATGTCGAGTTAGACTCCATCAAGATATCTTATACGATATTCATGTTTTATGCAAGTTGAAGACTAAGTCAAAATTGCATTAAGTTCAGCTTTAATTTGATACAATCATGTCCAACCTCGTAGCAGAACCAAACACTCATTGTCCATTACTATCACGGCGAATGCCATCAGTTGCTAAATGCTAATTCACTTGAATTTTCCACCATTGAACCATCAACCTTAACCACTATTGAGCCAAACATCAAGTTGAAGAAAAAATATTAAATTTGTGAGAGCTTATGACTTAGTCTTAGTCGATCGATGCCGCTTTCCTTCACCAGCTAGCTGGATAATCAGCAGGACCAAATAAATTTGCGGAAATTAAAAACCAAACTTGTTCAAATTTCCATGCTTCCCGTCCTTGTCTCTAAGAGGAAAATTTCTTTAAACTACACATTAACTATTGCATGCCAACTAGGACTAATGAACAACCTCCTTAATTACAAATATTCAAAAATAAAAAACCAATCAATTGCTGTGATTTCTAGCATCACCAGGTGATGCGGATGCACTCTTGGGAGTTGAAAATGGCAAAGAAGGTGGTAGAAACATCAAACTCCCTGTCTGTGAAGTAGTCGTAGGAGATTTGTTCAAGAAGCTGGAGGCACAGCCATCCCCTTTTACTGTTTGTGAGTAACTAGGAGTCAGTACTGGAAATGGCTGCTCCCCGCACTTCAACTTTTGTGCCAAATGCACTCCAGCAGGCTGAGTTGCACCACCGTTATTGCTTGTCGCAAAGATTGATGTGAGAGCCGCTGCTAAAGCAGATTGGAAATTGGGGTCCGCTGTGATTGCTTTGGTTGCAGCAGCAATACCATCCGGTAGAGGCTGTTGAGGAGGATTTAGATTATTCTTTTGCATGAAGGATTGATAAATGCTATTCTCAAGGGTCTGTGGTCTTCCAATGTTCAGAGCTCCGATTTGGTTTTTCATGTAGGGCTGAAGGAGCCCATTGCCCCAAGATACGGTGTTGGATTCTGAAGAACCAAAGCTGAGACTTGTAGGAGGATATCTTCCGGTTGTGGGATAAGCTGAAGAAGACCTATTGAAAGGAAGTGATAAGCATGAGGATGATGTTGCGGTAAGATCAAGAGTGATTGTTGGGTGTGATGAGGCAGCCGATAGCGAAGAGCTGGGCAAGTAGAACTTTGATTTTGAGTTATCAGATAGATAAAAGTTGATTCCATGGAGATTAGCAGGGATGGTGTTGGCCGTTGATGGAATATTGGAGCCAGGCTGCGAGATCGATGATAAACCAGACAGTAGCATTGATGCAGCTGCGGAAGTGGTGGAAGCCATTGCTGTGGCTGACATCGGAAGTGGATGATTGTGTGTTCCTTCGTAGGTTATGATTAAGATCGACATGTCCTCAACACATCTTTGCACCTGAAATTTCAAGCAAATTAACATGTTAATGATGTAGAGAGGAAAATAGTTTAATTAAATAGCCATTAATGGCTAAAAGCATAGCTGTAAGGTTTTGTTTGATCACTTAGTTGAATATACCTGTTTTTTCACTGGGCATGAAGGTGCAACAGTGCAACGATAATATGCTCGAGGGCAAGGATTTCCTTTAGAAATCTTCTGTCCATATTTCCGCCATTGGCATCCATCATTCATCTGTACAAATGATAAGTCATTTTAGTTTTTACTAATTTGGTGCTAAAAAATAAACGATACATCTTCATTATTAGAATGAACTGCAAAAGAATGCACTAACAAGGCTAAAACCCTAGTTCTCAACTTATGCTCTAACAAAGTTTTATGATATCCATTAACTTATATATGCTCCATTTGATTGATATTGTTGCTATTTGCCTTTTGTTTTTTTATAAGATGGGGGCTTGGGAAAGGCAGGACTTTTGGACTCATCCTTTATTGCCAACTGTGAAAAACTAGCAAAGCATCCCACCGCCCTGAGCCCCACACTTAAATCAGGGGTTTTTATAACAGGTATTGAACTCTAAGCATGCACTAATGCAGTGCACTTTCAAATTCGCCCTTGCACTAGGCCACACCCTGAGTAAGTAAAGAGATGGAAAACAACAAATAATCTTTCGTTTTTTATTTATTTTTCCTTTTGCCTTTTGCTTTCTGTTTTTTTTTTTTTTTGAAAAGCAAAACACAAATTGCAACAAAGAACTTTTTTTATCAAACAGAATTTTTTTAGAATACCAATCAAACAAATTTAGAATATCAGTAAAAAAAGAACTTAATTATGAATGTAAATGAGTAATACCAACCGTAGGAGTATCACATCTAGCTCTCACGCAAACCCTAGCTTTCTTGACAGGGTTTTGTTGCAAAACTTCATCATCTCCGCTTATCATTGTCTTGTGAACCTTGCTAGCTGGCCATTTCTCCTCTTCCTTCGGTTCTTGAGAACTGTTTTCTGGGCTTGGATTTGGCAAAGGTTCATCATCTGCCCCTGACTTAGAAACTTCAAATTTGTAATTTAGGCCAAGAGATAAACCTTCTTTGCCTCTCTCCTCCTCTTTTCCTTGGCCAGATGTTTTGTTCTTATCATCCTTTTCTGAATCACTTGAAAATCTTCCCAGGGTTAGAGAAACAAGCTCAGGTTCTTCAACTTCTTGGTCGTCATTATTTGTTGTCTCTGCATCTTGTCGAACAATGTCATGGAATTGCATTTGTAGGTTCTGATAAGCCTTCAGTATCTGATTTAAGTACATCTTTAGTCTTTGATTTTCTTCTATCACCTCTCCCATCTCAGCTTTGGCAGATTCAAGTTGATCATCCTATATATATCCATGACATACAAAGGAAAAGGGATTTAACCATATAGTCTTCTTCATTGCATATGCATGTGAAAATTGATTTTTTCATTAAACTTTCCCAAGAATTATTCCCTTTTTTGTTTGCAACTCCATGCATGCATGTGTTCAATATATAACCAGATCAATCCATCATTTCTTGATGCAAAGCCATACTTTGGCTAGAGCATCGGCCAGCCCATTAGTCTCCCTATGTATCTTCTGGAAGCTAACATCACATTTAGCACTTAATGTGATAATCTAATTGAATTAATAATGTGACTAGGGTTGTCATATAAATCACAATATATAAAAGAAATATATGATTGAATTAACGTGATAATCTAATTTGAGATGGATATAGTTGACTAATATTAATAATGAAAACTTAATAACTTTGTTAAGATTAAATATAATTATTGTCATATAAATCACAATATATACTAGACTAAAGTAATCAAACCTGCTCCCTTCGACTTGAAGAAGATGCCATTGAGTCAGGTTCTGTTGAGAATCTTTCAGTATCAATTTTTACGGATACCTGTTAAGTTAAGCATAATCATGAGTTAACAGAAAAGGAATGAATTTTAACTATTAAAATGAAGAAACACATATATAGAACACAAAAACTTAAGTTTGCCTACCCTTTAACCTAACTAGCTAATCTTTCTATACCGAATTGAAAAGAGGAATTCAACTAATATGTTCATTTATATATAGCGATGTACCAAAGCTTGATCAAATTCTGCAAAAAGGAAAAGTAATGCTAACAAAAGAAAGGATTGCTGATGACTTCTAGAGTCTACAGTCTAGTCTAGACACCGTGTTTCCTGAACGTAATTATGGTCAAACTATTACAAATCAAAGGCATGCATGACTTTTATATCAGACATATTTTAAATACTTGATTGTTTATGTCTGCAGGAAAAATACCTGTCAATTCTTGCGTGTTCGCAACTTGGCAACTGCCCTTATCTCTTTCAGAACCATTGCTCTATTAATCCAACAGGTCGTTTTCTTCTACAATTAATGGATTTCATATCCCAATATATATACAGATGTTGATTGGCAAGATGTCCTATAGTAAACTAGCTAGGGTCATAAATATTCATCCTTCTAGATAATGTAGAAATATTGATTTTTTCAACCCAATTAGTCTAGATAATTCATATGATCACTCTCAAAAAATAATATCTAGTAAATTTTTGAAACTCAAATTCTAATACCTACGGTCCTTTTTACTAAAAAAGAAATATTGATTTTTTTGATAATATATGTAATTACCTTAGAATATATATATATATATATATATATCTATGATGATAACATGTAAGTTAATATGGATTACTAGATTAAAAATTTTATATACTTTACTCTCAGTACAAGTTATTTACAGAATAGAAAACTATCCATGAAATGCCTTTTTTTTCTAAAAAAAATTAGTATATAGAAGCATGTTAATTTATTTACCAGCTTGTTGTTGCTGCTTAAATCATTTTTCCCAGGTGAAGATGGCTTTGTATCATCATTCTCAAGACTAGATCTTTTTTCTCCCACCTGAAATTAATAACATGGAATAATTAATAAAGAAAATAAAACTTAATTTAATTTTACTAAGTTAAATTTTTTTTTTGTTTATTCAAAGGAGGATAACATGCTACAAAAAGCACACTCTGTTATGCAATAAAGAGAATAAAACTTAAACTTTTGTGTATAGCATAAAAAAAGGGCAGCTGAAAAGCTTGGGAAGAAAAAGGCATCATGAGATGAAGAAACTGGTATCATATCATCAGCCATTAAAACATAAAAAGCTTGGGAAGAAAAAGGTATCATGAGATGAAGAAACTGGTATCATATCATCAGCCATTAAAACATAAAAGGCCATGAAACTAATTCGCACCTTAGCAGCAACCTCTTCTCTTCTACCAGGAGTTTTTGCATCCTCAGAAGAACCAGCTCTTGTCTCCTTCTTCATGACTGCACCTTCATGATCAGATCTCTTCTTCGAATTCTCCTCCATATAGCTTTTTTTTTGCCTTCTTTTTCTCTCTTGTAATAATTCTCTGAAACCCACCAAGTTTCCTCTTTTCTTATAGAGAGGCTGCTGTATTTGACTCCCCTTTCAAAATAAATAACAAACAATAGCTTTCATAAATCATCACACCCAAATAAATACTATGTCAACAAAACCCAATCCACTTGCATTAAACAACAAAAAAAAATTCAGTTAATATAATAGTAATTATTTATTTTCTCCCATATGTATTAATAAGTATTATTAAACAGAATATATAGGAAAAAAATCAATTTCAACTCGTTTAGATAACAAGTCATAGGCAAAGAACAAAGATAGGGAGAGAGGTCTTTACAAAAAAAAAAGAAAAAGTTAGGGGGGAGGGATTTTGAGCAGCAACGCACGGTTCCTACATAATGTCAAAGACTAATTCCTTGAAGTTTCGTACGTTACAAAAGTCACATGGGGGTTGGTTTATGGTCAACGTTTTTAGCCAAACCACCACCCCCTCTTTTTTTTTAACTTCGGTGATCCACCGCCTTTAGGGTTTTAAACAATGGTATGGGAGGTGAGGTCAAACATCATTTTGTTCTTCAGTTGAGCTTCTTGTAACTTACAAAAATATTCAATTATAGTGTACATACGAATGTTAGTGCAAGTGATTAAAAAAAATTTGCTTTTCTCTTAATTATTAAGTTCAAATCTATTGACAAACTGTAGAATATAATTTTTTATGAATTTATTAATTTTAATGTAAATAAAACTATTTAAATTAATCTAAAAATAGTATATATAAGTCATATTTAATGCATAAGAGGATGGATAACGTAGTATGATAATCATTTTATATTATATTTAGTTTGTATATAATTGAAAAGGATAAGATTATAAGGAAGATTATCATCCTCTTAGTATAAAATGATTCATTCTTTTCAAAGTGGAGATAATTATTTTTCATCTATGAGATTAAACTTATATGTCCTATTATATCCTTAAAAATTACATCAATAATTTAAATTATATAAATTTTGAGAAAAGATAATTTTGACTAATAAATAAATTATCCTATCTTAATTCTTGCACATGTCAAACATAATATAATATGATATTATTTAATTTAATCTTATTCATAATATTATTTTATCCTATCTTATCATAATTTTGTGTGCCAAACATAGCCATGAAGAAATCTAATTGAAGAGGGTAGATTTAGATTTTGAATCTTAATTTCCATTTTTAAGGACCAATAACTAATTAATTAAGCTAAACTAGGTCATGTCAATCTCTTTTTAGATTATTATAACGACTTTAGGATCACTAGATGAATTTAAAACCAAATGGAGTTATCATCAATTTTTTTTTAATTATGTGTGATTTGTCATATATTAAAACTTTATTTTTTTAATAAAATTTTAAAATTAATTAAAATTTATTAAAAATAATTTTTTGGTTTATGAAAACAATTTGAGTTTGAAAGTCAGTTACACATGAGAAATAATTAACAACCCATAGCGTCTTTTAAAAAATAGTACTAATTAATCATATGTTATTTTTTAATTTTTATGAAAATATCTTAATTTTGGTATTTTAAAATAATTACCTTAACTACCTGTATTAATTTATTTTCATTTCCAATTTTGTTATTTTATCTTTTTTCTTTTTTACAAAAATTTTCTTTTTTATTTTATTTAAAGATTAATCTATTTTGTTTAAGAAAAATAATCTAGAATCTTATTATCGAAAAAACTCTTAAAATATTTCAATACGTTAGTAACATTGAAAAAAAAATTATCTAAGGATTTATTAGAAATCATTACTCGAATTTCTTTAAAATTCCATCTTCGAAGATTTGTATCTATTTTTTAAAAAATTAGATGATATGCAGGCGTGCAAATGATTAAATATTGGTGTGTATGTCTTATTTATCCTTTTTTTAAAAAAATTATTGATTTTTTTTATATTTCTTAGATATTTTTTAGAAGAAAAAGAAAATTTTTATTGTATTAAAATTTTTTTACAAATACTTCAATAAGCTGATAGTATTTAAAAAAATCTTTTCGCCTAAATATTTCATAAGCATCGCTACTTGAATACCTTAAAATCTCATCATCGGATAAAAAATTTTTTTCTCTCATTTTTATTTTTTAAAAATATTGATTATTGCAAAAATATTTTTTAAAAAAATCATTTTTTATTTATCGTTTTATTATTTTATTAATTTATTTTTTTATGAAAACTTTTATATCAAATATTTTTTTTTCTATATACTTCATTACTTTGGTAGTATTTTAAAAAAATATTCTTACATAAAGATGTTAAAACTCACTAGTTGGACGTCCTTAATATCTCATCATTGAAGATTTTCATTCTTATTATCATTTTATTATTTATTATTTTTATATTTTTTTATTAATTTACTATTTTTTAAACACCAACTTTCTTATTTCTAAAAATATATATATTTATTCTAGATATTTAAAACATAAATGTGCATTAATAAATAATTTAAAATAAAAAAAAATTATCAGAAAAGTCCAAGCCGATTTAACTTGGTCTTGATCAATTTAGTTGCTATGATAAGAATAGCGGTTCAATGGTTTGACTGGTTCACTAATGGTTCGGTTGGACCGTTTCAAGGTTTGTTTTCAGAAAAAAAGGAGCAGAGTCGGGAGTGTGGACTCTAGGTCTTAGTCGGGTCCATGTGTGAGTCTACCTAATTTTTTTTTTTAAATCTATATAAGCCTAAGTTTTTTTTATTCCATTTTAAACCTAACTGACCCAAAAAAAAAAAAAAACCTTAAATGCTTTAAAAAAAAACCAATTGGCCGAGCACCCCATTTTTTTAGAATTTAGTGTAGACCCGTTGTGCCTTACCGTCGGTCACTGTTTGTAGGTTCTAGTTTGCCTTCAAATTTCATCATAAAGCTCATTTATTCATCTTTCTTCTCATTTTTTGCTTAGTTTTGCCCGAAAATGGCCTTGAAGTCGTAGATCTAACCTTGAATCCTATGGCTTCAAAATAAAAACACCCTCTCTCTACCATGCCAAACACCACCCACTTTCAGTATGCTTTTCCTTAAGCCTAAGCCCTCATCCTCAACCAAAATTCTACCTTTAAAACATTTTAGAATACCTAAATCGAAAGCTTTTTTTTTTGGTTGTTGTGGTTTCTCAAAAGCGAATGTGGTTGATTTTGTGTTAATATTATTTTTTTGGATTGTGGGGTTTAGGTTTAGTCATAAGGGGTTTTTTCATTTAGATGTATAAGTGCTTTGTTGATGGAGGTTTTTTTTTCTTGGTAGGGGATTAGGACTATTTTTAGCAGAGTTCAGTCCTTCCAATGATTTTTTTCCTTGTAAACTAGTTTTATACAAGTTGATTCCCCTTCATCTCAGAAATTAAGACATAATTTTAGTTGTCATGATGGAAGGTGTAGGGTAAGGTCACTGTAAGGGTAAGAGGTGTAGGGTACGATGGCTTGGCATTAGTGGAGGCTTATGGCATGACACCCACTGTCATTGACTTCTGGCCTCTTTTTTTTTTTTTTAAATTAAGTTAAATAAACAAACTTGGGCTATCAAAGTTTCTAGCTTCACAAATGGGTTTTAAAATGGATCATAAATTAATCATTGGGTTTTAAATCTAACTTAAATTGGACCAAACATTGGGATAAGAAAATCCATTGAACCGAACATATAATTATCATAACGTATAGATCTGTAGATCTATTATTAGATATAGATTAGAGAAGTTACCATCAATCTTTTTTATTTAAGTGTGATTGACCATCTGATTGAACTTGTCCTATTTAAAGAGGAGTCTCAAAATTGATTTAGGTATATTTAAATAGTAGATATTGATTTATGAAATTAGAGTTTAGGTTCGAAAGTACGATTACGCGTGAAAAAAATTATAGTACCCTCATAATATCCATCCAAATGATGGTACCAGTTTGATTCTAAATTATCCACACCTTAAATGTATTTGTAATTTATCAAAATATTTAATATTGAAAATTAATCCTAAAATTACCCCAAAGTTTCGTAGTAATTTAAGATAATTCTCTCACCTCAAAAGTATTTATGGAGACTAATGTCCCACCTTGAAGAGGTTTGTCATTGGATTTATTATAATATTTTATTCAAAAAAATTAATAAAGTCTCATAATAGTTTGGTAGAACTTACTCAGAGGCATATTCTTCCAATAGTTTGATGAGATTTTATTATAAAAAATATTTATAAAACTTTTGAGAATCTCATTAAGTCTCCTAATAGTTTGGTGGGATTTAACTTGAAATAATCCTACAATCATTTGAAGGATAAAAATATCTTCTTATTTTCTTTCTTTAAAATTGATTTATAAAATTTTTCAATAGTTTAGTGG
Organism: Durio zibethinus; assembly: GCF_002303985.1. The sequence goes on along the minus strand of NW_019167838.1, from coordinate 20,100,853 downwards.
ATTCCATAAATTTATTTAAAAAAGATTTTTTTTTTAAATTATTTGAAAAGGTTTTTTATTATTGTTTTTTATTTTTCAAAAACATAATTTTTTTTTTTTGCAAAATATTTAATAGATGAAAAATCATTCAATAAAAATAAATAACTAATAAAAATCAGTAAAACGAAATAAATAAAAATTGAAAATAAAAATAAAAAATAAATAAAAAATAAAATTAAAATAGAAAAAGAAAAATCTGTGATTCGGATCGGGTTAGGGTGCTGGTCAATACGCAGGTTAGCGGGTCGACACATGGATCCTAGGTATGTAGAAACATTATTGTTTTGGGATAGTATAAAAGACAGCTCTAGGCCTTTCGCCTCAGAAGCCTCTTATTCTTTCTCTTTCTAGCCAAGAATATGCTCTAACCTCTCTCAAAGTTCAACCAAGAAATCCATCGAAAACTAAAAATTCTTGTCGATTTCTAGAGAAAACATCGGAATTCCATTGAAAAATTCAAGTTTCGCTAAAAAATTCAACCGAAAAATTCATATTCATCCCTAAAACCCAGATTTTCCTAGATTTTTCCAGAACCTAAAAAGTTCAAAAATTTTGACCTAGATCCTAGAGTTTCAAAACTTCAATCCTAACAACTAGAAACCCAAAATCTTTCAATTCTCTAAAAGTTCGAACCCAAAAACTCCTAGAACCAAAATCTCAAAAGCCTAACTCCCAAAAATTTTGTAGACCTCATTTTTTTCAAAAATTCACTCTGTGTCCACTTCCTCTGATTCTTTGTTTAATTTATAGGCAGTCTTAAGAGGATTTTTAGCAAACAAATAAAATCAATACAGGCTTAAATCTTGAAATTGGATTCTATCCGAGGATGATCTTTGGGTTTCTGATTTGATCCCACTTAATTTTTATAGTTACCCTGATTTGATTTTGCATTAAAAATCTTTGATCATGCCCATGCTCCATCTCAGTCTCAATTTCCAAAATTATTATTACTAATTGCACAATAAAAGAAAGAAGCATAAGAACAAAAATAAAAAAAAAATAATAATAATAAATAATAATAATAAAAATAAAAATAAATAATAATAATAATAATAATAATGATGATGATGATGATAATGATAATATAACTATAATAATAACAATAATGTAGTACCATAATAATATAATATATCATATGGACATAAAAATGATAGTAACAAGAAACGCAAATCAATTCCATAGGCCTTCGACATGGATGAGTATCTACAGCTGACCCTATTTGCATATTACTGTTAGACAAAGATGATGTAAAGACCTAGACACCCACTCTGTTTAAGTCAAATTAGCGAGTAAAAGCGACTAGGACTGAACCACGAGTCAGAGAGATGATTTGGGTTGAACCAAGATCAAATGACTAAGATAATGTCATGAATTTGAAAGTGATCAAGACCAAGTCGAAGTCGAAGATAAATGATCGAAATGATGTCGTAAGTTAAAAAATGATCTAAATTGAGCCGAGATCAAATGACTGGGATGATGCCACGAGTCTTAAAGCAACCAAGATCAAGTCGAGATTGTAAATGAATGACTGAGATGATGCTATAAGTAAAAAAAATGATATAGATTGAGCCAAGATCGGATGACTGAAATGATGTCATGAGTCTGAAAATTACCAAAATCGAGTTAAGTCATAGATGAATGATCGAGATGATATCGCGAGTCAGGAAAATGATTAGGTTCGAGTCGAGGTCGGATGACTAAGACAATGCTGTAAGTCTAAAAGTGACCAAGATCGAGTCAAGGTTATACATAAATGACTGAGACGATGTCGTGAGCCAAAAAAATGATATGGACTGAGTTGAGATCAGAACCTATGATAAATGAACATGAAATGATATGAATGCATGCCCTATCTAGGATGCAAATGGAAAATCCATCATGGTACCAAGGCTTTCACAGCTTTCATCTGCATTCTTATTTCTATACACCTCTGGCAAAGAAACTATCTTTCATTACCCTGAATAAGTATTTATCGTCATTCCACGGAAAGCTTTTAAAATCAGTGATTTTCTCTTATTTGGAGAAGTTCATCCTTGGTCCTTGTTTCTTTCATTTTTTAAAAGTAACACACAATTTCTTATGACTTTGTTCAATTATTAATCATTATCTTAATTTTAAAAGATGAAATACAAGTTATGCATTTGTTTTATTCATGGCAAGGTATAAAAAAAAAGGGTAAATATAAGTTGAAAGTAGAAAATAGGACGAATATCATTTATTTGGATAAGCAATAATTTATAAATGATGGCCAAAAACAAGATGAAGGTGTATAAGAAAGGCTATTTAGAATAGTGATACCCCAATATAAGCAATAAGTTAATCATGACAATAAATCCTAGATTTTTTAAAAAATTTAACCAAAACATGATGCCCTAACACCTCAAAGTTTTTTAAATTCACTGTCTCTGGTATGCCTTTTAAGTGATGCCATATTCTACTCATTCAAGTTACTTTCATTCAATTTGGGCTACCTTTCTGGGTTTTCAGCTCGAACTTCTCTCTCTTTTATTAATATTTTTTATGTAAATTGTCTTTTTAAATTTTTAACTTGAACTTTTCTTTTTTTTCTGAGGGGTTTAAGCTGCTCTTTTAGGTTTTCAACTTAAACTCTTTTTTTTTTTAGTTCAAGCAAAGTATTTCTTCATGACATTAGAATTAATAGGATTAGGAAACTCATCTCTATCCATTTTTGGCAAGATTAATGCTATTTCTGAAAAAGTTTTTTTTATAACAAATGGTCCTTCCCATTTTAGAATCTATTTTACCTATCATCATGTTAACTTGAAAGAATTCTTTTCAATACCAACTCTTTTTTTTTTTAAATTGACGAGGTCAGACCTTTTTGTCATGAGCTCTTATCATTCTTTTTATGGTACAATTGGTCATGACAGAGTGCTTTTAATTTTTTTTCTTCGATGAAATTTAATTGTTCATAGCATTTTTGGACCCATTTAGCCTCTTTTAATCCCACTTCTCTTAAGACTCTTGGAGATGAGATCTCTACTTCTATTGACAATACAACTTTCATATCATAAACCAAAGAAAAAGGAGTTGTCCAGGTAAAGGTACACATAGAGGTTCTATAAGCATACAAAGCAAAAGGTAAATTTTTATGTCAATTTTTATATATCTCAATCATCTTTTCTAAAATCTTTTTGACATTCTTATTTACAACTTTAATTGTCTCATTCATTTTCGGATGCGAGAAAGCTGAATTATGGTGTTTAAACTTAAACTAAGCATACATTTCTTATATCATTTTACTATTCAAGTTCTTTATATTATTTGAAATAATCCTTTTTGGGAGTCTATATCTGCATATTATTTTTTTTGATGAATTTACAGACTACTGAGTGAGTTATAGTTGTGAATGAAGCTATTTTGACCCATTTGGTAAAGTAATCAATCATTACGAAAATGAATCTATTCACATTTGATGCCTTTGGGGTAATAGAACCAATGACATCTATTATCCACATAGAAAATGGCTAAGGTGATGCCATAACATGTAGAGCAGCAGGTGCGATACGAATTTTACTAGCATAGATCTGGCACTCGTGACATTTTTTAGCGTAATCAATGCAATCTTTTTCTATTGTTAACCGATAATATTCAACTTGAATGATTTATCTAGCCATCATGTGTCCATTTGTATGTGCACCATATACGCCATCATGGACTTCCCCAATAATTTTTTTGGCCTTGAAAGCACTTACACAATGCAGTAACACTTGGTCTTTGCTTCTCTTATACAAAACTTCTCCACCTAAAAAAAATCCTATAGTTAATTTTCATATGACTTTTTTATCATTTTCTATTGCTTAATTTGGGCACTACTGATTTTTTAGATATCGTATAATGTCGTAATACCAGGGATTGCCATCTTCTTCCTCTTTCAGGTTGGCACAATGCATTGACACATTTTTTATATCTAATTTGATGGGTTGAATTTCAACTGTGTCATCAATTTGCACCATTACAGCTAAAGTTGCCAAAGCATCTGCTATCTGATTATCTTCATAAGGTAAATGTTCAAATTGGATGCTTTCAAATTGTTTACACAACTCTAAAATGTATTTGTGGTAAGGTATGAGTTTTGAATCTCTTGTCTCCCATTCACCTTTTAGTTGATAAACAATAAAGGCTAAATCTTTGAATACCTTTAATGTTTTAATTTTTCTATCCAAAATAGCATGCAATCCCATAATATAAGCTTCATATTCAGCATATTACTGGTACAGTTAAAATTTAATCTTGCTATTACAGGGTTATAATATTCTGTTGGAGATATTAATATTGTTCTAATCTCATACCCCATGGCATTGGCAGCCTTATCAAAATACATTCTCCATGTTTCTTCTTTATCCTTGTCTTCTTCTATTATTGAGATGGCCATTAATTCTTCATTTGAAAAATCTAGTTTCATAGGTTCATAATCTTTAGTGGCCTGATCCGCAAGAAATTTGATAATGATACTTCATTTGATTACTTTTTGACTCACATACACTATGTCGTATTTGAAAAATATTACTTACTATCTTATGATTCTTCCTGATAGTGATGGCTTCTCAAAGATGTATTTGATTAGATCTAGTTTAGCTATGAGCTAAGTTGTATGGTAGAACATGTACTATTTAAATCTTTTAGCTATCCAGGCCAAAGCACAACACATCTTCTCAAGCAATGAATACTTGGACTTATATTTCGTGAACTTTTTACTCAAGTAGTAAATAGCTTTTTTTCTTCTTATCGAATTCATCTTGCTGCCTCAGCACACATTTCATTGACTTCTCATGTACCACTATATATCGAATCAATGGCTTTTCTAAAATAGGTGATGTTAATATTAGAGAATTTGATAAGTACTGCTTGACCTTATCAAAAGCTTTTTAGCATTCCTCATTCTATTCACCGGGATAATTCTTTTAGAGGAGCTTAAAGTTGAGATCACATTTAAGGGTGAGTTGAAAAATGAATAAAAAAATATAGTTCAATCTACCTAAGAAACCTCGAACCTCTTTTTGTGTACTTGGAGGGGATAAGTTTTTAATGGCCTAAATTTTATCCAAATCAACTTCTATCCCTTTTTTACTGATTATAAATCCTAATAGTTTCCCTGACTTGGCTTTAAACATGCATTTGGATGAATTCAGCTTGAGTTAAAATTTTCTTAGCTTCTTGAATATTTTCTGAGATTAGATACATGGACTTCTCTCTTTAAAGATTTTGTAATCATGTCATCCATATATACTTCAATCTCTTTATGCATCATATCGTGAAAAAGTATTGCCATAACCCGTTGATAAGTTATTCCAACATTTTTTAGTCCGAAGGGCATGACCTTGTAATAAAAAGTTCCTTACATAGTTATAAATATGATATTTTTCATATCATTCAGAGCCATTTTTATCTAATTATAGCCAGATAATCCATCCATAAAAGAAAATACTAAGTGTCAGGCTATATTATACACCAAAGTATCAATATTAGGCAGAGAAAAATTGTCTTTAGGCCTAGCTCTATTCAAATCATGATAATCTACACACATCCATAGTTTTTCATCTTTTTTTAGGATAGATACTATATTAGTCACCCATTTAAGATATTTGGCTACTTGCAAAAAGCTTGCATCAAATTGCTTCTTTACTTTTTCTTTGATTTTTAATAACATCTCTGGCTTCATTTTTCTTAACTTTTGCTAGACTGATTTGCATTCAAGCTTCAATGATAACCTATGTTTTACTATTTTAATGCTGAGCCCAGGCATATTTTGGTAGAACCAATCAAACATATCTATAAATTTTCGCAGCAGATCCTCTAACCATTATCTATCAATCACTGGAAGTGAAGTACCAACCTTGACTTTTTTTTCATTCTTGGCATCCCCTAAATTAACCCTTTCAATAACTTTTTGATGAGGCTCGATGGATTTATCCTTATATTTAATTAATTTCATTAAATATGCAGATAAAGTATATTTTTTAGAATCATATTTAGTATTGGGTTCATCAGTATTAATTAAAATTTTAAAATTAAACACCAGATCATTGTCATGATTACCTTTACATTCATTTAAAGACATGAAAATTAATGAAATAGAAAATATTGGCGAGATGCTTTGATGGGATAATGGATGGAATAAAAGAAATGGACAAAATGCATGCTTTTACTTTTATTGAAATAATGAAAAATAAAAGGCCTAAACATAAGAATTTATCCCAACACTCTTAGGCATAAGCAATTAAGAGATGTGATTACATTGAAAGAGAATCAGACACATAGGATTTTGGATAACACTCTAATTTTGTAATTCATAGTCGAGTGGGTATGGGTAAACCAAAGCTTTTTCATTTTGGCTTTCGTTACCCACTATATGAATGGATAACTTGGTGAGAGTTTCCTCCCATTTTGATACTTCTTTTGTATCCTCATCAACTCTCAAGTACATGTATCATCTAGGAATAAAAGTTTTATTTAAATAAGGAATAACCATCAGCCCATTTTTTTATCCTTCTGCTATTATTTCATACTTTTTTTTTAATCTCATAACTCAATCCTAATCTGTCACTATTATCTTTGATTTTTGGTGACCCTCTTATTCCCTATAGACTTTTGCCCAAACTAGACCAGCTACTTCAACCTTTATTAATTATCTGATTGATCACAATTCTACTAAACTTGAGCCCTTCACCTATTGCATTAACGGGTTCAAAAGATTGATAAGAGCATTCAAATGATTCTTTTACAACTTTTATATATAGGGCATTTATAGGTTAAGTCACCAATAAGTCTTTTTCTCATGTTATAATCACAAATAGGCCTTCTACATTAAATTTGATTTTTTGGTGCAGGGAGGAAAGGACTGCACCTGTCGTGTGAATCTATAATCTTCCCAATAAGTAACTGTAGGATGGAGAGATGTCTATGACTTAAAATTTTATGTTGAAGACACACAGCCTAATCTGCATAGGCAACTCAACATCTCTCAAGACTTCACATATGGTCATAATAAATGCTCGAACCATCATATGATTGCTTTGGATATGGCACATATCAAGGGTTAGCTTGGTTAGAGTAAACACTGGTATGACATTAATAGTCGATCCATTATCAATAAGGACCTTGGCTATTATATGAATTTTGCACTTAACAGTGATGTGCAAAGCTTTGGTGCTCCCTCTTCATTCAGGAAAAATCTCATCATCACTAAAAGAGATATGATGTGGCACCATTAAGTTCTCTGTCAAGTAATTCGTATATTCTACAAACACGTTGTAGGCCACATAAGCCTGATTCAATACTTTTAGCAAGACATTGCGATGTGGTTTTGAGTTTAAAAAAAGTGATAGCAAGGATATTTTGGTTGGCATCTTATTCAATTGCTCCATCATAAAGTATTCACTATATTTTACCAGCTTTAAAAACTTACAAGCCTTTTTTTTAGCACAAACTTTGGGGTATCTTTTTTTAGAATCTCTTTTGGGTTAGTCTATTTTTTCATCATTCTTTTTATTTTCTCTAAGGTTTATAGAGTGTAACATATTTTATTTTTAGTTATGCTTCCCACACCTTTTATGTCGATGATTTTAGATTTTAGCATAACTTTTTCTTACCCTTGGATTGTCACCTCATAATCATATCTTTATGGCACCATTTTTTCATCCTTGTAGGGAAATGGGTGTGAGACTTTAAAAGCTACTAGTTTGAGAACAAACTTATTCCCAATTGATTGTGATCTTTTATTGTAGCAGATGGTGATAGGCTTTAGCACCCATTTATCTGTCATGGTCACTTCAATATTTTTTAGGTCCCCTGACTCTTCGTACAACTCTATTTGGTAAGAATCCATTAACTTCTACACCTTTTGATGAAACTATTGGCATTTCTCAATAGAATGTCTCAGAGCTCCACTGTGATTCTTACATCTTTGATTAGGGACACATTTTCTCACATAAGTGTGTGAAGCTACTGGTTGTATCAACTCAGCCTCATATAGGGTATCATATAACCGGATAAATGACATTTTAAGCTTTTCCATGCTTTTTTTCATGTGTTTTTTGTCTTTGTCCAAGGCATTAACTGTATGATTAGGTAAGAAATTTTCGTTGACATTGGGTGCTAAGTTTTCACTAGTGTCAAAATTTATCAACCCTTCTTTAATTAGATGTTGCATTTTTTACTTCAAAAAAATACAATTCTCAGTAAAGTGGCCTGTTACCCCATAATGGTAGTCACAATAGAGGATGGCATTATACCATTTGAGATAAAAAAGTTTAGGTTATTTTACAGGAATGGAGGTAATGAGATGGTTTTTATAAAGCTCTTGATATAGCTTAGTGTAGCTTATAAGTATAAGATCAAATGTGAGTCTTTTCGTTATTCATGATTCGCGAGCACTACTTGTTGTGCTAGCTGAGTAAGCAGGTGATTATGGTGAAGATGGATAAGAAGATCATGTAGTTGGTTGGTAAAGAGAAGTGAAATATTGTTTATAGTATGGTGATATGTGGGATAGGTTGGCCGAGAGTAGCTTCTGAATTGCTGCCCTTTAAGACTCATAGCTTGAGTCTCACTTTTATTTTCGTAGGTGCTCTTTTAGAAGACTCTTCTTCTTTAAGTTTATCATTTTTTATGGTATTTTCGATGATTTCTCATAAAAATCACCATATCAACAAAGTTTTTAGTTGCATTTTTTATCATTCTTTCATAGTATGATAACTTTAGAGTACTTATAAATAGCACTATAATTTTTTTTTTGTTAAGGAAAGCTGTACCTGAACGGCTACATCTTGCCACTTTTAGGCATATTGTTTGAAAGATTTAGATACTTTTTTTCATTTCTTGTAAGAAAAAATGATCAAAGGTCATATCAATGATGTAATAGTATTGGTTAATAAAGGATCAAGTTAGATCTTTTTATGACTTGATACAAGTTTCATCTAACTGAACATACTATATTACTACAGACCTAGTTAAGCTATCTTGAAAGACGTGCATGAACAGCTTCTCGTTGCTAGCATACGCTGTGATGGGGCACTTAGTACCATTATACTTCTCAAATTTTTGGTACTTTAAATTTGGTTGGCATCACCACGTCTAGTACTAAACAAAGCCTCACTACATCCATGGATCCATAAAAATCAATTCATTCTACAACCTGTAATCTTTTCTCAATCTTGTTCATGGCTTAATCAATTTTAGAATTTTCCAAGGGCGCATTTGCCTACAGCTTTTTTTTTTCTTTATCTCATCCAGAGTACAAAGTTAAATGGGCCATGCTGCTTTTTCAATGAAAACATGATTATTATAACTTTGGACGTTTTCATGATCGGGTGCATAAGTCATTCTCAGGTAGTTATAATTTGGAAACATAGCCTATTGTAGTTAAAAACTTAAGGTGGTTTGAGTCCGATATGGGCCAAAACCTAAAGGATATGTTGATTGAATAACTTCTTATAAGGTATCTTCTTCCATTGATTTCCCTCTATTTATCTTTTTTAAAGCTTTCAGAATCTTACATAGTTTTCCTTTAATTATCTCTTGGACTTTTTTTAACCTTTTGAAATGGTTTGCATTGTCTTGTTCCATTTTCTTGACTTTAGCCTGAGTGTTTTATGAATGTGTAGCTATTCTTGCACTTTGGTACCACAATGGAAAATTAGTGATGATGCTATGATAATGAAGGAATGTGATACAATGCATGGAAAAAAAAGGAAAATATTTGCCTTTTTAAAAATTTCAACAAAAATGAGTTTTCATTTATTCCACATGAGTCTGTTTTACATCTAATCTAATATTGTCCCTTTATAAAAATGCCTAAATTGCTCATACTGGTCTTTCACCTCTTCAATGAAGTTTAGCAATCACTGTCTATGCTCCAATGTTGGTGTGATCGAATTCTTCAATGCCTTAGCATTTTTCGCCATTTCACTTGTCTTGATCACTACTTTACTTGTCTGAGCTATGGATGCTCTATGTATCTTTGTCTTCGTAACCCTTCTCTCTTACCACACCATACCTGATAGGATAACTCTTTGTGATTTTCTGTGAGTGCTCTAATATGGTATTTTTATTTATTCAACTCAGCTTCAGGGTCAAAATGTTATTTGTGAGCATTTCATTTTCTTATTGAACTTCAACATAATCATCTTCTATTTGTGAACATTCTATTTTTAAATCTTCATTCTCATGAGCTAGATCTGTGTTATTTATTTCTTTAGCCTACACCTATATGCGTAATCTTTTGTGCTCTTATCACAGCTCTTTTAATTTCTTAAGGGCATCATCTCATTCTTTGACAACCTTTTGAGACTTGTTGTATTCTTTGAAAATCTTGTAGATTTGGAGTTCTAATTTTTTTTCTTTATTTTGCCACTATTTTTTTTTCTTCTTGAAGCTTCATGATTTCTTATTTCAATTTTTCTTTCTCTATTTCATGTTTTTTCCTTACAGATTTTGGCACATCGTCTGACCCCTGGTCCACTAATTAGCAATGGTCTTTAGGCATAGGTGCCACCTCTTAGCCTTTTTTGGTTCTCCAAATCAGATACTCTTGAGTGGCCTTATTTGTAAATGGTCTAGGACTTACTCTTTTGAGCTTCTTTTATGCCTTGATCATGTTATCAATTTTTTGAAAAGTTTTAGGCTTTTCATATAAGTAGTCAAATTGGCTGAGCTTATAAGTCATAGGAATAAACTGTTCGCCTCTATGCTGTCTTTTACAATTAATGGTGCATAACCTATTGACGGTCATAAACCTAGGAGTGGAACCCGTATCTCATCTCCACACTGATACAACATGGGTTCTTGGTTTATCTATGGAGCTAACCATTTCACTTGACTAGTCGTGAGCTTTTGCAACAAACATTTTCACTTTTTTTGAGTCCTTGCTTTTGGTTAAGTACTCTGACAGAACTCCCTAATTGGGGTTCGACTGTGAAAATAAAGCTTAGAGAAAGCATTCTTCTTATATTCGAAATAGCTTCTCATCCACAGATACAATAGTGATATGAAACCCATGAATTGTGCTTTATCATTTTCTCTGCAAAAGTTTAGAAATCTAATGGTTTCTATCAAGATAGCTGGTGAAAGATTACACCTTTTTTCAATATGCTTAAATAGATTAACCACTTCTATCTTAATGTGGCCTAAGACGTTAGGGAAAATGATCATTCCGTACATGGCCAAAGTAAACTCTTTCATTCCCTGATCATCATCTAGATGTTTGATAATGAAATCTTGGAGAATCTCTCATAGAAACCCTTATGATCTATTTTTTTCTTGAATTTATGAATCTATGATCTATTTTTTCACTCATAGAATCTAAACCAGCTTCTTGTAATTTCTTGATTTGTGCTTTTTCATATATATTTTGTTTGGATATAGTAGATACATACCCACTAAAGTCGAATACTCCTCTATTGTTAGCACCAAATCAACCTCATTAAAGATGAAACAATAGTAGGAAGGATCCTAAAACTATACCATTATCTTAATGAATACGTTATCAACCTCCACTGATAAGAGATATACAATATGCCTAAACTTTTGATAGAAAGCTTTCTACATTGAAAGAGTTATGTTGTTTCATATATCTGATAGGCTTTTCAAATCATTCTGTTTGAGGACCAAGTGAACTTCTTTTGATAATATAAGAATATGACCAGGTGGTAAACAATCTTTTTCTTCTTGTTGTCTCTTTTTTAACTCTATCTTTACATTTGTAGGTAAGTCACATTTGAAAAGTATAAATGAGGTGCAAACCTGATGTTTTGTGGGGTCTATGAGAGTTTTTGTTAAAATGACTTTTAAAGCAAGAATGCTATGCAATCTGTAAGTATATTTATGAATATGCCCAAAAGAAAAAAAAAGAATATAAGAAAATTAGTTAGTCACTTCCATAATAAAACACATAAAATAAGCACCATATAGCAAATAAGATAACAGTATGACCTTGAATTTTGGATTGACTACAAATGCTGGAAAGATAGGGCCCTATCTATGGTTGGGCTATTAAGGTTAACTATATGTGGTTTAGGTTAATTCTAAAAAGTTTTCAAATTATTTTTTACATCATTGTCTGTTATAGACTAGTAAAGTACTCTGATCTTTACCCATCATAGGCTTAAAACGAAAAGAGTTCAATTTGAGTGAGAGTGTATCACAAGCCTATATGGAGATATGAAATCTCACGAGAGTATAGGTACTTCACTCTTTTCTAAGGGTAGAGCTCAAATGGAGAGCTTTATGTTATACACATGCAAATGAATGCAGATATATACAATAAATAAATAACTAGGCAAATATGGAAAGAAATAAATAGGAAAGAAAAGAAAATAATCCCAAATTTATTAAGTAAGGCTTGGATAATAAGGAATCATTTACTAGCTTGACTCTGGGTGTCCCTAGTGGAGTCACCAAATTGTCATAATGTATAGATCCATAGACTTACCACTAAACATGGATTAGAGGAGTCGTCATCAATTTTTTTTGTTTAGGTGTGATTGACCAACTAATTGAACCTATTTCATTTAAAGAGGAGTCTTAAGATTAACTTAGGTATCTTTAAATAGTAGATTCTAATCTACGAAATTAGAGTTTAGGTTTAGGAGTATGGTTACACATGAGAAAAGTTATAGCATCCTCATAACGCCCATCCAAAGGATGGTACCAATTTGATTTCAAATTATTCAAGCCTTAAATGTATTTGTAATTTACCAGAATATTTAATAAGGAAATTAATCTTAAAATTACCCAAATAGTTTGATAGTAATTTAAGATATTCTTTCACCTCAGAAGTATTTATTAAGACTAGTGTCACATCCTGAAGAGGCTTTATCGTTGGATTTATTATAATATTTTCTTCAAAAAAATTAGTAAAGTTTCCCAATAGTTTTTTAGGACTTACTTTAAGGTAGATTCTCTTAATAGTTTGGTAAGATTTTATTACAAAAAATGTTTATAAAACTTTTAAAAATCTCATTAAGTTTCCTAATAATTTGGTGGGACTTAATTTGAAGCAATCATCCAATCATTTAGAAGATAAAAATATTTTTTTTATTTTTTTTCTTTGAAACTGATTTATGAAATTTTCTAATAGTTTGGTGGATTTCATAATTTTATTTGAAAAATATTTTTTATTTTATTTTTTAAAATTATTTGAAAAGGGTTTTTTTATTATTGTTTGTTTTTTGTTTTCTAGAAACATAAATTTTTTTTTTACAAAATATTTAATAGATGACAAATCATTCGATAAAAAGAAATAACTAATAAAAATCAGTAAAATGAAATAAATAAAAACTGAAAATAAAAATAAAAGTCAAAATATAAAATAAGTAAAAAATAAATTCACAAAATGAAATTAAAATAGAAAAAAAAAACTTGTGATTCAGATTGGGTCAGCATGCAGGTGAGTACACGGGTTAGTGGGTCGACATGCGAATCCTAGGTATATAAAAACGCTGTCATTTTAGGACAATATAAAAGACAGCTCCTAGCCTTTCTCCTCATAAGCCTTTTACTCTTTCTCTCTCTAGTCGAGAATATGCTTTGACCTCTGTCTAAGTTCAATCGAGAAATCCACTGAAAACAGGAAATTCTTGCCAGTTTCTGGAGAAATCGATGGAATTCCATCGAAAAATTCAAGTTTCATCAAAAAATTCAACTGAAAAATTCATGTTTATCCCTAAAACTCATATTTTCTCAAATTTTTTCAAAACCCAAAAAAAAAAAAAAAAATCCAAAAATTCAACGTGGATCCCAGAGTTTCAAAACTTCAATCCTAACAACTAGAAACCCAAAATCTCCCAATTCTTCAAAATTTCAAACTCAAAAACTCCTAGAACCAAAATCTCGAAAACTTAACTCCCAAAAATTTTTCAAACCTCTTTTTTTTTTTTCCAAAAATTCACTCAATGTCCGCTTCCTCTGATTCTTGATTTAATTTATAGGCACTCTTAGGGGATTTTTAGGAAACGGCCAGAATCAATCCATGCTTGAATCTTAGAATTGGGTTTTGTCTGAGCATGATCTTGGGGCCTTTGATTTGATCCCATTTAATTTCAACAGTTACCCAAATTTGATTCTGTATTAAAAATCTTTGATCATGCCCATCTTCCATCTTCATCTCAATTTCCAAAATTATTGTTACTAATTGCATGAGAAAGGAAATAATAATAATAATAATAATAATAATAATAATAATAATAATAATAATAATAATAATAATAATATAGCACCATCATAATATAATATATCATATGGACATAAAAACGATAGTAACAAGAAACACAAATCAATTGTATAGACCTCGGATACAGATGGATGTCTACAATAATGAACAAGTCCATAAATTTGAATTCGGTGCATCAAAATCGTGAATGGAATTTTAATTAACTTGGAGAAAAATTGATGTCTACATATATAGATCAATATGTGGTATCCTCCAAAAGGAAAATGGTTTTAGAAGAACAATTTTTGAATTATTATGTGAATGTACTTTTTAATTAACTCCTAATTCTCAATTTTTGTTACAAAACTTTATTTACAGTATATCATATAATTTTTTAAATTAAAAAACAACGATGTGGAGTCTAGCAATTTAAAAGTATAATATATATATATATATATATACAACAGTGAAAAATTAATTTGGCGATTAATTTTATATTTTTTCATATTTTTATTTAATTTATAATTTAATAATTCAATAGTTAAATTCTTAGTCAATAGTCTATTTCATGCATAAATTATTTTACTTAAAAAAACTATATACATAAATATAGGATGATGCATGTATGTATGAATATGCATATGCATACATATATTCATGCATAAATATAGAGTAAATTATTCTAAATGGATGCATGTATGCATGTAACCAGTCATACATGAATCAATGAAATCACCCATAAGTCCACTATTCCATCGGAGAAAGAAGAGAGACGTTAATATATATATTACCTTGATCAAGTGCCTCCCAAAGCTTATTTCTGTGCATCATGATTTAATTTAAAGTGTTAACATCTTAATTTGGTCAATTCTTTGTTCTTTATTCTTGCTATTGAGAATTTATAAGCATTCTCTTATTCTAACAATTATATTTTTTTATTATCAAATTGCTTAGATTAATCTATCATATGATGTATAAGGAAAATTCTTAATCTTTTTTGTAATGGTTACCTTTAGGAACTTGGTTTCCAAACGGTCATACAAGTAACTTTAAACTATTAAAGGATTGGAATGTCAAAGAATAATAAAGGTATGCATTGGGTTAAGGAGGAATTCAGCTAGCTATTTAAAAATTCTCTCAATCTTGAGAGACTTTCGTGCAGGTTAGATTCATAATAATATAATAAGTTAATAACCATAAGGTGGGGTTTTTCTATTGAAACTAGGTCAACTCTTCCAATTCACAGCCATAGGATTAAGCATTTCATTTTACAATTTGGTTTCACATTTTCATTTTTGAGTGAAGTCCCTTTTAAAATTAAATTAAGAAGAGCCAAATAGATTTGATAATTCTAAATATAATATGGTGAAATGATTTAAAAATAATAAAATATTATGAAAATAATGCGATTTAAAAGTTTAACAAAATTATAAATGAATTTGATAAAAATATATTTTATATAATTGACGTATCAATTGATGTATTAATATAAATTATGATACAATAATAAATATTTTTGTTTTATATATATTTGATTCAAAATAAACAAATACGAATATATAAATTATCATGTCTAATGTTAAAGTAGGTTATTCCACATCTAATAAATTTTCAATATCGTGTAGTCTTATAATCAAATTGAACCTCTCCACTTACTATCAAATAGTTTTAAACTGGATGATTAATATGGTATTAGAACTAGGATTTCTTCTATTGTCATTTTCAAATCTGTCACATGAAAAGTTTCTTTCATTTTCGCCTACACGTGATAGGGACTTGTTAAAGTGGGTTATCCCACATCTAATAAATTTTTAATTTTTTATAGTCTTATATTCAAATTAGGCTCTTCCATTTACAGTCAATTGACTTTAAATTGGATGCTTAATATGGTATTAGAGTCAAAAAGTTTTTTCGTTACCCTTTTCTAATTTTTCATAGAGAAGGCTTCTTTTATCTTCGCTTAATTTGTCGTGTGAAAGGTTTTTTCTACCTTTACCTACATATGATGAAGACTTATTAAAGTGAGTTATCTTATATCTAATAAATTTTTAATATCTTATAATTTTATATTTAAGTTGAATCCTTTCACTTACTGTTAATTAATTTTAAATTAGATACTTAACATCTAAAACCAAATGATATAATCTATAATTAAGAAGAGCCCCAAAAAAATCATCAATCAGCGAATTACATTATTAACAAGCCTCACACATTACTCTTTTATATTTTCTCACAATCATATATATATATATATATATATATATAGATATGCAATATCCAAATTAAAATCTGTCAAGAATTTGTGAATTTCGATATAAGAGTTTATTTCAAGAGACAAAAAACAAGCTCCAACTCCTCGTCTTCACCTTATACGTAATTCCATTTTTTTTAAACAGCAATATCAAAGCTAAAATGATTTCAGGTTGTCACATCGATATATCTACTAAAATTTATTCTTGTATATATATATGCATATCATTCCATGTATATGTTTTTTTTTTTTTTTTCTAATAACTTGCAATATTTACGTAATTTTTATTGCTTCTTGGTGTTAGAGATGGATATCCCCCGACATAGAGATTACCTAATTAATTAACTGGCACTTACTAATGTTTCCAAATATTCTCAAAAAATTAATTTGCAATATTAATATATATAATTATCATTATCATACGAGTTTTAAAGTCAATGCATTTGTGTGTGTGTATGTATACATATATATATATATATATATTTGATAATTGGTATATTTATATTGTATTAAATATTAATAATTTATGTCATATTTTATATGATAAATACATTTTTTGTTTTATTAAATTCATTTATGATTTTTATTAAAATTTTAAATCATATCACTTTTATGTATTTTATTCATATCGTTTTCATGTTATATCATAGTATCGTATTGTAAATTATTATATTTATATATTTTAAATAATACTTTCCATTCATATATATATATATATATATTATTGTAGTCTTTCATTTGAAACAAAAGGGAAAGAAAATATTCAGAAGTTAAACATATTAGATCAAAGATAAAGTAAATTTCGTATATATGTTAAATTAAGAGCAATTTGGACATATAAATATAACAAGGGCATGCATCTCTACTTGTAATCAATTGATTTTAGGTCAAATGTTCATGGTAATGTGGTATCGAAACATGCATATTAGTCCCATTCGTTAGCTTTTCATGATAATCCTATTAATTTAACTCGTGAAATTCATGTCATATGATAGCTCTCATAATATATATATATATATATATAAAACTTTATATTTTTTAATGAATCAAACAAAAAAGAAACGAATATGGACAGAATGAATAAAAATTGTGAAATGCAACGAAGATAGTCCTTTTAATAGTTAGAAAAGGAAATTCCTTTTTTTTTTTGTTTTGTTTTATTAGATGTATACGTAGAAATCGAAATTTATACATCCAAAGCACACAAAATTTATCTTTAAAAAATTAATACAAAGTCATATCAAACAAAAAGAGGGAAAAAATGTAAGGTCAATGATGAATATGCTTTTGCATATGGACGCAACCATTAAGTATTATATTTTGCATTGATCAAATTCTTTTTGTGAAGAAGTCAACTTTCTAAATAAGTACTTATCACTACATATTTATTAAAAAAAAAAGATTTTTTAGGATATATATATATATATATATATATATATATATAACAATACTACAAAATTGAGATGATAATGGGTGATGCAAGCAAAAAAAAGTCAATAAGTGTCTACATGTATTTATATATTTATTTTTGTCATAATAAAATCATAGCAGACCAACTCAATTACATATAATTTGCACTAGTTGGAAATTTTATTCAAACAAACTTACCTAAAAAGTTCTTTTTTTACTATGCTAAGTTGTATTTTGTACATAAACTTGGGGAAATAGTCCAGTTGGAGCTTTTATAATAAGTATTATTAGAGTAGAGCTATTTTAAAAATGCTGTAAAGAAAAGTTATAATAGCATTTGACAAAATTTGTGCTATAAAATATTTAAAAATTATTTGTTAGCATTTTTGTTTATCCTTAATAAATAAAAGTAAACAGTCAATTTTATTAAATTAAATCACAAGTTTTTAGGTAAAAAAAATAAAATAAAGAAATATTTTTGTTAATTATAATAAAAAATGAATTCAATAGAAAAATAACAAAATAAAAAAATTAATGTGAAATAATATATATTTTTTATAATTTTGTGAACTATTGAAGAGTAAAGTAAAAATGTAAAAAATTTGTTATTAAAATTGATATCTCTTGAAAAAATTTTGATTTATTTTTAAAACTTTGAAAACCAAACATTAGGCTTTTACTTTTGCGGCAAATAAACTCTTTCATGAATTAGACCAAACGCTCTCATAAGTGGAGCTTTAGTCTTAATAATTCATTTGTTCAACAACAGTGAGGTTTAATATTAGGCCTAGATGTAAATAAAAATAAATAAAATTACCCAAATAGGTGTTTTCTTTCCCATATTATTCCAAAAGGGAAATATTTTAGTTTTGAGAAATAAGGGATACTTACATTTTGTTTGAAGTTTTTATTTTTTAATTGTTGGCCTTCACATTTTGTTTGAAGTTTAGACATGCGTTCTACTAAAAAAAAGGTTTTTTTTTTTTAATTCAAAATTTAATTTAATTGATTTAAAAAATTATTTTTAAAAAATAACATTTAATAAATATATGATTTTAAACTTAATATTTGAAATTCCTTCTTATATTCTCGTATTGTATATGCTTAGCGTTAGGCAAAAATGTTAATTTGCAGTACTATTTCATTTTAAAGTTGATTTTCTTCTAAAATTATATAAAAATTAATCGAAAATAATTTTTTTTTTTTCATAAAAAGGAATTTACTTACACTAATATAAATTTATCAATTCGTGTATTTATATTTTGTAAAATACTAATAATTTTTTTATTCATTTTGTATTTTATACAAAAATTACATTTTATAATTCATATCATATAAAAATACAAAATATATTTTTTTATTTTATCAAATTCATATATCTTTTTGTTAAAATTTTAAATCATATTATTTTCGTATCATTTTTTAGATTATTTTTGTATTATATTATTATCTTGTATTTTAAATTATTAAATTTACATTAATGTAAAAATTATTAATTTTATACTCTTCTCAGACCGTTAATCCAAATTAAATTCGATGCGCGGGATTAAAATATTTACATTTTACTTATCCATTTTCCTTTGATTCGCATAACCAATATTAGCAAGTAAAATGCAATTCAATGGGCCGATAAGCGACCTTTAAAATATGGGTCAATAAGATTAGAAAACTATTAGGCCCAACCCAACCTATTTACCCTATAAATTCTACTATTTTTCTTCGGCCCCCCTAGTTCATGCTCCTCTGTCCTCTTCTCTCCCAAAACCCTACCAACAAATATCCCTGTTTTCTTTCAAAACCCCTCATTTCCTGTCGATCCCTCTTCTTTTCTGATTTGAGGCTCCCCCAACGTTCAGCTCCACCTCGCGTCTCTCCTTTTCATCACAAGGGAGTCACTTTAAGGTAGTTTTTTTTTACTTCCTAAGGGGCCTTTTTGATTCTTGTTGGGTGGTTTTTGTTAGTGAGTGATTCTGAAGTTTTCCTTCTTTCATTGTTTGTTTAAGAGATTGTTGCCTTAGATTTTACGATGACCTTGCTTGATGTAATAACAAAGGCCTCAGCTAATACCGAGCCACTTTGTTCCCAAGCAGACCACCCCATAGTTCTAAACCCAGATGATGTTTTACTCAACTTAAAGCCTGAAGTTGAAAATCCCAATCCCACATCGCTTGTTACCCCCCTTACAGGATGGGGAATCTCATCAACTGATGCTAAACTCATTGACTTGAGCAAAAAGTTCTATACCAAGTTAAACAGAAAGCTCAAAGACATCCATAACTTCAATAAAGAAGAGTTTCTTGGAATATTGAATCTATTTCTTGAGAAAATTAGGGAGATAGGTGGAATTTTTATTGGGGTTGATTCAAATGATAGTGGGTATACTCTAGTTTTGCTTGAGAAAGTTGGCTTTTTGATAGGTAGAGATGTATTAAGTTTGGTTTTGGAAGCTTGTATTAGTTTGGAAATTTGGGAATTGCTGGAGGTTTTGATTGTTAATGGACTTGTTGACCATTCATGTTATTCAAATTTGGTTGTTAATGTTGCTGCCAAGAAGAGGTCGGATTTGCTTTGTCTTTGTGTTAAACATGCTCGCAATTTGGGTTCAGCTGAGTTGCTTTGCATATTGAAATATTTTCTAAGTCCACCTAAAGACGGTTATGTTAGTATGGTTAATGTTAGGAAGGAGTGGGAAAGTCAAGCTTTCCTGGCTATTGAGAAGGCAAGACTCGGGAAGAAATCACGTTTGGCCAAGGAGGCTTCAATTTTGCTTATGGTTGCGCATGATGGGTTTTCAGATCCTGAGCTTTGTTTGCATTATTTGTTAGCTTCAAATAATGTTGATGAGGTGATATTGTCATCTTCACTTGGTAAGTTAAGTGGTAAAGAGATGATGAGTTTGATCCGGTACTTGGGGAAGTGGTTGGAAAAGTATGAGAGGTTTCCTCAAGCCATTCCATGTCCGAAGGCTTCCTCTGCTTTGGGCTTGAAGGCCTGTGATTGGATTCCCAAGCTTGAAGATGTTGTGAAATGTCTTGGGTTTGTTGTGGATGAGAACTTCTCTTCATTGATTTTGCATCCCGAATTCCATGAAGAACTTAAATCTATAGAGGGATTGGTTAGTTCCCTAGCCTTTGAAGCAAGATTTTGTTGTTTGATGGCAAATGTAATTGAGAAGTTGAGAGCTGGAGATATGCTGAGCTAGGAATCATGGTAATGTTATGTTGACACTCTTTCTATCATCTGTACTGCTGTTTTTCAATCTATCTGTGTCAATGAGACTTGTGTTCCATTTGGATTGAATGGAACTTTTTTTTTTTTTACTATTTTGGGCTGCTCATATTTAACCATTGATAGCTTATGGTTGCTTTGTTGGTTTTTTATCTTTTGTCAAAACTGTATATCTGTAAGTTGAAAGATCTTTATCTTGGATAAGTTGTGTATCCTTGTTGTGTCTATTTTGCGTAAAACATGTGTAAAACATAAAATTGTCGTGTTAAATTAATGTCCCGTGTCAAATACAAAACATATTATTTGGTTTTTGTCAAACTCATACGGATTTTGATAAAATTTTAAACCTTGTCACTTTCATATTCTTCTTCATACCGTTTTCACCTCCTATCTTCATGTTGTGTTTAAAAATTTGTCATATCTAGATTACGTTTATTAGTTTGCTCATAACACTGGGATTGTAATTGTCCATTTAATATCCACGAGAACTCCTAAAAGTACTATGAATAGAGAAGCCAGGCATGCTTTATTTCTTCAGTTTTATGATCATTAGCTAATCAGCAATTTCCCTTTCATCCTCATAAAATGTGATCTCAATATGAAGAACCAAGATCAGTTTTTGTATTAATAGAATCCATCCAAGTTCCTCACCTTAGGACGTTGAAGTTTATTAAAGATGATGACTTACAGATAAGAATGGGCTTCACAGATCCAACCATTGATCTTGTTGGTAGAAACCACACCTATCTACCAAAGCAACAAATTTGCCGAGAGCTGAAAATTCAGTGGAGACTCATTTGATGTTAACCAGGAGGTAAAAAGGGAACAATTTTCATTAACTGATGAAATAAAACAATTTAATTCAGTTTCTTTTTCATCCATAAATGCCCAAGTCCTCAAACCACTTTTGCAGAACAAAAAAAAATTAATAATAATAACACTTTTGCCTGAACCAATCATCAAATTTGAGTAAGCATAATTGCGACACTACAAAGTTCCATAATGCCTTCTAAATAAAATATTAACTCTTAACCACAACAGGACAGAATTATGGACCACATAGATTCACTTGCATAATGGCAAATATACAAGATCAAATGAGAGATCTTATTCTCAACTCCACTCCTTTAGAAACCTTCTGTAAGTGCAAAAACTCGGCCAGCCAAAGGTGAAGGCAGCGCAGAAACTGCTTCCTGGATAGTCTGAGAAAACGGGATTGAAGAATTAACTTCTTTACCAGAACATACTATGACTGTATCAACTGCAATCTTCTCGCAGACGAGTTGATTCAATCAGAAAGTGTCTTTGAAATTTGTTTATAAAAGAAAAACATCTTTGAACCAGAAGAAATTTGGCAATATTTGATTATAGATAGGGTACAACACACAACTTGAATACAATTACTGAACTATCTTGGTCACAAGAATGACACCTTCAACATAATATCGAAGGTTGCAGATAAAATGAATCAGATACACCAGAACTGTCAGGCCATACCTCTAAAGCATAACGAGCAGAGAAGTGAATCAAAAGTATGGCTCTGTTTTCAAACTTGTCTGCATAATTAATTATCTAGAAGCCCATCCATAAAAACAACACAAACACAGTTAGGCGTCCTGAACCGAACTATACATTGTCATATACATAAAATACAAAAGGATTTCTACAGACTCAGAAGTCTTACCTCAGACAGATGAACGTGTCCATAATCTCTAGCATGCTCAACTGATACCGAGTTATCTACGAATGTGCTCGCAGGTCAACACTGATTCTTAAATATCTATGATTGATAATCTAATACATCAAACGGTCACCATTTCCAAATTCCTTAAAAACTAAACTCATTTTTTAAAGCTAAACCGCAGTTCGGAACTCCATTATTTTAGAATTTTATTGACACTATGGCTATACGTGTAATAATATGAGTTTCCTCACTTCCTCAATGAATTCATTACCAAGGGCATAAAACATGATACTCTCACAAGTACTACCCATAAAACATGATACTCTCACAAGTATTACTGGGTATGCAACCATTGTGAGTCAGCACACTCAACAAAAGAGGTGGAAAGGATTGAAGATTTCACTATTTGCAAAGGCAAACTATAACCATTTAATACATGCAGGATTGTGTTCTGGATATCATTTAAATAAGAATCACAAATTGTATCATTAAGATAAATTTGTAGCCTATGCTTAACATTTATCAAGAGTACAATTCAAGATTGCTTTTATGGAAGTGGTTTCCCATTAGAATTCTAAGTTTGACGTTTAAGTAGCTTGCTTACCAAAGGGAACTGACTTATCTCTAAAATTCAGAAGAACAAAGCAAACCAATTTCTAACTCAGAAGTGGCAAAAATAAAAGAATCCCAGTAATGCATCTCAACAACAAGAATACTTGCCCTCAAAATATCAATATTAGCCTTGTCAAGTATAAAGTTAGACGTTGTATCTCCAGTAAAAGCAACTTCTGGTGCTGTAATAGTGTTAGTAATCTGCCAATACATGAATTCAACCAAGTTAAATACAAGCTCTATAAGAGAATTAAGTGCAAATGTAAAAGGATGGATAACATTTCGTATACAATGATGAGAAATTTTAAACACAAGTAGTTTAAAAACTCTTTGAAAAACCACTTGGGTAATTTTACCAATTATTATCAGATATAAACTATAAAGTTCCAATGATGCAAAAGTACTTCCAAATTTCAGAAAGAAAAACAGCACTCATAAAATTAACAGATTTTTTTTTTCTTGAAAGCACATACAAATAGATATTATATTGATTAATCCTTCTGCAAACCAATTTTTGGAAGTTCGACATATCATACTTCTCTCTGTCTCCCTCCTAAGTTGGTTTCCTATTTGAACAAAGATGTTTTTGCATTACTTTTGAATTTATCTTAATTCAGGGTATAATTTGTCAAAGCAATTAAAGACAGAAGGCAGACTTAGCAGAAGTTTAAAGCCTGATACTAAATATGATGGATAACATATTCTTAAACTCTGCACCAGTTGTAATCTTCTTATCTGAAGAATTTCTTTTATATAAATAAAGAAAAAAAAAAAAAAACAGAAAGAAGTTTTCTGGTTGACGAGACCAATACAAAAAGGAACAGCAGTAACTTAAGAAGTGAAGGAAACAAAAGGCTATCAACCATCTTTTGAACTTTAATTAGTTCATAATTATGATTATCAAGACAAACCTTCACACCTGATGACTTCAAGTTCTTGATCTCATTTCCAGAATGGCCAAAGTACTCTCCTTTAAGTTTTTGTTTTATAGAGTAAACTACATAACCCTGCTACAAGTACACCTAGGAAATGTGAAGTAAAAGTAAAGCCACAACCAGGATCCCAAAAAAGAAAGAAATATACTAGAACTGGATTTATCCACCTGGCTTGGTATGACATGATAAGTCCTAAAAGCTCTTACTTTCAGGTCCCTTCTCAAGAAAAACTCTTCTCCTGCAAATATAAGTGGTATGCAATTAAAGAGAAAATATATGCAAAAGAAATGATGAAAAAAAGGCTAAACTTTTTAAAAATTTGAATCACAGTTGCACATTACCAACATCCAAGCCTATCAAATTATGCTTTAGCTCTGATTGATCGATCTTTCTGTGCACCTCAAAGAGTTTCTCAACATCTTCTTTTATAGCAGTAGGTACAATAATTGTTGGGGGCTTCATACCATATAAACCCCGTGTTGCAACATACATTGGTAGGCCACCCTGATAAATAAAACCTGATTTACATAACTAGCACGCAAACAAGATAGATAGCAAATAAACATTCATTGGACATCAAAGTATCATAGGAATCATCATGAAGACAATGGGACATCAAAACGAAAGGAAAACTAGGAAAAAGCAACAGATTTTTCTTTTCTGACACAACTGAATTTCTTTAATTTTTTTTGGTGTTTTAAGTTATCATGATTTAAACTCTGATTACAGAAACTAAGAGTCCATTACTCTACCACCAAGGTGAATTTCTTTAAATTTGAAACAATCTAAAGTACATGCAAACAGAGACTAACAAGAAAAAACCTTCCAATTCTACATTCAAATAAAAACATGAAGCAGCACAGTCTCACTGTCAAACAGTTAAAAAAAAAGGGGGAACCCAATTGTAATGAACAAGAAACAAGAATTAGACTACCAAAGCAATAAAACAAGAAAGAATTAAAACAGAAGAGAAAGAGAGAGGGAATAAGTAACTAACAATGTGATCCATATGGCCATGAGAGAGAAGGAAAATCCTGAGAAAGGGCACATTGTGGGCATCGACCAATAACAAATGCTAAGTTAAGAGCAGGGAAAACAATGCAAGTTTCATGCCCTCCTATTGACAACCCTTCCACTTGGTACCCCTCTATTTGCGTTCCCTTTTTCTTCTTCTGGTTATTGTTTTCTTCCTTTCCTGATTCTGGGTTCTTAGATTTTAGGCTTCTTTTATCCATTTGAAAGTTTTAAGAAAAAGAGCAAGATCCAGAACAAGAACTGGCTTCAGTTCAGTTCTGGAAGAGCAGAGAGTTGAAAAGGTTTTTGGGTTTTGTTTGATCGACGGGACCGTTTTACATTGCTTTCCTGAGAATATGGAAATTGGAAAAGATAAATAACGCTTTTGTCCGGTCGCTGAGTCTTGCTAGAAAGATGGAAGGTCGTTATAGAAAATTTGTTAATTTTATCAATAAAATTTATAATTATATTTTGTTTTGTAATTTAATTATAATATTAATAAAATTTTCATTATTATTATTATTATTATTTTTTAATCGAACAAAGCCTAAACTAACGGTTGATAAATCCCTTATTATGGAGAAATAGCATTTTAACTTAGTGCAAGGGTTTTTTTTTTTTTTTCCTTAGTGAAGTTTAAAATTAGGAATGTCAAGTAGTATCCATATTTGTAG
Organism: Durio zibethinus; assembly: GCF_002303985.1. The sequence continues at coordinate 20,074,836 of NW_019167838.1, read as the reverse complement.
AGTTAGAAAAAAATTTGAAAAAAATTAAAAAATTGATTCAATTTAGGTGATTCGGTTTGAATTTTTTAAAATTCGATTTGGATTTAGATAAATGATATTGTCAAAACTGCCTAAATTTGGATCGGATCAGTTTATTCTAATTGGATTCTAAAAATCCAAATTAAAAAATTTAAAAATATTAAAATTTCAAAAAAGCCCAAAATTTCCTTTCTTTTTTAAACCCATTTACTTACCCAGTGCAATGCCTACTTGCCCATTTACTTAATTCATTCATGATTTCATTCAGATATTCATTCTCTATGTACGACACAATTCAAGTTTTAACTCAATCCCTAAATTAACTACACAGTTCTTACTCTCTCAACTACACATTTTAAGTTTCATTCACTATCTCGATTGTATGTTGCATCGAAGTTCAATAGCTCATTATCCTTCCATTTCATCGTCCTTTTTCAACTCTCTCAGCAATGTTCAACAATGCATCTCGATCGTTCCTTTTACACTCTAGCCTTTCTCCTTCAAAAGAACATCACGGATCTTCAATGTAAACCTAATTTTTGGTATTAATAAACTTAAGTGTAGTTACCATTTGAGTTTTAGATCAAGGGGTCAAGATATGGTTTAAGATTTTTTATTTTTTATAAATAAATAAACTTAGGTAAACCTTAGTTTATAAATAAACTTAGGTAAACCTTATATTGCTACCACTATTTTGTTTTTAAGATATGTATAATCTGTTATTTAACATGTTTTATTTTGCCCTTATTTAGATAGCTGGATAGATTCAACAGTATCAACCAATCCACCTAATAGTAATGCTATGCTCGAGAGTCAAAGTACTTGTAATGAGTCACCTATCACCAAGAACTTGCCATAAGTGATTGAAACTCATAATTTTGGAGTAGCAACAGTAGCAAATGATATAGGAAATGCCACATTCATGTCTAATCAAATGTTAAAAGACTAAGTGGCCAATTGGGATGCTTAACATCTAAGGTATAGGATCATTTTACCAAGTTGCCTTATAATAATAGAGCTGAGTAAAAAGCATCATGCAATTATCATTGTAAAACCATGAAGTGTCTTAGTATAAATGAAACTACTGTATTGCGTAATCACATTATTAGATGCCGAAAAAACCTCTGAACAAACTTGATGAGAATAAAAAGACCTTAATATTTAAAGCTCTATCTGAGGATAATATGAGGAATAATGGGGGTTCATCACTTGCTATATGAAAATTTGATTAAAAAACTTGTAAAAAATATTGTGCTAGGATGCTCATTTTGAATGAGTTGCCTTTTAGGATTATCGAGCATGAAGGATTTCGTGAGTTTTGTAGTGTTATGCAACCTCAATTTCAAGTCCTTTAAAATTCACTACGGTTAAAGATTGCTATGACCTTTTTTTGAGTGAAAAAGAGAAGCTTTTTATGTATTTAAAAAAAATCAAAGCTAAAAATTTGTCTTATTATCGAAATTTGGATTTTTAAGTAAAATCTCAATTATATGTGCCTTACAGTTCATTTCATTGATTAAGAGTGAATATTGCATAAACGAATTTTGAGTTTCACTTTAATTCCTAATCATTCTAGTGATGTTATTGGAAAATGCACTGAGAAACATTTGCTTGAATGAGGAATAGATAAAGTTCTCACCATTTAGGTAGATAATACAAGTAGTGATGATCTTGGTATCTAATATGTAAAAAAAAAAAGACTTAATAATTAGAAAAGTAGTATTTTAAAGAGTTAGCATTTGTATATGAGGTGTTGTGCATATATTTTCAGTCTTACCATGAAAGAAAGTTTGAAATATTTGGATGATTCAATCCATTCTGTTGTGAGACATGTGAGGTCATCTCTTGCAAGGTTAAAAAGATTCAAGATTTGTGTGGAGCAAGAAAAAATAACAAGTAAAAGACTAGTTTGTTTAGATGTGGAGACTAGGTGAAATTCAACTTTCTTAATGTTGAAAGCTGTTTTGAAGTTTCAAAAAGCTTTTGATAGCTTAGAGGAACAAGATGACAAATATAAAATTGAGTTTAGAACAGGAAAAAACAAAAGCTTGCCTACTGAAGATGATTGGATTTATGTTCGTGGGTTGTTGCTTTTTCTGAAAAGCTTTTATGATTCCATTTTTTGTATCTTTGGTTATTTGCATGTCACTAGTAATAATTATTTTCATGTGGTGTTTGGTGTTGAAATATAAATTATTGATAGATTGTATGATCCAAATTCATTTATTCAGTTAATGGCTTCTCGAATGAATAAGAAATATTAGGGAAATGAAAAGAACCTCAATGCCTTGTTATTCATTGCTGTTATTTTAGATCTTAGATGCAAGATGGATTATACTGTGTTTATTATTAATGAGGTTTATGAGGAAAAAAAGACTGCAGAGTTGCTAATCGGGTGAAGGCAGCTTTAAATACATTATTTAAGCATTATGTTTTAGTTGTTAATGACTTTAATGGAGAAACAAGTTCTAGTTCTCAAGCACCATTGAAGGTAAATGAGAAATTTGATGTTAATGATGCAGAAGCATATGCCTTGTCAAAATACAAAAGGAGAAGGGCAAAGTCACAATGCAAAGAGAGAAAGTTAGAATTAGAAAGGGATTTAGATATATATGAGCAAGATGATAAGAACTTTGACATTTTACTTTTGTGGAACGTAAATTGTTGCAAATATCCGATACTTGTTGCGATGGCACAAGATGTATTAGCCATTCTTGTATCTATTAGAGCTTTCAAATCTATTTTTAGCATTAGAGGGCGTGCTTATGATCTACTTTATAGTTCTTTAACTCCAAAGATGGTTGAAGCCCTTATTTGTACATAGAATTGCCTAAAATCTGCACCTTTGTCAGTTGAAAATAAGAAAAAATCGGATATTTGGGAAGACATTGATTGTAGTAAGTATTTATAACTTAATTAGATATATTTAATATTTATGTTATTTTATATATCATCTATCATTCCTTTAGTGATTTAATGAATTTTATCTATATTTTTTTGTAGATTTTAAGGATTTAATTCTTAATGAAACAAAAATGGTCATCGATAATTGACTTGAAAAGAAAGAGGTAATGCTTTGATTTCATTTTCAATTCTTTTCATTGCAACTTAATTTTTTTTTCTTTTATTATGGATATTCTTTTAATTTTATTTTTAGGAAATTAAAGATGGAAGGGATTTTTCAACAACAATTCAACTAAATATGAAATTATGTTTTATAACTTATTGTTATTAATTTCATATCATTGAGTGTTATAGTTATGTTTTTGGATAGTTATTTTATTTAGAACTTGTTTTCTAATAGCCGAATAGGTTGATATAGTTTGGCACTTTAGCTATTGTGGAATAGAGCCTATTTGGTGTAATTGTTTGTAGTGTTCCATTGTGTTTTGTTGTCTTGTTTGGAATCTTTTTAATCTATTTTATTTATGGATGATTACATGTTTATTGTGAAATTATTTGTGATGTTTATTGGCATTATTGAGTTGCTTCTTGAATTATTTGTTTATAATGGTGTATTTAATCAAATATATTATTAGTTTGAGAATCATTCTTAAAGAAAGAGAAACTTTAGCATTATTATTATTGGTTTGTCAGTTGGAGCTATTGTTTGGCTTATAATTATAATTTTGTCTTACCTTATTTTATGCAAGGGGAAGAAAAAACATGAACAAAGTATAAGATCAAGTTTTTAAAGTTTAGCAAATCTTTTGCATAAATTAGCTTGCTTGACATGCTTAATTTTTTTTTATTTATGGTAAAATAATTACATCATTTGGTGCCTCTTACATTGATTTTGTTAGGTTGCCTCTTACATTTTCTTGAAGGGAAATATGGGGACATAGAATGATAAAGTATGATGGAAAGGACTACTTCAAATATGTCATATTAATTACCAAGCTTGGCACCATGAGCTTGATGTGGGTTTCTAGTTTATTGATGTTCTTCCACTGTCATAAAATATGTCTATGAAAACTTACAGGTTCACTAATCCTAATTAAGGGAAAATAGACCACTCTCATGCATCTTTCCACTTTCCTTCCCCTTCTTTTAACCTAATTAAAGCTTAGGATTGATGTTATGTGTGTGTAGACACCTAATTTTATCCGAGTCAATTGAGTTTGTTTGACTTTTACTCTTGATTTGATTTGACTCATTTAGATTTGATTCGAATTAACTGATTTGGGATTATTTTTGCATGGGCTTAGGTCCAATTCAATTATTGGATCAATTTTGAATTCATAGTGGAGAGCCCAATAAAAAGGCTTAAAGTCTAGTTATGAGTATGGGTTTCTTAAAGCCCGATTCAAGTCATTAAAGCTTGAAAGCTCAAAAGTCTAAAATCTGATATTTGATTTTAGATCTCAAATTAGTTGTTAATCTAGTTATCTTAACTAATTAAAAATCAATACAAAAATCAAATAAAAAAAAAAAGGGAGATCAGTGGGTTAGCTGTTATGAAGTAGCCTCCCTTCACTTTCTCTTCTTTCCAAATTACTTTTTCTTCCCCCCTAATTGTCAACCCCACTTTTAGCTAATCTGTTTTTACCCCTAAATTTTTATCTATGGAACCATTGCAAGGATTTATCTAAATCCATCAACCAAGAATTGCAGTAACCATTGCTATAATATCAAGCCCAAAACCTCAATTGCCTTTTCAAAAAAAATTAAATTAACATGTAAAAAGGTGAAAATTTTTTTGTGAGGTTCTTGAAAAAATCCTAAGGGAATTCATAGTAAAAAAAAATAAGACTCAACACAAAAAAAATTTGGGCCACCATTCGACCAAAGGAAAACTGTCATCTCCATCCTAGCTAAAAACACCATCCATACTAACATAACACTAGTCATTACTGGAACCCATCACCAATCTCACACCAAAACAACCTACCAAACCCACCCAAAAAATTTTCAACTTAAAACAACCCTTTGTGAATTACTTACAACCTAATTTCCTTGCAGAGCTATAACCACCATAGCCTCAAAAAATCTTACCAACATAAAACAAAATCCACAGTTCTTACCAGACCTAATAGTAAAAAATTTTTAAAAAAATTCTTGTTTGGTGATTCTTTGGGCACCATTCAACTACAACCAATAAAAGTAAAGAAAAGAAAGAGAAAAGAGAGAAAAAGAAGAAGAAAGAAAAAAATGATGAGAAATGAAAGTTGAAAAGTAAAAAAGGGGAGTTTTTTTTTAAAAAGGTGAAAGGAAATTGTGGGGAAAATTCTGTTAGTTTAGGAAAGTAAAAAAAAAAGAAAGCTTTGGAAAAATATAAAGGCTTTGAAACATGTAAAAAAAAAAGAAAAGTATTTTTAGAAAAGTAAAAAAAAAAAAGGCTTTGAAAACTTAAAAAAAATGTGCTTTAAACTAAAAAAAAAAAAGGAAAAAAGTAGATCAATCCTACTAGTGGTCTAATTGGTTAAGGGATTTTTTAGACAAAGAATTTCATTTTAGACTCTAATCCAAAACTTCATTTTAAGGTATATTTTATTTTATTTTATTTTTTGTTTATTTATGTTATCATAGTTTTGATATCTATATTCTTGTTAATTTGTTTGTGAATGTTATAACATATAGATCCATGGACCTATCGCTAGACATAGAATAAAGGAGTTACCACCAATCTTTTTTGTTAAGGTGTGATTGCTCACTTGATCGAATTTGATCCATAAAATCAGATTTTGGGTTTGAGAGCACATTACGTGTAAAGAAGGTTATAACACTATTATAGTGTCCATCTCTAAAATGGTACCAGTTTGATTCCAAATTATCCAAACTTTAAAAATGTTTATGCTTTTACAAAAATATTTAACATTGAGAATTAATCTTAAAATTACTCCAATAGTTTGGTAGCAATTTAAGATAATTCTCTTACTTTATGAGTATTTATAGAGACTAGTGTCCCACTTTGAAAAGGCTCTGTTGTCGGATTTGTTAAGATTTTTTTTTCATTTAAAAAAAATTAGTAAAGTCTCCCAATAATTTGATAGGACTTAGTTAAGGTAGATATCTAATAGTTTGATGAGATTTTATTGTAAAAGTATTTATAAAAGTTTTATTTATTATTTTTTTAGAAAATTCATTAAATCTCCTAATAGTTTGGTAAGATTTAATTTAAAAAGCAATCATCCAATCATTTGGAAGATAAAATTATTTTTTTTTATTATTTTTTTTTGAAAAAAACTGATTTATGAAATTTTCTAATAGTTTGTGGATTTAATTTAAAATAAATAAATCCATGAAAATTCTTCAATAGTTTTGTAGAATTAATGAATCTATTTTGTAGGGATTTTTATTTGAAAAAAAGATTTTTTTTATTTTTTTATCTTTTAAACTTATTTGAAAAGGTTTTTTTATTTATTATTTTTTTGTTTTCCTAAGAGAAAAGATTCTTTTTTTTAATAGATATTGAATTACTAAATGCAAGTAAATAAAAAATTAGAAAATAAAATAAAATAAAACTTAAAATAATGAAATAAAAAAAATGAAAATGAAAAAAGGATACCTGCGATTTGGGTTGGGTCAAATGAGGGTCAATGGGTCATGTGTGGATCTTGGGCTATCCAAAACAACATCGTTTTGACAACCTATAAAAGCCAACCTTCGACATTTTTTGGTTCAAAAGCCTTGGTCCTTTCTTTCTCTACTCTCGATTCTCTTATTTCTCTCTAGAATCCACCAAGAATACCAACTAAAAATTGGGAATTCTTGCTGATTTTTGGAAAAATCATTAAAAATTCATTGAAAAATTCAAACTTTCACTTGAAAAATCATTGAAAAATTCATGTGTTCTTTAGAAAACTAAGATTTCCTAGAAAATCCCAAAAAATCCCAAATTTTTTCCAAAAAGCTTAAAAAATCTTCCATAACTTTGATCTAAACTCTAGAAACCTAAATCCTAACCCTAAATTCCAAAAAATAAAAAAACTTTAAGATAAAAATTTAGAAACCCTATTGCTAGAAATTTTTCTAGACGTGTAAAACCAACAATTTTTTTATTCAACCCATAAATTAATTATATGTTATTTTGTGGTATCTTGTCTAATTTATAGGCCTCTTCAGTATAGATTTTACGAATTGAATAGAATTAATCTAAGCTTGAATCCTGAGCCTGGATTCTGCCCGAGCTTGATCTTAAGCTATATCCTTGCTAATTTGTCTGGGTGGAATTAAAACTTCTGATTTGATTCATTAACCATTGATGGAATTCAAAATTTCAGTTTCAATTTCCTTAATTCTTGCCACTGATCGAAACAAGAAAGGAAAAAAAAGATATAATAATAATAATAATAATAATAATAATAATAATATCATGATGGTATAATAACATAATATAATAAAACAATTCACTATACTATAATAATAAAACAATAGAAAAAATGGTATTAGTAACCAAAACCGATCTGACTAACCTTGGACACAGATGAATGTCTATAGTTATCCTTCTTTGCATATCTCTATGAGACAAGGATGATACAAAGACCTAGACACTCACTCTATTTTGGTTAAAAAATGATAGTCAAATCAATAAGCAGGAATGACAAAGACTAAACTACAAGTCAGAAAAATGATCTAGACTAAGCTATAATCGAAAAGCCAAAAAAATGATCTAGATTGAGCTAAGATCGAAAAGTAAAAAAGATGATTTGAATTGAATCAAAATCAAATGACTGAGATGAAATAACGAGTTTGAAAGATAAAGTAACCAAAACTATGTCGAGGTCAAAGATGAATGAACAGGACAAAATCGTGAGTCAAAAAAATGATATAAACTAAACCAAGATTGGACAACTAGGATGAAACCATGAGTCTAAGAGATAAAGCTACCAGGACTAAGTCAAGGTTAAAGACGAATGATAAGGATGAAATCATAAGTCAGAAAAATTATTTGAACTAAGTCGAGATAAGATGATCAGGATAAAACTGCAAGTCTAAGAGATAAAGCGACCAGGACTGAGTCGAGATAAAAAATGAATGATCAGGATGAAACGTGAGTCAAGAAAATGATCTAGATTGAGCCGAGATTGGACAACGAAGATGAAACCATGTGTCAGAAATATGATCTAGACTAAGTCGAGATTGGATGACCAAGACAAAATCACAAATTAAGAGATAAGGCGATCCGAAATTAGTTAAGGTTGAAAATAAATGACCGAGATGAAATCACGAGTCAAGAAAATGATCTAGACTAAGCTGAAATTAGACGATTGGGACAAAACTACAAGTTTAAGAGATAAAGAAACCATGATTGAGTCAAGGTTGAAAATGAACGATCGAAATAAACTGCAAGTCAGAAAAATGATCTAAACTAAATCGAGATCAGATGATCAGGATGAAATCATGAGTCTAAGAGATAAAGAGACCAAGACTAAGTCAAAGTCGAAGATGAATGATTGGGATAAAATCACAAATCAAAAAAATGATTTAGACTGAGTTAAAATTAGATGACCGAGACGAAACCATAAGTCTAAGAGATAAAGAGATCAAGACTGAATTGAGGTCGAATATGAATGACTAGGCCAAACCTATGAGTCAAAAAAATGATTTAGATTGAGTTGAGATCAAATGACTGGGATAAAATCGTGAGTTTAAAAGATAAAGCAACCAGGACCGAATTAAGGTTGAAAATGAATGATCGAGATAAAATCGTAAGTCAGAAAAATGATCTGGGACTGAGCCAAGATCAAATGATCGAGATAAAACCGTAAGTCTAAAAGATAAAATGATTAAGATCGAGTCGAGATTGAAGATGAATGGCCAAGATAAAACTAAAAGTTAGAAAAATGATATGGACTAAGCTGAGATCGAATTATAGGGGTAAATCACAAGTTTAAAAGATAAAGTGACCAAGACTGAGTCGAGGTCGAAGATGAATGACCAGGATGAAATCACAAGTCAAAAAAATGATCTAGACTGAGTCGAGATCAAATGAATGATAAGTGATAATATAATAATGCAAATGCATGTTTTATCTAGGATGCAAAGATAAACGCAATGTATGTAATGTTAATGTCATGAAATTTCAATTGTGGTGACAAGTTTTTTAAGATTCCACCAGTCTTTCTTAACTTTTCAGTATTAATAATCTTATAGTAAATTTTGTTAGCTGATCAATGTCATCTTTCTTATCTGATCACAACTCATAAGTATTGTTAAACAATCTATCACTGGATTCATCTTTAGGTCATTTGTGTCACTTTATTTGCCCAATTTTAAATTATTTTCTCAAGCTTCTTTCACTTATCTCGTCTTGGATTCCTTTTAAAAAATGAAAAACTCTTTACGAACATTGTCATTCATTTATTTATCATTATTCAAACTAGTGATAGACATGATACATTTCCTTGATTCATTAAGAGGATATTCATTTGGTAAATGATAAGAAAAATGGGTTTTTATGAAAAGAAATGTGGTCAAAAGTGAACCAAGGAAAAATATCTTTACTGTTCAAATGGGATATCAACATCCAAAAAAATAATTGCTTAGACAATTTTGAATTCTAACTCAAAATTCTCTTTCAAAAACACATTCTATTAATATCTTCAATTTTTGAGCCAATCATCATTCTTATTCTTGGGACTCTTACATGAAGTTATGTCTTCGAGTTTTTATATTGACTTAAACTGCTATTTCGAGTTTTCAGTTTAAGTTTTCTTTTTTTCTCATTTTTTTTCCTTTCTTTCTCTTTTTTTGCTTTTTGTCTTTGGGTTTTCTCTTTTTTTTTAACACTTCTTGCTCGTCTTTTCTTTTTATTATTCTTTTTCTTATGGTCCATTAGTGACACAAAGTTTTAAACAATCTAATGGTAAATCTGCCTTAACTCAATTCATGATTCTCTAAATTTAGTATTCAAATTCAATCAAAATAAACTTTTAAGGGACGTAATGTAGGTTAGGGTAAAAGATTATGAAAGAAATGGATGGAATAGGCCTAAATTGTATTTGAAAGGTAATTATATCAAAGATTATTTCTTTATATGAAGCACATTGACATTTTACCCCATCAATTTCTCTTTCATTTTTTTCTTTTTTTTTTCTTTTTATCATTTTTCAAGAAACTTGAGCACAAAAGGGTTTTACCTCTGAAATTACTAAATATGAATAAACGTTTCAACTTTTACCCCTTAATTTTAGGGTGATTCTTGGTTAAGGTTCCTAAAAAAAAATTTTCAACAGGCTCAAATAGGGTAGCAAAAGATAATTTTACTTTTTTTTAAAGGATAGAAAAAAGATTGGCCACTTCTCATTTTGAACTTGAATACTTTTAATGAAGAACATTTATTGACCAAAAGTAAATTTATGAACAATTGCAAAAATCATGTGTTACATCACTTTTAAAATTCTTTTCTAGATTTATCTTTTTATTTAATAGTTCTGATAAATCAACAATTTTCATCTATCAATCAGATCATCAAATGATGTTGTCAAAATTGAAATCTAAATTATTGTCACAACCGTTTGAATGTTCATTATTGGGATTGAAAAAATGAATATGGGCAAAAGATATGAGTAGATTAAAGTAAATAATAGTGATTCACACAAAAGAGGAATACCATGAAAATGCGTCAAACATGTAACTTTATTAAAATGATGAAAAATAATATGAAATCCAAGTACATAAGAGAAATTTCTATTCTCAAAAAATCTTAAGAGGATAAGTATTTCCAATCAGCCTCTCAAATTCATGCCTCTAGATGATTAGACAATGAGCTACTACTAACATTAGATGTCATGTTTCCATCGGTTTCAAAGTTTATCAATCATTCTTTAATTAGACTTTGCACTTTATGTTTTAAAAGGATACAATTTTTAGTGGAATGGCTAGTCATTCCATAATGATAATCATAGTGAGCAATGAAATCATACCATTTAGGATAGGGAGGTTCAAGTTGTTTTATAGAAACATGAGCAATTAGGTGATTTTTGTAAAGTTCTTGGTATAAATCTGTATAGCTCATAGGAATAGGGTCAAATGTAGGCTTTTCCCAATTCTGTGATTTTTGCACGCCACTTGTTGGGGTAATTGGATGAATAGAGGACCTTGCTATGGATGGATAAGAAGGTCGTGCCGTTGATTGGTAGACTATAGTAGAAGCATAACTCATAATAAGATGATATGTGGGATAGATTGACTGAGGGTAATTTCTGAATTATTGCCTGAAAAAGTTTATAGCTTTACTCTCACTTTCTTTTTTCTTAGACATCTTTTTAGTAGTAGAAGATTTTCCTTTTTTCAATTTACTGTTCTTGATTGCATTTTCAATAATCTCCTTTGAAATCACTATATCGATAAAAGTTTTAGTCACGTTCCCTATCATTTTCTCATATATGATGACTTTAGAGTACTTACAAATAGCACTATTATTTTTTTCTCTATTAGGGTAGGTTGTACTTGAGTAACAACATTTCACCATCTTTGGGCATATTTCTTGAAAGATTCAAATACTTTTTTCTCCATTTCTTGTAATGAAAAGTGATCAAGAGCCATATCTATGATGTGACGATATTGGTTGATGAATAATCGAGTCAAATCTTTTCATGATTTTATGTGAGTCATATCCAACTGAACATACCATCTTACAGTAGACCCAGTCAAACTATCTTGAAACACATGCATGAATAGTTTCTCATTGTTAGCATGTGTTGCCATTTTATGACAATACATTGTGATGTGTGTAATGGGGCACTTAGTACTATTGTATTTTTTAAATTTTGATACTTTAAATTTTGGAAGAGTTACAACATTCGGCACCAAACAAAGGTTTGCAACATCCATGGATCCGTAGAAATTAATGCCTTCTACAACTCGTAATCTTTTCTCAATCATGCTCATAGCTTGATCGGTTTTAGAGTCTTTTAAGGGTGTAACAATTTGTAACTTCACTTGTTTTTGTCTTATCTATTTTGGAAATTTGGATGGGCCCATTTACTTTTTCAGTGAAGACAGGATTGCTATAACTCTAAACACTCCCTTAACCAAATACATAAGGCATTTTGTAATTCAGAGATGTGGTTTGCTTGGCTAAAAATTTGAAATGATCTGGGTTTGGTGTGGTCCAAAGCCTGTAAGGTATAACAATTCAGTATCTTCATGTGAGGTATCTTTTTTTACCTTTTTTTTTTTTTATCTTTTCTAAATCTTCAAGGATCTTGTTTAATTTTTCTTCAAGTATCTCATAGGCATTTTCTATTCTTTGAAGATGATTTGCATTATCATGCTTTATTTTTTTTGGCTCTGGCTTGAGTATAATACTAATATTGAGCTATCTTCAAACCTTGATTTCCACAATGTGTAGATTTAATATGATGTTTATGAACGAAAAAACATAATATATGAATGCAATAAGGAGAATTTACCACAAATAATTGTTATCAATGAAAATCTTTACTAAATTAAAAGTTATTTTTATTACATCCATGAAAAGTCTAAAACTACTAAGAAAAGAAACCTATAACCCGTCGATATGGGCTTTGCACTTCATTAAAGAAATTTATCACTTTTTGACTATATGCCTCCACTGATGGCACCCGTGCCTTCCATTTTCCAATCATTTCAACCATGTTTTTGGCTTTGTAAACAATCACAATGATTCGATCCTGTAAAAACTTTAACTGATTATGTTTTTTCATATATGCTTCCTTCACTTACTCATATTCTTCAGTCATGGCCTTCATTTGTGCTTTGATTCCCACCACTACTCCATTTAGCTTTTGGATATGCTTTTAGGCTTCAAAGAGCATTGCATCTATATCTTGTAGTTTTTGCTTGCAACTGTCTATTTTCTTGCAAAAGTTAAGTCAATTCTTGATTAGTGGATGATTAAGTTGTATTAAGATCGACGCACAAACTCCTCCATCCATCCTTTTCTTGTTCCAGTGTCTGGACTTCCTATTTTAGCTTTTTGTTTGCAAGCTTCAACTTTTCAAACTCCCTTTTTAGGCCAATAAAGAACTTTGCTAGGCTTTCTATGAATATAACTGAGATTTTCCTTATTAAAAATTATTTCATGGCAAATATTCCTTATGATAAATCTAATGACATGAATGCATGGTAAAGAAGAGGGTTAGTAAATATATAAATACAAAGGCTAGCATACAAAATTAATAAAAAAAGATACACAAAAGACAATACATAAGCTTACACATAAAATAAATACCCAATTGTGTGCTTATTTTGGAAGATAGTTCTAAGTACTGTTGCTAGAGATAAAGAATAATAACATTTTCCTTCTTTGTTATGCATTTGTTGAATAAGAAAATAAAGAAACTTGGTCTTGGTTCCTGAATTTGCTACATCAAGAACTTGGTAGTTTTACTAAATTATGATTAGAATTTATATTTGACCAACAAAAAGTATCAATTGTTACCGTATTTAGTTGCTATATTTTGGGCATGTTATATCTTTTTATATAGGATTTAGATTAAATATTTGAAGAAGTGTACCCTCAAATTGAGCACAAGTTCTATTTGAGGCATTTATACACAAATTTCAAAGTTCACTTTAAGAGAAAAGAATATAAAAATGTTTTTTGAAAGGCAACAAATTTAGGGTTAGTGAAAGAATAAGAGAATGCTATGTTGGTGCTGAAAGAGCTTGATAGAATAGAGGCAACGTATGTTTGGGTGAGTAAATTAAATCTAAAAACTTGGGCAAGGTCTTATTTTAGCTCTATGAAGATTGATTTAGTGGTTAATAATCTTAGAGAATCTTTCAATAGTTATATATTGAAAGGTAAGGATTTGCATATCTTTAACATGTTAGAATGGATAAGGAAAATATTGATGAAAATGTTCCATTCTAAGAGGGTTGGTATGGAATCTTATAATGGCCCTATATGTTTAGATATTCAAGATAAGCTTGAGAAGATTAAGAAAGACTTTTTTAATTGCTTTTTTATTCTTGCTAGTAGATCGAAGCATGAAGTTGAATGTGGTACAACCTTTCATGTTGTGAATTTGGCTAAACAAAATTGTACTTGCATGGTTTGAGATTTGACTCAAATCTTTTGTAAACATGTTATTTCTTCTATTTATAGTAATAAGAAAAGACTAATTTATTATGTTTATTCTTGCTACTATACAGAGACATACATAGCTACATATGATGCCATTATTAATTATATTTCAAGATAGCATGAATGGACTACAAATAGTAATCCTACTTCTGTCTAGACCTAGCAATTTTTAATCACGATATGAAAACAAACAAAACAAATCATATGTATTTTAGAAAAATATGTTTTGTGTTTACTTGTGTCAACATAAATTTTAACACATCACAATTTGTGTCTTATATATATTGACACGTCTAAATGTATGTAAGATATGAAAAACATGTTTAGATAAAACATGTCATATGGATACACATTTAACACGTGACACAACATAAAAATACGTTTAATTTAATCTTGCCATACAAGTACATATTTAACACGTTTAACACATTTTTTTATATTTATTTTAATTTAATATAAATATATAAAGATTATTTTAAACATTTAATTATGATATTAATTTAATAATTATTATAAATTTATTTTTTATATTAATAATATAAATACAATATAAATATTAATATTAGTCCTATATATCATTATTTTATCTTTAATCTTTAGTAGTTCACCATTTTGAATTTGATACTAAAAACTAATATAATTAAGTAATATATATTAAATTTTAAATATATATATTTTAAATATATATTAAATGGGTATCAAAATTTTTTATTCTTTTTAATATGCAAGTACTTTTTTATATTATTAATATGCCAAGTTTATTAAGTTGTAAATGATGGATAACTTATAGTTATTTATTATTTTAGTCATGTTTTTGTATATATTCATTTTAATCGTGTCTATTCATGTGTATCCGTTTTAGTCGTGTCTATTTGAGTATATCCGTATTATTCATGTTTATTTGTGTCATGTTTAAATAGATTAATTATATACATGTTAATCGTGTCATGTTCCGTATAACACGTATAATAAATGTGTCGTGTTTGTGTTTAAGTTTTACATATGTTTTATAATTCGTATCATATTCATGTTTTAATAATTCATGTCATTATACGTGTCAAATACAACATGAGATACAACATTGAAACATGAATTGTTAGGTTTACTCTTACCCCTCTAATCATATATAGACCGTCAAGTAAATCAAAAAATTTAAGAAATAAAGCATTTAATGAATTACAAAATCTTCACAAAATGTCACTAAAAAACCAAGCCAATTAGATGTAGCAACTATGGTCAGGTTAGATATCATATTAGATGTTGTAAGGCACCAGTGGTATGAGAGACTCTATGGCAAAAAAGGATGAGATTGAAGGAATTAAACAAAATTCTTCCTCAATCTACCAATCCTCAGACAATTAGCTTTTTTAAATTAAATTGATCTTTATAAATTAAATTTAACATGAAATAGGTGTATTTGATAGGTTTTTCAAAGGACAAATGATACATCTTCCTTAAGAACAAAAATTGATACAGCTAAAAGCAAATCCAAAAGAAAACATGTTACTACTATTGCTATTAGAATTGAGTTACAATAAAATATTACTAGAGGAAAGGGAGCTAGCAAAAGTTTAAAAGGAAGAGCTATTATTTCATTTTGAGATTTTGACACAAGTTCAAGAGAATATCTTATTGGAAGAGGAATAACAGTTGGATTAATAATAGAGTTAAAGCATCTGGTATTGGTTGTAAAAGTAGAAGTTTTGAATCTATTGAAAGTGTTGGACAAAAAGATGCTAAAAATGTTGGACAAAGAGATGTTGAAAATGTTAGTAGAAGAAGAGGTGATGCTAAGGCCAAAGTTGCTCTAATTAGAGGAAGAGGTAAGAGTAGTATCTCAATTTGTGTTGGTGGTTATGCACCTATTAGTTAAGTTGCTAATTCTCAAGTATCTAATAATCACAATGTTAGTAGCCAAACAACTGGTAATCGAGCAGTTGATAGCTAAGCAACTAGTAGTTAAGGTGTTTTGGTGCAATTTGAAAAAGGCTTATATATGCTATTTAGGCTGATACATTAAACTTATAAATACTATTTGACTTGTTGGTCTTACAAACTGATGTGTAGCCATTTTATTTTGATGTACAAGCCTTTTATTTTGTTATTTAGCCAAAGATTGTTTGTGCTTTATATGATGGTTTTATAAACTAGTGGGCTTTTTTTGTTTAATAGGAATGAAGAAATAGCTGATGACTTATTTTCAATAAAATGACCTTATTTTGTTCAATAGGAATGCTAAGTTTTAAGGGTGTATTTTGGATTATACTTCTATAAATAGATGTGGTAGTTCTTACAATTATGTTTCTAAAAACTTTTAAAAACTTACCAATATGGTTGAAAGTAATATAATGCCAATTAATAAAAAAAAGAAAAAGAAAAGGAAAAGAAAATTTTTTAAAGGAAAATAAAAGATATATATATATATATATACCTCTTGTTTGGATAATTAAAATTAATAAATGAAAGAAAAAGAAAAGAATTCTAACAACCATTGTTTGATAAAGAGTGAAAAAGAAAGGAAATGATTCATTATAATAATTTTTTTTCAATTATAACATTTCATTACCTATGATTTTAGAATACTCTTAGACCATAAAATATTTGCTATCTTGTATGACCTCATAATTGCTACTATATCAGTGGTTTTTAATCAAATGACATAGAAAGATGCTTTACAAATATACATTGATAGATTTTTTTGTCATTGTCAAAATTTCAGCACATTATGATGTATTCATATAAAAGCTATTAAATATAAAAAATACAATAACATAAAAACATTATATCTCATAAACTCAAAAAATATATCTATTCATATTCAATCATTCATCAAAATTAAATCACCAAAAAAGTATAAAAATTTTTATATCGAAAGAGACATGTGAAACCTCCTTGAAAAAAGAGATGACTTTGTAAAAAATTATAGAAAGAATGTGATGTAGTTAGGTTTTTTTTATTAGGTTTTTAGTATTAATAAAATATTGAATATAACAATCTTTTTATAAAAGTAAAATTTTTTAAACTTTTCTTTCCTTAGTTTTTCCCTAAAATTGAGATATTAAAAAAGTAAGGATTACAAGGGAAACCAAAAGTTATTGAGTTTCCACCTCTTTTTTTCCTTTAAATTAAAAGTGTTACCAATTATTAGCAATTTTATTCAACAACTTTCATAGAGCACACATATTTCAAGCATATGAAATATTCATTCAATACATGCATAAAATGATAGTAATAATCTTTCATAAGCTGTCCTATCTAAACAAGAATCAAAAGCTCATATGTATATAATAAATCATAAGTATTAATGAGCAATGAGGTTCAATTATCATCATGTCGTAACAAAGATTATATAAGCATGATTCTCTAAATATGATGAGCACATATGCTATAGCAAAGAAATAGTGAAAGTATGATTATTCAATTATAATCCAAATTATTTCAATGTATAGCGATGTAATTAATCGAAGCATATGCAAGTAATCAAACATATATTTATTTCAAACAAAATCACACAAGCATATGCAAGAACATTTCAAAACATGTATAGCAATATACAAAAAAAAAAAAAAATACAAACCTTTAGACACAATATGATACATGCTATCTCAATGGACTCAATCAATGAACATGTTCAAAGAAATCAATCTATTTAACTCATATCCATGTCCAAAGATTCAAACGAATATTCATGCAATTAAAACTATTAATCAAAGCAATCAAGAACTATGCATGAATATTAATGAAGGTGAATTAATCAATTTAAGCTTTAAAAAATGTTAGAACAATATCTACCAAGTAGCTTGGTGATTAATTTGTGCAATGTATTCACAAAATAAAAAACAATATCTCATTTTTGTACCTATAAAAGTAAGCATTTATCAAATCATGCATTAAACATTATAAATCATAGGCACATAGCATAGATTCAATACAATTACCTCAATTCTTATCAAGCTATGTTGTTGTACTCATTATAGTTGAGTGAGGCTTTGAATCATGCAATCCACATCATTTGAGTTAGTCTTTTATTATTTGGGCTTGATTGATAAGGATGACATGCTTTGCTTGCTATACTTGAAATTCTAAAAATGTAAGTTCATCCATACTCATTTCAAGTTCTCCTAGCATAGACTTAGAAAAATTTTTTGACAAAAGATTTTCATTAGAAGCATTAAGAAAATTAATTGATCAAAATTATACCAATTGTTAGAAAATAATTTCATATTCTAAGTCATTATAGGCAAACGAAAATTTATTCACTAAGCATAAGTTGCCAATTGCAAGGGAGATATATACTTAAGCTAGAGGTCATATATCAATTTAAACATCGAATAGCACAAGAATGGCACTAAAGCAAAAGTTGTTATGTAATATGCAAAAATCAAACTTTTTAGATCAATCATGAACACAAAATAGACATATTCAATATTCATATATATTCAATAAATCACTAAGGAATATGTCAAAATAATTTTTAGGCCATATGAAAATTAAAAACTCAAGGAAGACATTTATCATCAAAAAAGATATTCAAGAAAATTTTAGCACAAAAGCACAAATATGTCTACACAAATTATAGGACATAATCAACAATAACTTAAGCTAAAAATAAGCATCATAAGAAATTCATTTACTTAAGTCATGTTGTAACCATGTCAAGTCAAGAAAAATCACATTTATCATATATGCACACACTTGATAAGAACAATAGATGAACCAATAATACATATCATTTAAAATAATAGTTTATCAATTTAAAAACACAAATCAAGAGATAAAACATTTAAGCACAAAAGCAAGCATATCACAAAGGTGTTAAACAATTTAATCACTTTCAAATCACATGTATTAAGGTCAAGTTGAATCAATCATCATATGCGTACATATCTTGACCAAAAACCTAGATGAACAATGAATCAATATATATCTTTTAAGCACATAAAGTTCATCAATTCATCAACATAAGAGAATAAATCTTGAATTAATAAGGATAAAGAATTGAATCATATTTCAAGATTATTTCATAAGAAGTCAAGAGATAAAGAATCAAATATCAATATATGTGATTTAAGCACAAAATGATCATCAAATATATATATATATATATTTAAATCACAAATTAAGAGTTAAAACAATTTAGAATATAATACTCAAGTTTAAATAATATTTCACAAGATCCAAGCACTATAAACAAATTGAGCAATTTTTAAACATCATGGTCATTCATGTTAAAATCATTCAAACAAATATATTTATGCAAAATAAATGCATGTTCAATTCAAGCTCACATATATCAAATAAAATTGGTATATTCAAGATATATCAATAAAGTATATACCAATATCCATTAAGCATTTTATGTCTAACAAGAATAGGCAACCAAATCAATCAAGCATTCAAATTTCATCAAGAATAGGTAATCAAATTTAAATTCTCTTCAAATAAAAGTTTAGGGGTTACCCATCTCCATTGTGTGTCTAGAGTATTTAATATTCAATATCACATTGTAGCTCATTGCTCTAGCACACCTATAAGAGACAATCTCATTTGATTTTTGGTACCCAAATTGCTTTGGGTCATTGAGAGTTAGTTACCAAGTCTCTTGTTCCTTTTGGAACCCATTCTTGCCTAATTCTAAATAGAATTTTTCTTCTACTAAGATAAGCATGTGTAGTATGACCATAAAAATTACAAAAATTGCATTTAATCATTTTACTACTTAAACTCTTGTTTAAAAGCTCTTATTTTTCATTTATCAAAACTTCAAATTTCTTTCTCAATTCTAAATTCTATTTTTCTAAAATTTCATACCTATTTGGAGAGGTTTCAAAATCTATTTTCAATTTTTCATTTTTTTTTCCAAAATAATTTTTGCATTTATTAAAAACTCATTCTCTACATTCAACTTTGAAATCATTTTCTTATATTTCCTCTTCATTGATTCACATTCAACATATAGCTCATTATAAGCATCTTGCAATTCATCAAAAGCATATGAATTTGAATCAATAGAATTAGAGGTTACCTCCAAATCTTCAAGAGCCATGAGGCATGATACATTTCGGTTGAATTGTTATCTTTCATGTATTTCCTCAACTTCTCTCGTATTTCATTTGAGGTTGGACACTTTGATACCAAATTGAATTTGTGGGAGTGAAGAGCTCCATATAGTAAGCACTTGGCTTTGGCATCATCCATCACTTGCCTCATGTAGTTTGCATCATTTGAAAGAGTTTCAAGTCTTTTTTCAATCACATTCCAAGCTCTAAAATCTTGGATCATAATGAACACCTTCATCCTCCTTCTCCATTCACAAAATTCAAATTTATCAATATAGGAGCTTTGAAGACTTCCTTACCATCATGGAACCAAAATTGAACCATAAGATCTTTTCTCAATGTGGTTAAACTTACAAAAAAAAGACCAAAGCTCTGATACCAATTGTTAATTTTATAGGTTAGATGGTGATCCAAGAGGGGGGTGAATTGGATCACCATTTAACCTATAAAACTAACAAAAAGTTTATCCAAACAAAAAAAATATATCATTTTCTTTGATTTCATTATTTTCTTTTATTTTTCTTTCCTTTTCTTCCTTTCCCTTCAATCCAAACATAGTGTAAAAGCTTATCTAAACAAAGGAATGGTTTTTCTATTTTCATTACTTTCCTTTATTTTTCTTTCCTTTCATTCCATTCTCTTTAATCCAAACATAGGGTTAGTAAGAAATAACATTACTAGCTCGTTTCACAAAAGGCAAACATTCATTCGATAGTTAAATAATAAGTTCACATAGACATTTCATCAAATACTGGGTATTTTTACACACTACACCCTAATAACCATTACAATCTTCAACACAACTAAACCATACCCTACTTCCTATACACAACAAATCCAGAATAAACTACTAACATCAATTTATCAACTTCAAAAAACTAGTTCTTAAGCTTCTTTTACCTAAAGGATTACATAAAATCAAAATCAACTACACCATAATACTACCATAAACTAAAGCACCTAACTTTTTTTGCTTCGAATTTTAACTAGTTAATGCTGCAATTATAACTCTCTTGCATAAGATTCAGCTAGTTCATTTCAAATTTTCTATTTTTTATTTTAAGTTTTAACCAGTTTTTCATTCAATTTCAGTTTTAACTTCATCTTTTTTGTTTTGACTGGTTGTTGCAAACACAACTCTTTTACCAAACAAATTGTCAATGTTTCAACTAATTCTTAATTCTTTGCATTTGATCTTGAAATCTCATTTATTTCTTTTAATTTTAGAATCTCTTTCCTACAACATTCATATGGCATCTCATCAACCCACTGAAAAAATTCACATTTTCATACTCCTTATAAATGCAAAAATCCAAAGATTAAACATTTTTTCTACATAAAAGCTATATCAATAATTAAAGAAATCTTACCTTAAATTTTTTACAACCATAAAACTTTCACCTTGATTATCACTTGTTCTATAAGCTCTTATTGGTGATTGTACACCATAAAAATATAATTTTCTACTATTTGATCTTTTACTTTCTATAAATTGTAAAGAATCAAAACAGATGGGTTCATTTAATTTTTCAGAGTAACATGATGGGAAGAGAAAAAAACGGAGAAAATGAAGATACAAAGACATTAATCGTGGAAGGAAAAAGAAATAGAGACTTGTTGTGGCTATTCTTTTAATGGTGTTCAATAGATGATAACGAAATAATAGTACAAGGTATTTATGTATTACGTTTTAAACCTCAGTGAGAATTTTCAATCCGCCTTTAACCATAATATATATTTATGAAATTTACCATTTATAAATAATATTTTTATTAATAAAAACATATATACCAAAACAAAATGAAATAAAATAATTAAAAATATAATTGAATATATATAGTCAAGACAAGACAACACACCATAAATCTGTTTACGCCTCAATCTTAATTTTTGAAAAAAAAAAACTAGATTCAATCACAAATAAAATGCTCACCTATAGGATTTGGGTCAATCAAAACTTAACAAATACATGTTGTTTTGTTATTTATATCTTTATTTATTTTTTTTAAATACTTTATTTATTAATTTCTTTTTTTGTAAATGATCAAATTAAAAAAAAAATGAAATAAATTAAAAAAATGAAATAGAGTGTCATCACTTGTACACATCAATGGGTTTTTTTAATAAAATAATCTAATTAAAAAAATAAAGAAAAAAAAAAGGGAAGAAAGTTAACATCAACAATGATAAGCTTTTTCTAATATCATTTTTTTAAAAAAATTATCAAATTAAAAAAAGAAAAAAATTGAAAAAGAAGAAATAATATTTTTAATCAATAATATTAAATGGATTTCATATTAAAAAAATTTAAATATTAAAAGAAAATATAAATATTTAAAAAGGAAAAATGGAAGAAATGTAAATCGAAAAATGACAAAAAAAAAAGTAACTTAACAATCGATATAACCCTAGTATCAAGTTGGCAAAATAAAAAAAATTTTAAATTTCTAAAAAATATTTATTTAGTATATAAAAATTAAAAATAATTTAAAAAGGCAAAAACAAAAAAGTGACACTTACTCTTAAAAAAAGTTTTTAAACTAAAAAGCAAAAAAAAGAAAGTGGATGACAAAAAAAGAATTTGCAATCTAAAAAAATATTTATTAAATATATCAAAGAGAAAAAAAATTATAAATACGTGACATCACTTTGATATCAAATGGGTTTACACAAACTAGAATCAAAATTTAAAAAAAAAAAAAAAATTGTGAAAAATTTTTTAAAAGGTAAACCTAAAAGGTAAAAAAATTTTGGTATAAAGTGGATCTTACCTAAAAGATAAAAATCTTTAAAATATTCATTAAATATTAGAAAAAAAAAGTAAAAAAAAAAAAAGCAAAAACGAAAGGAAAATGAGCAAGTGTTACTTAACACAACTTAGAGAGATCATATATTAAAAAATTAAAAAATTAAAAAGTTACAAAAAATAAAAAATAAAAAATTTTAAAAGAATAAAAAAAAAAGTCTCATGGACACTTGATTTAAATTGCATATAAGAACAAAATTAATCTAATGGATGAATTTAATAAAAGGGAAAATTTGAAAAAAAAAAAAAAAAGAAAAAAATTTCGCAAATTGAATCTCATTAAAAAAAATTAAAATTTTTAAAAATTTATTCATAAAATTTTTTAAAAAAAATTGAAAAAAAGTGAAAAGAAAAGGAAAAAAGGCAAATATTTAAAAGTAAAAAAAAAAGGCAAAAAAAAAAAGGAAAGAAACTATGCCACGTGGTTAATGTGAGGAAGAGAGAGGGGTGCCGTACATTGGTAAGTTTAAATGTATATATATATGTATGTATGTACATATGTATGTATGTATGTATATGTTATTGCTTTTGAAAGGAAATGTGATTGAAAAATCTTCTTGGACAGTGCAAGAATATCCTCTCTCGGAAACTAATACAAATTCAGAAGAAAAAGTCCAGATATGGGTTACGTTTGGAATAAAATGCGTATATAGCTACCTTCACAAGAAATTAATGCTTGATGTTGCACCATACCAGCATGCATCAATTACACCTATATATGAACCAAAAACAAAACATGACCCTATAAATATTGCTTATATAGCATAAAGAATCCTATTCCTATACAGTTCATGAATGGCTAACCTCGGAGATCGAAGACCATCTGGTGAAAAGTTTGTGCCTGCTTCAGATTGGACGCAGGATGCCAAGGCCCATTATCTCTTTGTTGATCTTCCTGGTACAAAATCAACATCTCTTTTTCTTTAAATTAATGTTGAGAACAAAAATGTTTATGTTCATGTCTTGTGGCATGTGTTTTGAATTATTAGGTTTTAAAAAGGAGCAGCTGAAACTTGAGCTTGCTTCCACTGGTCATATAACCATCAGTGGAGAAAAGATAGTGGATGAGAACAAACGCATATATTTCGAGCAAACCTTCGCACTGCCAGAAAATTCAGATATGGAAAACATCAGTGGAAAATTCGATGGTGATTTTCTCCATGTAACAGTCCCAAGGAAATCAGTGGTAGAAGAAGAAAACAAGCAACAGGAGAGCGGGAATGGAAATTCCAATAGCATTGGAGAAAAGATAAGTGCACAAGAGGAACCTAACAAACATGGTGAAAATCAAAGTGAACATGAAGAAGGACATGGTGATCTGCATGAACGGTGTTGCGATGACGAGGCCAAAGGAGAGATGATTAGCAATGAAACTTGCCGTGTTGCAGGTTTTCCCAAAGAGATGATAAGGAAGTGGGAACAAGAAGATGGTCCATTAGAGATGGCAATGAAGTTTCTGAAGAAAAATAAAGGGGTTATTCTTTCAGTTGTTATAGCGTTTTCGATTGGGGTTTTGGTGTATCGAACGTTTGAATCAGGTGGAGAATAAGGAAGCAATTTGTGTTCATGAACTAATGATACTCTGATGTATATGTTATATGCATACACATTTGCTTCAACAGATGTAAAGAATAAAAGAAAGCTGAATTTCGAATGAAGAACTCCATTTTCTTTGTCCTTTAAAGTTTTCCATTCGAAATTAAAAAAAAAAATTTTATGTGATCATGATCAATGAAATCAGCATGCAAATGTACCCTGCCATAAATCAATTCAAATTGACAAAAACTTCCATACTCTAAAATAAATCATACTATTCCACCAATGATCAAAATAACTTCATCTTTCCTTTTTCCTTTTTCTTTTAACAAAAGAAACTATAGCCTGGAAATAAAAAAAAAATAGTTGTAGATATTGAGATTTAAATCTCAGATCTGCTGGATGCCACTTCTTAAGGATGGCCTCATGAAGCAACCGAGCTAAAAAGGCTAATAAGAGATTAACCCAGAGCAAATATTAATGTACTCCACTGAAAAATCTTCAGGGACAGTAAAAGAATAACTCTTTCGTATTCCCTCTAGGAAACTAATACAACATAAGACAGCAAGGTCTAAACATGGGCCAAGCAAGGAATAAGGATACATACTTCACAAGAAATGTTGTATGAAAGCATTAACATGTTGGGGAGTCAAAATTAGCTATATTATTTTCAGTCCAAGGCCATTAAATTATACCTGGCATCAGCAAAGCTTCATCAACATACTTCTCTTAAAAGTTCCATCTTTTGGTAGATCAATGGGTGATATTCATGGAACAAGAACAGCTGAAGAGTTCATACCCCATTCGAATTGGTCAGAAGACTTGATGGGCCATTATCTCTCTGTTCATCTTCCTGGTACCAAATCAACATCTTTATCTCATTCTATTCTTTTGTGCACAATCATTTGAATAACCATCAACTGATCAAGACTCGAGAGTATGGATAATGAGAAGCCTTTTTCTTTTCATTTTTGCTTTAACCCCCTCTAGGCATAGTTTGTTTGCCTCTTTCAACTGCTTTCTCTCCAAGAAAAGCCTGGCATTGTTTGAAATTGGTGACTGGTGACGGGCAAGAATAGTTGTCAAAAGGAATCACCGACTCTGTTTATCCAGATTTCAGGCAAAAGTTCTCCATTTCCTTGATGAATCATCATCCTTGAGTAGCTATAGACAATTACTATTCAATTTCACATGCAAACTAAAAAGAAAAAAAAAAGCCCTTATTCATGCTTTAATCAACAGTTATTCACCAATACAAGCAAATATTTTTCTTCCTTGAACATTAAGTCTCTTTGAAAACTTGAGAAATTCGAAGGGATTATGACTTCATTTTAAGAATGCTAATAAAAAGTGTTGACATTCCTGTCTCATGGAATCTTAATTCAGGTTTCAAAAATGAGGAGGTGATGGTTGCACTAGCTTGCCCTGGCTACGTAACAATCAGCGGAGAAAGGAAAGTGAATGATGACAGATGCATATATTTCGGGCAGGCCTTACAACTACCAGAGAATTTAGATATGAACAAGATAGGTCAAAATTTTGAGGATGAAATTCTTTGTCTAACTTTCCCAAAGAGAGTAGAGGAAAATAATGAAAATGATAACCCTGCTACAGAAGAGAATGCACAAGAAGAACTAATCAATGATGAAAATCAAATAAAACATGATGGACATGGCGAAGCAGAGAATGAAGAACAGAGCAAGAAAACTGATGGTGATCATGTTGTTAGTGTTCACAAAGAGATTAGAACGAAGGGAAGTAAATTGGAGAGAGGTATCAATTTGCTTAAGAACAATATGATTCTTGCAGTTGTTTTAGCATTTGCATTGGGAGTGTTTGTGTCTCGAAGGTTTGAATCAAATGGACAATAAACCAGCAATTTGATTTGCATGCTTCTTATAAGTTATGATCCTCTAGTGTGTTATGTAACCTCCACTCGTGTAAAGAATAAAAGGAACTAGCAATAACTTCAAATACATGAACTCTGTTTGATTTTTTAGCATTCTTCCTTGACATGCATCTAATAATTATATTATTCTACCATGAAAAGAGAACATAGATTAATCTAAATTGACATAAACACTTGAGTTCATAGATCCAAAATTACACATCTATAGGACTGATCCAACATCAATTGCATCAATCACAAGTCAGAGCAGTAATTTGCAAACTAGATATATATGTGATTTTTCAACCTAATAAGCTGAGAAAAAAACTGCAAACATGCAATTATCCACTATCTATGAAGTTTTTAGACTTCAAACGACATGATTAGCAGGGTCACACATACCCATCAGGATATATTAAAAAAAATAAAATTAATAAAAAATGGGACATGTGGTAATCTTGTAACACCGCTTGTGGAGTTAAATGTATTGAAAACAAACTCATTACTAAAATAAACATAAGAGCATTCAGTTATGCTCCTAAAAGTAGATTTCATTCTCTAAGAATATAAAGTGAAAGGCATTGAATTCTTATCAGGAAAAAGAGGAACAACTGAAAGAGAAAAGAGGTAGATGCGCAAGGAAATGCAAGTTTAACAGGACAAGGATCAAATCTAAAAACAGCTTGAATACACAAGTGGAAATAGCGAACTTGTTTCCCCCCATTTAGGCTGATAAAACCAAAAAACATATCACATCTTATAATGATATGTAAAAGTTAATTCAAGACAGTAATTGGGTTTTATCTCTTGTCAAACTGAAAATGGAAAATTAAAAAAGGATAGGAATCCATTCTCATTGATGTAACACTGATATTTCAACAAAATGGCATTAGAAACTGATCTAAGTTTATGGTTAAATGAACATGTTATGTAGAATGGAATCATGAACATATATTAAAACACAATACAATCTAAGTTTGTTTATTTTCTCTTTGTTATACAACTCCTCACAACAAATAGAGCAATACCTCAGTGGAAACTAGGTCCTTACAACAAGTTTGAGAGGGTTTAGAGCCAACATAAATTAAAGAACAGATAGCATTGAACTGATACAGTATAGAGGAACATAGACATGGAACCAATTCGTTGGCTATTCCTGTTCTCACCAATATTCTTCTATGCGTTGCAAGCACTTTTTGTTGATCTAATCCACTAACCACTCACAAAAACATCCAAAACTCAAACAGCATCTGTCCAAAAATTACTTTATCATATAGGATCAGATTCCATAAGCAGCCCACCAATTCAAAAAGGGCAGAATACCATCTAAAAGGAAATTGGGAGGGAGAAGCTTCTTTGACATGCGTGCCCTATGGTCCCAAATAAGAATGCTTAGCATTGGTTGGTGTGGTTTTCTACTTATGCTTAAGTGGTAATTAGATTTTCTATTAGTCAATAACAGATTGTTCAACCTTATGAGTCACATCCTTCATGTCACTTTTGTACCATCATGTCTAAAAGAATAATAAAATAGCCTTTAATCAAAAGGTAAAAAAACATACGTGGATTCATTATATATGTTGATCAAATCACCACTCGCTCCCGTTTTTGCTTCTTTATTTATGCAAAAGATTTTAAAAGATTTATGTAGGAAAATTTACGTGAGATAGTTAATAATGAATATAGTTCAAAATCTTAACTCATGCTTAAAACGGATCATACTACCAATAATGAACTAGGTGAGTTTATCTTCTTGAGAATAATATCTAATAGGAAGGTGAAGGGAAACATAATTTGAGGACGAAAACAAATACTAGAGAGGGTATATAGCAGCTTCTGGAACACAAGCGCATCCTGAGATGGAGATGGTAAGAAAAAAAAGGTTAAGTATTTGGACTTTGAGGTGTGTTGACAAGGGAAAAAGAGAAAGAATAAGAGGAAATAAAGTTGATGCTTTGTGGGGATGAACTTTATTCAAAATGTAGGTTCTTTTGACAAAAAGGAGAGGGCCACGGTTTGGAGGTAGAATTATGTGCCCTGCAGAGGCAACTAACACCAATGGTGCTTTTATCATTGTGTAAGTGGTTTCATTTCCTCAATCCTGATTATGTTTGTTTCCCAAACTCTTCTCTCAACTAGTTCATACCACTATCATCATAAAATGTTAGTAGTAGAAATGAAGCTATGGCATAGGGATACGTATATAAATCTTTAAAAACAAAATGAAGCAGAGAAAATATAGAATTAAAAAAACAAAGGAACAACAGAGCATTATAGCGAGAAGGTCAAATTGGGAAAAATGAAACAATGGAGAGAAAATCAAGCGTAGTGTGTGAATAAAGCTGGGTTTGGTTTGAAACAAAGTCCAGAAACGAAAGCAGCCTGCTACCCAATACCAAAGTAAACAATTATAATACTAGTTATTACCAAAATAAAATAAAGATGTGGTGGAAAACGAACGAACCCGTAAACGAGGGAAGCCGAATGCGCCTACTAACCCAAAACCTTCGCCAGAGAGAATGGAATCTCACTTCCCATTGTCTCACCAACATGCACTGCTCACCAACATTCTCTCTCTGTCTCTCAAATCTAAAATAATCCAAATAAAAAAGTAAGAATCAAAATTATGCTAAGCAGCCGCATATTAAAAACAAAAAAGCGAACCCGGCCTCCGCTATCAACGCTTTCTCTTTCTTCTCCGCCCCTCAAAAAAATCCAAAACAAAATTCCATCTTTCCTTCTTCTGTACTTACCAAGAGTTCACTCAACCCCCCCCCCCACTCTTTTTTATTTACTTTGCGAAAATTAAAATGAGAGCATGACGACGTCTTCTCAGCAGCATCCACCGCAACCGCCCAAGACGGTGAGGAAAGTGATCGTCGAAGTGGTTGACGCGCGTGATCTTCTTCCCAAGGATGGTCAAGGAAGCTCCAGTCCTTTCGTCATTGCTGATTTCGACGGTCAAAAAAAGAGAACTTCCACGAAATACAGGGACCTTAACCCGGTGTGGAACGAGCCGTTGGAGTTCACGGTGTCCGACCCGGATAATATGGATGTGGAAGAGCTGGAAATTGAGGTTTTTAATGATAAGAAATCTGGGAATGGAAGTGGCCGTAAAAATCATTTTTTGGGGAGGGTCAAGTTGTACGGGAGCCAGTTTGCCAAGCGAGGAGAGGAAGGGTTAGTTTATTTTCCGTTGGAGAAAAAGAGTGTTTTTAGTTGGATTAGAGGTGAGATTGGGCTTAGGATTTGTTACTATGATGAGATTGTTGAAGATCAGCCTCCGCCAGAAGAAACACCGCCACCGCAGCAGCAACAGCCTCCTCAAATGGAGGAGCCGAAACCTACCTCCGTGCTTGTTCTTGGAGAGGAAGGTTCTGTTCCTTATTATCCTCATGGACTTAATGGCTATGGTCACGGTCCTGTTCCTTGTTATCCTTCGCAGTCCGTTGTGGTTGTCGAGGAATCTCCACCACACCTTGTTCATGTTCACGAGGAGCCACCGCCACCAGCGGAGCCAACGGCTGTGCCACCAAATGTGGCGTCGGGAATTCCGGTTCCTGAGGTACATTTTCCTGTGCCAGAAGTGAGGAGGATGCAGAGTAGCAGAGGCGAGAGAGTTAGGATTTTGAAAAGACCAAATGGAGACTATTCACCTAGAGAAATTGGAGGTAACAAAACTCAAGGTGACAACGCCGGCCCTTCCGCCTCCGCCGGCCCTGAGAGGATTCATCCATACGATCTAGTTGAGCCGATGCAATATTTGTTCGTTAAAATTGTTAAAGCGCGTAGATTAGCTCCAAATGAATGCCCTTATGTTAAGATCCGTGTTTCCAGCCAATGCCTCAAATCAAAGCCGACGATTTACCGTCCAGGTGAGCCAAACGACTCGCCCGAGTGGAGCGAGGTGTTCGCTTTATGTTACAATAAACAAGAATCAGCGAACGCGACGCTTGAGATCTCCGTTTGGGACACTCCGACTGAACATTTTCTCGGTGGCGTCTGTTTCGATCTCTCCGATGTTCCCGTACGAGATCCACCGGATAGTCCTTTAGCTCCACAATGGTACCGGCTCGAAAGCGGTGCGGTCGATCAGAATTCCAGGGGCGTTTCCGGTGATATCCAGCTTGCTGTTTGGATCGGCACTCAAAACGACGACGCTTTTCCAGAAGCAAGGACTTCAGACGCCCCATATGTGGCGCACACTCGATCGAAAGTTTATCAATCTCCCAAGCTCTGGTACTTGAGATTAACTGTGATTGAAGCTCAGGATCTTCACATCGCGCCGAATCTGCCTCCTTTAACAGTGCCTGAAATTCGAGTCAAAGCACAGCTAACGTTTCAATCTGTACGGTCTAGGAGAGGGAACATGAACAACCATAGTATGTCCGTGCACTGGAACGAGGACTTGATCTTCGTCGCCGGTGAACCTCTAGAAGATTCGTTAATTCTGTTAGTAGAAGACCGTACGAACAAGGACGCGATTCTCATCCTCGGCCACGTCATGATTCCTTTGATCTCAATAGAGCCACGAATAGATGAGAGCCACGTGGCATCCAAATGGCTTGGTTTGGAGGGAGGAGCAGGCGGTGGAGGTGGGTCTTATTTCGGGAAAATTCACCTGCGGATGTGCTTAGAGGGTGGTTATCACGTGTTGGATGAAGCGGCGCACGTATGCAGCGACTTTAGACCCACGGCTAAGCAGCTTTGGAAGCCGGCTATTGGGATTTTGGAGCTCGGAATTCTTGGGGCTCGCGGCTTGCTGCCGATGAAAAACAAAGGTGGGGGCAAAGGGTCCACCGATGCTTACTGCGTTGCGAAATATGGGAAAAAGTGGGTCCGCACTAGGACCATAACGGACAGCTTTGATCCACGCTGGAACGAGCAGTACACGTGGCAAGTTTACGACCCCTGCACTGTCCTAACTGTCGGGGTTTTTGACAACTGGCGTATGTTTGCTGACGCTTTAGAAGACAAACCCGACTCCCGTATTGGCAAAATACGGATACGTATATCTACCCTGGAGAGTAACAAAGTGTATACCAATTCGTATCCATTATTGGTTTTGACAAGAATGGGGCTAAAGAAAATGGGTGAGATTGAGTTAGCGGTTCGATTTGCTTGCCCGTCTCTGTTGCCGGACACATGTTCGGCTTACGGGCAGCCATTGCTACCAAGAATGCACTATCTCCGCCCACTAGGGGTGGCTCAACAGGAGGCATTGCGTGGAGCTGCTACAAAGATGGTGGCGCAATGGCTCGCAAGGTCGGAGCCACCACTGGGGCAGGAGGTGGTGAGGTACATGTTGGATGCGGATTCTCATACATGGAGCATGAGAAAGAGTAAGGCGAATTGGTTTCGGATTGTGGCTGTTCTTGCATGGGCAGTGGGGTTGGCAAAATGGTTGGATGATATTAGGAGGTGGAGGAACCCTCTTACTACGGTGCTGGTCCATATTCTATATTTGGTGCTTGTCTGGTACCCGGATTTGATTGTGCCAACAGGGTTTTTGTATGTGGTGTTGATTGGAGTTTGGTATTATAGGTTTAGGCCCAAAATACCTGCGGGCATGGATATCAGGCTGTCCCAAGCTGAAACAGTTGACCCTGATGAGCTCGATGAGGAATTTGATACAGTACCAAGTTCAAAGCCACCTGAGATAATCAGAGCCAGATACGATAGGTTGAGAATATTGGCCGGAAGGGTTCAAACTGTTTTGGGTGACTTTGCAACCCAAGGTGAGAGGCTTCAGGCCTTGGTGAGTTGGAGGGACCCAAGGGCCACAAAATTGTTCATTGGGGTCTGCTTAGCCATCACTTTGATACTCTATGTGGTGCCACCAAAAATGGTGGCTGTCGCATTAGGATTTTATTATCTAAGGCACCCCATGTTTAGAGACCCCATGCCGCCGGCTAGCTTGAACTTTTTCCGGCGGCTTCCAAGCTTGTCGGACCGGTTAATGTAGAGTTGAAGAAGAGTTGATACATATATTAGTAGTAAATTTTTAGATACCAGATCATGGGGATGTGGTGGGGAAGAGGGTGAAAAACAAACAACTGTTTGTGTTGAAAAAGTTGTCCCTAAGCCTAAATAACATTGTAACGAGTGAAAAGGGATTAAAAGGGCTAGTGGCAAGTTGTCATTACATCTTTTTTCGGTATTGCAATTGATTGACTGACTATTGAAAACTTGGAATAAGAGAAAGGAGTTGGGGGACACAGTACAGACAATTGGGTGAGGAGGAGAAAATGGAGTGTTGAGGTGAAAAAGGGATTTGAAACAAGATTTTGATTATTGTAACGATATCGATACATTCAAATTGTTTTCTGACGTATAAAAGCCCACATTTACTTACTTTTATTCTATCCTGCCTACTATTATGTTTTATTTTTCCCATTGTGGAAATGCTGTTTTTTTTTTTTTTTTATAATAGCAAATCAACACTTTCATGCCTTGTTCTCAAATGATCATATTATTTTCATCATCACTTGAACTCTGGTGTATGTTCTAATCAAAACGCCATCTACTGAAATATTTAATGACTCTTCAAAGACATATTCATAATCTCCAATTTCTATCTTTCATGGATTATGCAAGCGTTTTTTACTTTACTTTTTCTAATGATGTCGTTTAGTGGGACAACTGAATTCCAGTCTCCACTGTTTACAGTCTGAGGTTTCTCTCGCAATGGGGTAAATACAAAATTTAGTGGGATTGCATAATCCAGGGCATCCATTTGAAAACATAATTTACAACGCCCTATGGTGTCAGACAGAAAAATGATGGTTATAGTAGAAGTCAAGGTGTATGGTTGGCACTTGGCAGCTTTCACAGCATACTTTTCCAAAATTTTGATTTGGGACCAACATGTAGGCCTACCATTTGCAGGTACATCCAAAATAGGACACTATTGGCATCTCAGTCTCAATGCTATTTTGAAACCCCAAAATTTCCTAAATCCTGATCAATGGTTGGTTCTTCATCAATCTCAATGGATTGAATAATCTACATGAATGGGCCTATCCTTTTTCAAAATGTCCATTAATCCAAAACCTCAAAATAGTAAGAAAATAAAGAAGAGAATGAATGTTTACCATACCAGGACTTGGTGCATTCATATGTGGATACATTAGTTTGATGGATTAGCATTGCAATGCTAAAATAAGGACAAGATCACAGATTATAAGAGGTGGATTATTGAACTAAAATTATAAGCCCACCCTGCCTTTGTATGAAGGATACAAGGGTGGAAATCAGCACCCCCAGAAGTGCAACAACTGAATTTAATTGAGATTTCCGGGTCTGTCAATCCATTTTCTCCTACTTGATTCATTTATGTTCTAAAATTGCATTAAAAGTAGCCTCAAGTCGGTTTGGAATTTAGAAAATGAATAAGAGAATTGCTGAAAATATATCTGTTTTCTATCTAATCTATCAACATTTCAACTATAGAGCAATTACCGGTATTTCTATAAACCTATAAACACACCCATTTTGGAACCCGCTTAGCTCACTAGATTGATGCATTCACTTTTAAAAGATGATATTCAGTATATCTGAAATACCTGCAATCCTTTTCCCAGATTCTTTTGTACCAAAAAAAAAACACACCCCTCTTCACATTTTGGAATTTATGACTTGTTTACCTTGGTGCATGAATAATTTTAATCAAAATTTGTTTCTTGTTTCACAGAGGAAGCTCAGTAATCTTATATTTACACTTTGGAAAGTATGGGTGAGACAGCCGATTCCAAGAAACATGACGATCATAAGGAAAAATAGGGGAAGCATGAGAAAGAAGAGAAGCGCGAGGGAGAAGATCATAAGGAGGAAAAGGGAGAGAAAAAGGAGAAGAAGAAGAAGAAGAAAGACAAGGAATGTAAAGATAAGGAGGATAAAGAAGATGGTGGAAAGGAGAAGAAGAAAAAGAACCCTGAATATAAGAAGAACCCTGAGAAACTAAGAGCTAAGCTTCAAAAGATAGAATCCAAGATACAGGCATTAATCCAAAAGAAACAAGAAGTTTTAAAACTACTCGAAGAAGTCGATAAAGTTGCTGCTGACAACTAGGTGTTTGAGCCTGGCAAAACTCCATAATTCTCTTCAGGTGGCACTTGCTGCATTAAGTCCAAGGGCCTCAAATTTAGTGACTAGATGCATATGATAAATGTGACAATAACACTGTATATGCTGCAGGAACTAGGCTGTAAGTAAAGAAATCAGCTCATAATCATAGCGTTCCCTGATAATTACAAGCTAATAGAAATTGAGTAGTTTTCAGATAGAATAAGTCAGTAGATCATACCAAAACAGGTCAACTTTGACTGATTGATAGTTTGATAACTTATGCGGGGAATGAAGCTTGGTCCGGGAGCAATGCAGTAAGCAAAAGAAGTTGCATTAGTCCCGGACAAAGCTTTATTCCTGACATTGCAATTAACCTTTGTCTCCTTAGAAGCAGCTGATCCAGTGCCAAAAGGCTATGGCAGAGTTCTCTAGACAATGGCTATCTGACTCCTCCCTTCTTATGTGGTTCTGAGCAGTGGCAGACATTATCTTGCTCCACTTAGGGTCAGCCCCTGTATGTAGAGGTGCAAGATTCATAATCTGCATGTTGATCAATGCCCAAAAAAACAGATAAAATATTCCCAATGACCAACTAATTGACACTCCACTAATGTCACTTTGATTAGAAAGAGATAATTAAGTTGGTGAAATTTTGGCCTTATATCTTGCTTTGGTATAACACTCTGGTTTGGCATAGGAAGAAAAACAACTTATTATGTAATGAGACATTGTTTAAATGAGACAAAAGCCGAGGAATAAGAAGCACTCAATTTCCATCATAATTTCTTCCTAAAAATGTCAAACTTCAGCCGTATGTGAAGAATGGAGCACATTCATTCCAGGCATTAAGTTTTGAATTAACAGAGAACACTGCAACCCATAATGCAGTTTTGTACTTGAAATGATGGAACCGTCTAATGGTGGAAGTAATTTTAAAGCACTCTCTCTATTGATATCGTGAGTGTGCTGATTGATGCCAAATGAGTCATTGTTTTTTTGGATCAAAGAACGGCTATAAATCAACAGCCCCCATTTCATATAAAGTGTCTGGATCATCATTAAACATATTTTAAGGAATGTGTTTGTAGTATGCTTTTAAAGTATCTTTCATCCTCATTATCTTTGGTGATGGAGCTTTTAGCTATATCCAAGGAACAATGATTCATGATTTGTCATGCAAAATTGACTTCCATTCTGTTTCTGTACATTCACTTGCTGTTAAAATTTCACTCATTGAAAGCTTTTCATGAATGTCTGATTGTACTTGAGAAAAGAAAAAGATCAAATTCCTATGGAAAACCATTTTAGATCTAAAGAATTTAGGACCATGACTTACAGAGAAATATTGGACAGTTCTCAGAAAAAGTAAGGCCACTAGTTCCAGGAGATCAAACGAACATAGATAGCAATCTGAATAAACCAGATCATTTTTCTGATTGGTCCATTCATAATTGGAATGTTAAGGGAATGTCATACAAGGACATGAGAAATGAACCTTCAATTTGACATGGTAAAGGAACCTTAATTCAAGAACATATTATACAAAAATAGTAATATAATCACCTCAAGAGTAAAAGAACCTGTTTTTGTAATCCAATTTATGCCAGGATTTATGTTATTGGTTCTACTGCATACTGATTTAAAAAAAAAAAAAAGACAAAAAGATCATATGATATGACTTCTGAACATCAGAAATTGTCCTCTTATTACAAATGGCAACATTTTAAGGGTTTCAAGATGTATTTTTGCTGGTATTTTCAGTGCTTACAAGACTATTTGCAAAATGACTGAAAAGCAACTCAGAGAAGCAAATCCAACCGTATGTCTCCATCCCGCTCACTGTATTCAATTAAGTTGTCACTTAACTTTGAACATAGTAGCCAAATCCCAGATGAGAAATTTCATAGCCTGGCATTTTCGGTGGACAGAATCATCGAACACGAATTGGCTCTTGGAAATTTCGTTTTGTACAGGGATATTTTCTTTGTCAGTACTTAAGAAGCTTCCCTTTTGGCTGATTCTGTCATTCTCAATAAATTTTCCTTGAAAAAAAAAAAAGCAGCTTGATAAACAAGTTGAAATCCACTGTTTGAAAGCTTGAACAACACAATATTATGAATCCTGGTTTATATTTTGCTATAGGCAAAAAAGCTGGACATAGTAACATCTTTTGTTCTTTAATACAGATTTAAAATTGTTTCTGGAAAAGCAGTTCATATTCTTCACATATTCCTCCCATCTGAACTTTGGTTGGATCTTCTCTACAAGGATTATGCTCAACAACAATCACTACAGCTTCACTACCAAAGTTTCAACCAGAGTTTTGACTTTTCATGCCAAAGTAATGTTTCTCCTCTTAATCTCTTGATATTTTAAGTTTGATTTCTAGTATTCTATTTTATACTAATGTCTTTAGATGAAAAGATTATATAACGAACCTAGAATTTAACTCAATTGATTCACTTTTAAGAGATAGCATCTAACAGGTTAGAATTCAAATTCCAACACCTATAACTCTTTACTTTATCTTAGGTTGTGACCTTTTTTGTAAAAATAATGTATAAACACTTCAGGCTTGCTTGTAGTTTAATTGACATGTCTCTGGAAAAAAGTGTCTAGAAATGAAATTGGAGAATGTACTACCAATATACCATCTATGACCTGTATTTATGTCTCTTACTGTCTGTATTTGACGATTTATTAAGTTGGTCATCAAGTTGCATATTGAACAATTTAGTGGTTCTCATTCAAGTATGGTATACTGTAGAATTCAGGTCTTATCAATTTGAATTGTAGTTTCTAACATCCCAATTTCATGCCGAGGTATTCCAAGTATCAGCTATGATATATATATATATATATATATATATTTAAATATATATTTATGAGGTCTTTTTTGTATGACAAAACACAAAACCATAAGACTTTCGGGTTTTGTGAGGCAATACTTCATTGTTGAGCAAGGATCTTTAGCAATCATCATAGAACGTATATAAACACGCCTCCATAAATCGGTCTAAACAAAGTAAGGCCTATGCTAATTGCATTCGTTAGTTCATCATATCACTTTTCTTGCTTTTTTTCACCGTGGAAACGGTAGATACATGAAGTCAGTAGTTA
The DNA here is from genome assembly GCF_002303985.1 of Durio zibethinus. The sequence goes on along the minus strand of NW_019167838.1, from coordinate 20,037,325 downwards.
TGGTAGTATCTATCAGTATATATTTTCCAAAATGCAGAAAATCAATGAGCTTTGGCCTCAGCTTGATGTTCTCCAGCAATGCCAACTCTGTTAAGAAGAAAGAAGAGAAATCAGTCCTTATAAAGTATAATCATGATTTCTTCTGGACATATGTATTTATCATGAATAGCATCAATAACACACTTGTGAGGATGATTTTCCCATTAATGGAAAATGGAAGAAGTTCAACTGAATAAGGAGTTACACCTGCCACAAAGAGCAAAAATAAGAGCCCACCCTTACTACAGACTTTTCTAAAGAATAACCAACAAAAACCAATTCACGCAAAGATATGGTACAAATTTTTTTTTTTAGGTACAAATGAGGCCACAATTTGAAGATAGAAGATGGAGTCGCAGGTATTGAGATTTAAATCACAGACTTGCTAGATGCCATCTTTTAATGATGGCATCATGAAAAAGCAGAGTTAAAGCTGAGTTCGCCCTTTCTCAATTTTATGATCACAAAACTCCTATTGCAGAAGAAGAGGCAGGAGAAATCCTTGCTCTATGCTTAAGAAAAGACTTGTGTCAGATGTTGTTGTTTGTAGGAAACTCAGCTAATCATATCTATATCCTGACTTACAAGATTTTTATGGTTTTACAGTTGAAGAGGTTTTGCCTGGAGTGAATACAGTTTTCAGAGTAATCATTCCAAAATCCGGGAAGGTGCTTAATATCTTTCAAGTTTCAATTTGCATTCATCTGAAACTTTCCTGGATCAACAGTTGCCTCCCTTTTTATTACATTTTGACTAACAAGCCGGTTATAGTAATTCACAAGAACCTATTATTACATATGCATAGTTAGAGGTATAATTGATCAATTTTGAACCGATACATTATTAAGCTTGAACTTAATTTAAAATTTGAGACTCGAAATTCGATTCTAATTTGATCGAGTTTTATTTTTTAGTTTAAACTCCATTCGATATAGAAATTGAGTTACTTGAGCTCATCGATTAAACTCAATTAATATGTAAAAATAAATTTTATTTTTATATTCAATAAAAATTTGATTGTTTGTACTCAACACTTAAGTTTAAGTTCGAAATAATTTATTAATTAAAATAATTAAAATATATTAAAATATAAAAATTTGATTAGGCTCGTAAGCAACTCAAATCGAGTATAAGCATACTCGAATTCGACTCGATTAATAAAATGAGTTATTCGAACTCAAATTCGTCTCGATAATAATCAAACTGAATTAAAATTTATTCGAATCGAAGTCGAATAACTTACGAGTACTAATATATTATTTACCCTCTTATACACAGTGCATCATTCTCACAGCAATGGTTATTGCAATAATAGGCAGAACTAAAATACTTGCATGACTTGTGGGGTTTAGCGCTGGAGTCGGATTGAAGGCAAGCCTTGCTACAGGGTTTGACCCCATTGCAAACATCTCGGCTGTATTAGGAAGCACTCTGGTCTCTCTTGGGGCCGACCTCGGCATTGACATAACAACGACTCTCAACAAATTTAGTGCCGATTTGAGCTTGAATAGTACCTTATTGCTTCCATAAACTAGTGAGCATTTGGTATTAAATTAGAGAAGAAAAACAACAGTTAGAAATAATTAAAAAAATGACGGTTTTCATTTTAGCTTTGAGTAATAGTATCATTCATTTGTATCTCTGCCCCTTCTTTCCCTTTTCCCCACAATTTTCTCCCTTAAGATTTTTGGTACAAAAGAGACCGTAACTTGAAAATTGGGAAAGAGTTGCAGGTACTATATTTTGAACACAGACTTACAAAATGTCAAATGACAACATGAACTAATTAAATTAAGCTCCGTATTCTTTTCCCATGCGATTTTACTTCTACCTCATTTATGAAAATTAAAACACTAACTTAAACCCCAACCAGATTGCTTAATGCTCTTAGCATTTGTGACAATGCAGGAGTAATAGTTTTGACAGTGTAAAAACATCCTTTTACCATCCACTGAACCCCCCAACTAAGACTGCAACTGCAGCTGAGTTGAAGCATAGGTTTTCAACGGCTATTGCCGGAGAGATTGATTTAAGGGACAGCAATAACATCCGTAGAACAGGACTTTCAATGGCTCTCAAGCCCTAGGACCATTCTGTATACTGAAGGTCTGAAGTGTTCCTGACATGATTTTATGTCACCAATCACAGTAATTACTATTATGTTCCTTGATTCAATCCAGTTTTTACATGCAAAGGCTCCTAATACTAGTGATAAATAATGTAAAAGCATCAATGCTGAAAATTAAGTTGAGGTGATTTTGACGAGGGATTCAGAAGTTGTAAGGAAAACACACCAGAAACTAAACAGGCAAACATCAAAACCCATTATTATCCCACCCCCCCACCCCCAAAAAAAAAAAAAAAAAACCCCAATAAATGCTTGTCCCAAGCAAAACCCTATATAAGTCATTGAAAAGGCATATAGTTACTGATGTGCAGCCTGGAGGAGTCCATCACGAATCTGAGTAGCAACATCACGAACAGCTCCAGGACCATGAGGGATAAACACAGCCGAAGATTTAGAAGCAGCACCAATTTCTTTCATGGTGTCAAAGTACTGAGTGACCAAGACCATGTCCATGACATCCTTTGCAGTAGTCCCAGGGACATTAACAGAGAATCCAAGCACACTATCTCGCAAACCATCGACAATTGCTTGTCGCTGGCGAGCAATACCCAGCCCTGACAAATATTTAGACTCAGCCTCACCTTCAGCTCGTTTGATTTGCAGAATTTTCTCAGCCTCTGCCTTCTCATTAGCTGCCACCCTCAGCCTTGCAGCTGCAAGTACACGACAATCAGAAGATAATATTGAGGAAACTGTTACAAGAAAAATAACCAAATGCCAGAAAGATTCCATATTTACATTAAAATCACATTATAAAAAAAAAACCTATGTTACTCTGTTGACATTATCACAGACAGAGCATTGCAAATTTGCAGTAACTACAAATTTATCTGCTTCTGGAATACTGAAAAGCTTCCCACCGGGTGGGTGAATGTAGAGCCATCTGGTCTTTTTGGTACAAAAAATATATATTTTATTTACCATTCATCCAGGAAAAAAAATAAAAACCATAAAAAAAGGCATGATTTGATGGGGATTAAAACACCCAATTATAGATATCCATCTCTGTAATATACTCTAAAGCTAAAAGGTTTAGGCAATAACAGAAGACCAAAAAGTTGACAGGCCAATGTCGAAAGGTAAATTCATGAGACCCAGCGTTTTTTTTTTTTGGCTGAAAATTTCATTAGGCCTGGTGTTACTCTCATATTTCTGTAGTAGTATGATCTATTTGCTGCATATATGCAGAATACAGCTAACTGCTCAGAAATCCAGTGCACAGTTAGCCTATCCTACACAACAGCAAGTTTGAAAGAGCAACAACCAAGAGGTAGTAAGTATTTTACCAGCATTGATTTCATTCATTGCACGTTTCACATGGTCATCAGGTTCTATGTCCACAATAAGTGTTTGAACAATCTCATACCCATAGGCAGACATTGCCTGTAAGGAAAAGAAGCGGCAACAAAATTAGAAACCTGTTTACATATCAGCTTCACAATTGCAGCAATTTAACATAACAAAGTCCTAGTCCAATCACATGGGGTTAGCTTTCACAGCATAAGATCAATGTATACTAAATCAAGTTGGTTACCTTCTCAAGTTCTTCTTCAACAGCTTTAGCAATTTCATTCTTTTGTTCAAAAACATCATCCAGATTTAGCTTTGGAACACTTGCTCTAATAACTAAAGGTATAAAAAATGTCAGCTTCTATCCTCCACTTTGAACGACTAAGTAATTGAACATCAGAAGATGAAAAATGTTAAAATATTTCCCATGTGATTTTGAATATAACATGAATACAAATGTACTGAATGAGTTCAGATATACGTATGTGCGCATGGTATGAGGGCAATGTGAAAATATAAACCACAAAGTATTCTTCATACCATCAAAAACATAGGCTTGAATTTGTGTCCTTGTGTTGGAGAGTTTGTAAAAGGCATCATTTGCCTTATCTGCCAATGCCCGGTATTGAATAGATGCAACAACATTGACAAATACGTTGTCCTGATAAGATGACCATAAAAACCAGTTAGTTTCCACTACACAAGAGAGGCATATTATGGTCCAAAAATACTATTTGATGAGTTTAAGCCATCTGAAAGTCAGATAACTAGAATATTCCATTAAATTTATGCTGCTCATGATATGAAAGTCCTTGACAATTTTATTTCTTCACAATTATGCATGTCCTTTCCTCCACCTCACATCCCCACACTCCTCTCCTAGAAAACTATAAGAGAGAGACGGAAACTGATGAAAGAATTAACATGGCGGAACATACTATTGTTGGAGAAAATAATAAGAGTACACAGGTCTAAATGGCAATTTATTAGGAAGAATACTTCATCCTAAAATGTCTAAGAGTTATACAGTAAAGAAAAGTCATAAACTGAAAAACTACAACATAAAAAAGCAATAGATGGACCTTAGTCTTGGTCTCACAACGAACATCCAACTGCTGCAATCTCAGCGACAGGTGGCCAGCAAGCTGACTTCCAAGAAACCAGGGTAGGCAATGGCATCCAGGTTCGAGTACATCCTCAAACTTACCGAATCTCTCCTTGATGGCTACAGTGGACTGGTCAACTTGTATACAACAAAATAGATTACCCATTTTCTCTTTGTTCTGACAGTCCAATGGTTTATATATCAGTTTAAAAGAACTCAATCAAACACCGGTGCTATCTATGAACTAGCATATTAAAGCATACCACATATATCAAAATCAATGATTTCAACATTTGTAGGACATAAATATTAACCTTGCAACAAGAAAATTGTTATCATAAAAATAGGTAATATATGTACATGTTCTAATAGTAACACTCAAGGATGAAGGAACATAAAATAGGAAATAGATTATCAATAGAAAAGGTAAAATAACTAAACTTAGATGGTTGAATCTAAATTAAATCCCTTAAGAGAACTAAAAGGAATTTACACAAGCTAGGGACAGGAAACAGGATGCTGCCTCACACTGGATAAAACCAAACATAGGTTCAGAACAAAAGATGCAGTAACTGCATAGCAGTTACTACAAAACAAGTTCAAACTATCCAAAAAGTATAAATAATTATAAATACAAAATAACCTTCCTAACTCCAATCCAAGTAACTTCAAGTGGCAATGTCAAAACAAGCTTGGCAGATCACCCAAATCATAAAACCAGCCTAACTTTCAATTTATGTCAGGATAATGTAGAGACGATAGATAAGAGCATATAAAAGGACTTAGAAGACTTACAACTTAACTTAATAAACAAAGGTAGACAAAGCAGAAGAAAACAAAGAAAACTATGAAGAGATAGAGAACAAAACTCAAATAGAAATGAAGTATATAAATAGAGTGCTGCAAGTTGGCTTGGAAAATTGCCCAGCCGTAGTTTCTCAAAACACATCCCTTTTGGAATTTCATTGAAATTGTATGGCAATAAAGAAGATTAACATTGACCTATAAAAGCCAAGTCAACAAAAATTCCAGCTTCATTCTTTTCTACTAAATCATAACAAAAAATTTTAAATATCTAGCAGTCCCCATCCTATAGCCAGAAAAATATTCCCAGGAGGCTTCACGATATGAAAAGAATCTTCATTGTATACAACCCACAAAAAATATAGTTATTATTATTTGGATGGAAAATTTATGGTTCCATTTGACACACTCGACGATTTTATAAACTTTAAAATTGTCGTCATAGGTTGTCTCTATCAAGAAGAATTCATAGGAAAAATGAACAAGCAACCAATAAATACTCCAAAATTATATTAAAGTAAAACAAAAAAAAAAAAGGTCTTCAATTATTGGACTGTGACAGCTAATCTCTTGTTCGCTGGCTTAAACAGCTAAATCAACAAAATGGGTTTGTTGAATTCGGTCAATTATCATTAGTTTCATTGATGAAATCAAGTATAAAGCTTTTATGGCTTAATTGATAGATAAAAGAAGAGGGACAAGAATGAAAAGAAAAAGGAAAAAGTGGGTTGCATTTAGAAGAAATTTTTCATAGAGGAAAAGGAAAATGCGAAGAAACCCATATGTAAAGTTGAGATGGTCAAGATATATGTACCTGATTTAATTATAATTCTGTTTTTCTTGTGATTTTTCGAAGGAGAAAAGTTGGAGCTCTTACAAGGAAGAAGAGAAAGAAGCGCGTGAAACACTACCTAGCGTAATTCGGAGGTTGATGGCATCATTAAAAAAAAAAAATTTATTCTTAGCATTAATCGAAAAATTTTACTTAAGTGCCCTTTGATATCGTCGGGTGTTTCGTATTTTTAAAATTTTGTTTTGTTTTATTTTCTTTTTAATTTATTAAATTCAAACATATATTTAAATAAAATATTTCTGTTTTAAATTTGTAAAAATAAAAATAGTAAAAAAAATTAAATTTTTTATATTTTATAGGGGAGATATTCGAATTTAGTCAAAAGCAGAAAGTTTGATTTGTAACTATAATGATACCGTAGTCGAATAAGTAAACAGTATTCGTGTGATAACAATGATAAAATTATTTTTAAAAAATCTGAAAATGTTATTTTTATTTTCAATCATTTTTTAAATTTTATTTTTAATTTTTAAAAACAAAAATAACTTATCAAATATATTTTTATTTTTAATTTTTAAAAAAACTAAAAATAAAAAAAATGAAAGCCATATCAAACTATCCCTATTTTCGAAATTTACAAAGATAAACTAATGAATTTAAGAATTACTTACTCTAATATTGATCTAATTTCTCAAAATATATTTCATGAACTCTCGAATTTTAGCTTTCAAATTTAGTTTTGAACGCTTTCTCGATCTTCTTGATTATGAAACAAAGGTTTTTGGTAATAGGAAGAGCTAAACTAAAGAGAGTTTAAGAGAAAAAAATTATTTATGTAATTATTTGAATTTTAATTTAATTTTTGTGTGTATATATATATATATATATATATATATATATGATTATAGACACTTCAATCTATTTGAGGTTTTATTCAATATGATTTTTGTTAAAAAAATAAAAAAATGAAATATGATAAGTTAAATTTGTGTGAAATTGTGTGTGAGGAGTTTAAATTGAATTTAAAGATTGAAAATTAAAATTAAAAGAGAATTAAATTATGTTCAGGTATAAGATTCTTTTGATTAGAACCTTATAAATAGATGTTCTCATAAACACACAAAAATACACAAAGGAACACAAAGATCATAGAGAGTTAGATCACATAAAAATGCAGAAAGCAATCAAAAATTTTTTTGAAGATTTTTTAGGTTTAAAAAGAAGAATTTTTTTTTGGAAAAATCTAAAAAATTCTCATATTCAGGCAAAAATTTTCAGTTTTCAGTAAATTTTTTGACGCAGGTTGAAATATTCGATGAATTTTCTAGTACTGGTTGAATTTTTTGACAAGCATCACAGAATCCGGTTGAAGATTTCGGCAGGCTTGAATTTTTTAGTAAACGTCTGGCAAACCAACCAAGATTTCGGTGACTATTTCTAGAATCTAGTGAAGGATTCAATTGAAGTTCATCCATTCTAGAGAGAAAGGGTGAGAAAAATAGGAGAAAAGAGAAAGGGGTGAAAAAGATCTGGCAAAAAAAGACTGAATTATGAATTTTATACCCATTTCAAAACGACGTTGTTTTTACCTTAAACGGTCCTAAGACTGACGTGTTTTTATTAGGGCTAACCAGACCAGAGGGCAACCTACTTCTGTCAATCCAGGTTCCACCCGATTCCTATAGTTGAGCAGAGCCAAGTCGAGCCTCTGAGCTGAGTCGTTAAGTCGTTTTTTGTACTTGAAGTCAAGCCGTTCCAACTGAGCCATTTCTAATTTTTTGATATTTTTTATTTATTTTATTTAGTTATTTATTTATGTATTTATTTATTTTTAAGGTTTTTTTTGCATAATTAAATTTTAAAAAAATAAAAAAAATATAAAAATAAATTATTTTTTGAGAATATATAATAATTATCCAATAATAAAATTTTTAAAAATTTCAAATGGTAAATTTTTATAAATTTCTTAGGTGATAAAATTTCTCTAAATTTGTCATAAATTGTGAAATGATTTAGATAAAATTTCAATAATAACAATTAATATTTATTTTCAAACCAAAAAATAAAAAATAAAAAATTTTTGGTTGAAAATATTTGATAATTATCCAATGATGAGATCCTTAGAAATTTTAAATGATAAATTTTCTAAGATATCTTTAGGTGAGAAATTTCTTTAAATTTGTCCCACATGATGAAAGAATTTAAATGAAATTTCAAAAAAAAAATAATTGTCATATTATTTTCTTTAAAAAAAAAAGAGAAATAAAAAAAAATTCTAAATATGCCCAAATGGTAAAGAATTTAGAAATTAAAAAAAATAAAAAAAATATTTTTAATTTAGCTCAAATAGTGGAAGAATTAGATATATTTTCACAAAAAAAACCTAAAATAAAAAATATAAATGATAAAAAATAAAAATAGTTAAACATTTTTCCAACAACGGAGCCTCTTCAAGAAAACAAATGGAATTCTTGAATACTTTTGAGGTGAGAAAATATTTTTAAGAATTTTACCAGATTAATAGGGAGTCTTAAGAATTATTTTCAATATTTGAATATTAAATTTTAAAACTATTAGAATTAAGACCTTATGATAAATATAAAATAAAATGGTACTATCCTTTGGATAGGCATGTGGGGGTGCTATAATCTTTTCCATATATAATCGAACTCGCAAACCTTGTTTTAGTTAGTAGGCTTGAACATATTCTTTTAGAAACCCTTAATCGAGCTTAGGAGCTTCTTAACAAGATATATTCCTTAGGTGGCCAATCATATCTAGTTAAAAAAGCTTGGTGACGACTCCATTTATGAAGTCTAGCTATACATTTTCAGATTTATATGTTATGACAGTTTGACGACTCCACTGGGGACAGTCATAAAGAGTCAAGCCATAAACTTTTAAATTTATCCTATTCTTTGGTCTAATGGTTTTAAATTGCAATGATTTGTGTTATCTGTTTACTAACATTTTTGTCTTTTTTATCTTTTATTTTTAGGGCATGAAACCTATATGTTCCTTCACACACACTATCACATACATTTGTATTACATGAGATATATATCCGATTCCATCTCTCTTAGGAGTGAGTAAAGAACTTACACTCTCATAAAATGATAATCTCCGTAATAGCTAGTGAAATACTATAAACATCGAATTTTGTCTAGGTCTATCAAATAAAATCCCACGTTTATTTTTTGTTTATTAATATTAAAACGATTAATTAATTATAATGGTAAATAATAATAATACTAATGGTAATAGTAATATTAATAATAAAATAATAAAAAATTTTTTAAAAGAAAAAAGATGATGGGACGGGGATAGACATGGTGCCGTACACAACACTAGCCTGTCCAGTCGTCCTACCACCATTATACGCCCCATCAGACCAGCTACCTTGTAGCCACTTTCAGCCATCCCTACAGCCTACCCTACTCATACCTCCAGTCACCATCTACTCCACCCATTGTTCCAGACAATCGACCCCTTAAAGCACTTAGCTTTCTCTCCTTTCAACTTTGGGGGGAACATAGACTCAAATGCCCAAAAACCTCATAGCACCTACATTCAAACTAAGTCTTCCACATCAAGAACCCCAACACTTAATACTTGACACCACCATAGCACCCTCAAAAATTGAGGGACCAAACCTTCATCGCACCATACTAGAAACCCAAACCCACTACCACACATCCACTCTTTGTGCTCAAAACCACCACATCAGCACCCAACAAGCCCTTGACCATCAATTCTCCACAATACCCATAAAAAAAAAAAACACCAAAAAAAAATCCACACAATAAAACACAAAAAAAAAAATAGTCCTCTTTGTAGGGAGAACCCAGCGCTGAGCTATATGCAATAAAAAAGAAAGATCATTAGTTTGAGTTATAAAAAAAAAAAAACTCAAAAAATTTAAACCTTGATCTACGCTAATCGGGGTTATTTCTCATAAAAAAGGGTCCGGATCTATGCTCAAAAGATCAAAGTGAGTTTTTGGTGACATTTGGCCTCTTTCGGTCACTGACGACCATGGACAACGACCACTGTCGACGACTCAGGCAACAACAGCCGCGATGGTCCAGCAACGGATTCTAGCTAAGCCAGAGAGTTTTCAGGAACTAAAAAAATTTTTTTTTTCTGAAAGGAGGATGAAATGAACCAAAAAATTGTTAACTTTTATATAAAAAACTAAAAGCAAAAAGGGAGAATCTACGCATGGACTCGGATCCGACCAGAGATCTGCGTAACTGACCCGCTAACCTGCTTTTTTCACAACCCTAAACCAGTTTAATTAGATTGGATCGAATCGTCTGTGAATCCGTTTGAATCGCCTCAGCTCTGAATCGTCAAACCAGACCGAATCGACGTTGATGGGATCGGTTAGGTAAACAAAATTTTTAAAATTTTTTTGTATATATTATTTATATCATTTTCAACTTTATTATCATTAATATTTATGCAAGTTTTAAAACTTTTAGAATTTGCTAGAATAAATATTCGTTGTTTTACAATAATTAATAATAATAACAATAATAGTGATAATAATAATAATAATTCAAATGAATTTAAAAATTTTAACTCCTTTTAATGTCTTTAATAATCCAGTTATTAAATAAATAATAATAATAAATATATAAAATGATTATAAAAATAAAAAAAAAAAATTTTGCTTAGATGTTTGAGGGATTATAATAATAATAATAATTTTACCTAAATGTTGGAGAATTATAAAAAAAAAATAATTAATTAATAATTTTATTAATAATAAAAATAATAAATTTTCATAAAAAAAATTTATGAAGAATTTTAATTAATTTTCAAAAATCATAAAAATCGAACTTATTTTAAAAGTTCGCCTAAATGTTGGAGATTTTTAGAGATGTTCGTGTTTTCAAAATTCAAAACGAAACCCTAAACTCTCCAAACCCTAAAATTAAACTTTAAATCCTCTAAACCTCGAAATTGAGCCCCTAAACCCGTCAAACCCTAATATTAAACCCTAAACCTTCAAACCTTAAAATCAAATCCTCAAACCTCAAATCCTAAAATTGAAACATTAAATCCTCCAAATCCTAAACCCTAAACCCTAAACCCTAAAATTTAAACCCTAAATTCGAAACCCTAAGTCTTCCAAACCTTAATATCAAAACCCTAAAATCTCAAACCCTAAAATCGAAACCCTAAATCCTTTAAACCCTAAAGCTAAAACCCTAAACCTTAAAATCAAAACTCTAAACCTCTAAACCCAAAAATCAAAACCCTAAAATTAAAACCCCAAGTGCTTGAAACCTCAGACTCCCAAACCTCAAATCCTAAAATCAAAAACCTAAACCCTAGGATCTAAAACTCAAAACCCTAACCCTAAAATCCAAAATCCCAAACCTTAAAATCCAAAACTTTAAAATCCAAAATTCTAAACACCTTAAATTTGGTATGCATTCCTAAATCATTACCAAAAAAATTCAAATCTTAAAACCTCGACCTAAACGTATACTCAAAACATTTTCAAAACTTTAATGATACGTGAGAAAGTCTCAAGTAGATTAATTTGTTCTCGAATGTCACCTAAATGATGAGGTATTTAAAGAAATCTTATTCTATTAAGTTTTTCTCATGAGTCCTTAATTCGCTTTAACAATGGGGTTAATAATTGAAAAATAAAAAAAATATATAATAATAAAATGAGATCTTAAATATAAATAATTGCACCTAAGCTCTGCTTAGATGTTGGGGAGTCAATGTGGTCTCATTATATTTAAGAATCCAATTTTAAATTTGCATTTCATTATCATACACAGCATCTATTGGTTTACATGCATTTATTTGTTACTGTTTACACTTGTTTGCATTTTTTTGTTTTTAATTTTTACTTGCTATCTGATAATACCATCATTTACTTTTTCACACAAAATATTTTTTTATTTACTTATTTTTAAAATTGTAATATTATAAAATAAAACAAAAATAACATTCCAAAGGGAATAATTCTCGATACTTTACCTAAATGTTGGAGAGTTACCAACTATCATTTCTTGCAATGAGCGTTATTTTCATTTTAAGGGATATTGTATTAAATCTCAAGTGAAAAGAGTTATCTTAAATTCTACCTAGATGTTGGAGAATTTTAAGATAATTTTTTAACTTAAAGATTTTCTCAACATTTTTAAATAAAGAATTTTAGCAAAAAATATTTTTTTAATGAAGAAAATTAGTATTAAATTTCAAATCATAACATTTCATCCAATATCGAAAATAGTGCATGATTAAATGGTACCAATTTATGGGCATTGTAAGGGTGGTAATCCTTCCCCACACGTAACCGACTCCTAGACTCAACTTGGTTGTTGTAGATCAAAATTTATTTTTTTGATAAACTTTAAACCCGCTTTTATAGTTTTATTAAAAATATAAACTTTTGGGTAGCTAATTACACCCTAAAAAAGATTGGTGGCGACTCCTCTATTTTTCTCAATTTTAAAATTCTTTACGTCTGACAATTCCAAAATCATTATGATAGCTTGGCAACTCCGCTAGGGACTGTTTGACAGTCAGGCAAAATTTTAATTATGTGCTATTGACAATGGTTGGATTTAATTGGTTTTATTTGATATTTAATTTAGTTTTTTATTTTAATTTTTAAAAATATAAAAGTTAATAAATAAAATAAATTGTATGTTAGTTATTAATTTATTTTGATTTCGTGTTTATGATTTATTTATGTTTTTTTTATTGATACATTACTTTGCACACACTTTGCATATTCACTCGCATGCATGAGCTCTAGACTTGGGCTCTTTTCCTTTTAAGAGAAAGTAAAGTAATTACACTTTCATGAGGTGATAACCTCCGTATTTGCTAGCGAAATTCTTTCACTAAGATTGAACCCTTTTCGTTAGTAGCCTATAATGGGTGAGATCGGGAGCCCTTATTAGTCTATAATGGACGATGATGTGAGGAATGGTCTGGGAACCTTTAGACGCATAAATCCTAACCCAGCATATCATGAACCATAGGGAGCTTGCCTAAGGTAGAGCCCTAATGACCTTTTTATAGAAATAACCTAAAAAGGTATTAAAATTAAAAAAAAAAAAGAAATGGATAATAAAAGAAAAGCATTTTCTTGAAAAAAATAATTTTCTCTTAATAAGTAGTTCATTCACTTGGTAATTGTCCAAAATTTGCATTTTCATAAAATATTTTAGAATAAAATGATTTTTTTTTATCATTATCCAATAAGCAAAAAAAAAAGCAAAAAAAAAAAAAAGAGTTTTCAGAAAAAATTAAAGATTTTTCTTAAATGCTTTGTTTATTGGCCAAGTAAAAATTAATTTTCAAGTCCTAGTTATTTTGTTTTTCCTTTTCAAAATTTCTTTTTCGTATTTTGTTTCATTTTTTGCATTTCATACATCATAATAAATAATACATGTATCTCATCCCAAGCACATCATAATAGGATAATGTGAGCATTCCATCCCATCCATATCAATGGATAATACGTACATCCCATATTATGCACATGTTGATAAATGATACATGTCTTTCATATGCATCTTAATAGGTAGTGCGCACACTCTATTTCATTACATATTTAAAAGTAGTGTCAATTTTCACTAGGTTGGCATAATACAAACATTGCATTCTATGTAAAAACATAATGTGCACTTGATAGGTTCATGCATTCCATACAAGTATGTTGTGTTAGTCATAGGTATACATCTCATCATTTATGTATGTCACTACATTTCATGCATATGGATTCATGAATGGTAGGGTTTTTTGGAACATACATTGCATTTCATATCTCACCATTGGCATAACATTACATTCCTTACATACACATTCATGGTTGATGAAAATTTTCGTTTGGGTCTTTGTACCTATAAAATCCATTGTCATAGGCATATATACATTTCATGACATTCTGTAGTCATTATATTCATGTATTCATAAACATACTTTGTGTGCCATGTAAGTTAGAAATTATTTTTGTGGCATTCATTCAATAAGGGTAGTAAACTAAAATTTTTGGTCTAAGTCCCAACATAAAATGTCTGTCATGGTCGAAATTAGAATGAAAAAATAGGAGATCAATTGGAACCAAAGATTAGTGCTTTAGAGTTGAATCAAGCGAAATTTTGGCTCGAGCTTTGGGAAATGAAACAATAAATTGCTTAATTGATAGAAATGGTTAAAAGTAGTAATATGGTTGAGTTTATTGCTCCTCAATGATCATTGTCACTTTCATCAAGTCAAGGTCAATTGGCTCCTATTAGTTCTAGCACTTTTTCAGAGCATAATAAGGTATTAGGTGATTTGAACAGTGATCAAAGTTTGGGTGAACTCAAGAGAAGAATGGGTGAACTAGCCACATAAATGACTAAGCTTAAAAGTTTAATTTTCAAGAAGGAATCACCTGGCTTTAAACAACCATCACCAACTATCCCGAGTCAAACTTACACCTAAATCCTTCTGATGACTACTTTCAACCTCTTTTCTAAGCATCTAGGATTAGGCCTCCAAATTTCATGCAACCTCTGAGCATTTCATACCTTAATCTATGTTCATCACCTCACATTTCATAATTACTTGTTCAGCATGCCATCCCATCGCCATTTTCTCCACCTAATCTTTGACCTAGAGTTTCTGAATTCACTTTAAAACCAACCATACCACCATTTTTTCAACAAAGCAAACCAACCATAGGATAGGAAAACTCTGACAACACCAAAAGAAAAACCCTTATTGATCCAATACCCATGTCTTACATAGAGTTATACCCATTGTTCCTAGAAAACTACCTTATTGTCCATATCTCTGCTAAACCTCGCAAACCACCTATTTTGAAATGGTATGACCTTAATGCTCGAAGTGAATACCATTTTGGTATCGTGGGCTATTCTATGGAAAACTACAGGGTTTTGCAACATAGGGTATATAGATTGATAAAAGCTGAATATCTGAGTTTTGATGTTAAAATAAAGTAAATAATTCATAAGAACTCTTCATTGATCCATGTCGAGATAGGAGGCAGTGCTGCAAGTAATAGTAAAGTTGGCCATGATGATGAATAAAATATAAAAGTTTTTAAAGAAAAGGGTTGTCCTCTTCAAGAATCATGTCAACTATTTTTGGATTTCTTAGGCGAAACGAGGGGGAGTAAGAGCAGGTCTAGCACTTTTTAACCCCAACCTTAGAATGGTTCATGATGTGTAAACTCGATACTTTTGAGAATGAATGAGAACTTCTTTCGACCTGAATTTTTTATGAATTAATGCCTCTGTTTATTTTTAAATAATAGTGTCCCTAAAAAAAACCTATGAGAAAGCAATGGTTATAAATATGCTCTCATTGAACTTTTAAAGAGGAAGGAATATCTTTAGATAACCCAGCTAGAATATAAGATATAACTCAAGTTTCCTTCAACAACAATAATAAAATCTGACATGCATATCATGTATTATTTGTGTGAATTCATTATTTTTCATGCTAGGTAAGGACAAAAAATGTTGACTGAGAATATGCTTTTGTTTAACCTTCAATGCCAAAAGATTTTTTATAATAAAATTCATGTCATGCATTTTTTTACTTTTGATAATTAATAAAAAAGTTCAAGGATAGCTATCCTAGAAAACAAAATCAGTTAAGTCTGCGCACTTATAGCACTTAAGTTGGTACTAGAATCATAGAAAATGAAGATAAAAGTTGGATGGACAGAGTAGAAAAGGCCCAAGAAGAGGTTAGAGAAACAGTTATGGGAATGCAACAGAACACGAACAAACAATTGACAGAATTAAATCAGATGTTAGCAGAGTTGACAAAAGAAAAAAAGAGTTGTTGAAATATACAGGGCAAGGGAAGAAACAATTGTTAAGACACCATTGTATCCATCTAGGTTCACATATGTTCAAGACCCCTCATATACCACAAGCACCCCTAACAACTCATTAACCTTATACTGGCCCTTCTACCAAGCTACCATCAGTTTAGACAAATGTCAATCTCGAGTCTACTCCTTACGACACCACTACTGTGCCTAATGTGGATGATCCTAACAAGTTATAAAAATTAAAAAGAGAGCCAAATCCATTAGAAGACATAATGATTAAAGATAAGTATAACTGTTGGAAGAGAGATTACAGGCAATTAAAGGTAATGATGTATACAAGAATGTTGACGTCAGTGAATTTAGTCTGGTGTCTGATTTTGTTATTCCATCAAAATTCAAAGTCTTAGATTTTTAGAAGTATGATGGAATGAAATGCCTTTTAATACACATCACTATGTACTATCGAAAGATGATAGGCCATACTCATTATGATAAATTATTGATCTATTACTTTCAAGATAGTCTTACTGGGTTTGTAGCAAGATGGTATGCTCAGTTGGATCGAAATAAGATTTGTTCTTCGAATGACTTGGCTAGGGCTTTCTTAGCACAATATAAGCATGTTGAAGACATGACGCTAGATAGGATGTTTCTGTAGAACATAAAAAAAAAGTTAACTAAAACTTTTAAAGAATATGCACATAGATGGAGAGACATGGCAACCCAAGTACAACCACCCTTGTTAGAGAAAAAAATCACTGTTCTGTTTGTCAATTTCTTGAACACTCTCTATTATGAAAGAATGATCGATAATGTCTCAAAAAAGTTTTCTCACACGGTGATTTTTGATGATATTATAGAAAATGTAATTAAAAATGGTAAGATTAAGTTAAAAGGTGTAACAAATGTTGAAAAGAGAAGTATATCAAAAAATAATGAAAGAAAAGTGTAAGCAGTTACAATAGAGAGGCATCTACCCAATAGTTTTATCTCGTACAATCTTTATCATTTTCATCAACCTCATCACATAGGTAATATCTTTTAAAACCCATATCATTGCCAACCAAGCTAGTATTTGGGCTTTTCAACAAATTTTCATCCTCAAATGGCCATTCATGATCTTATCCCTATACTTGAACCTACCACTTGAGCAACAAAGAACCGAAAGAGACCAAGGAATTATCAAGAGAAACTGCCAATCCTTATTTTTTACCTTTTACCTTTACTAATAGAAACTTGGTATCTCACTCTTGTGCCTCTAAAAACAACACTAAATTTATCTACAATGAGTTATGATCTCAATGGTAAATATGATTATCATATGGAGGCAATCGATCACTCAACTGAAAAATACAGACGGTTGAAAAAAAGGTTGAAGATCTTTTCAAGAGTGGTATTATGACTCTAGAAGTGATAGAATAATGAAAGTTGACTCTATCGAATTGTCAAATGTGAGGAGAAAAAGGTCTAGAGTTTTAAAAAATCAAAATATGATGATTTTCTTTTGAATCTTTTCATTATTTATGTGTGATATGTGCATAGTATACTTATGAGTTATTTAACTTATTTTGGAAAAATTGAATACTTTGGATATTTTTCATGAAATTTTCTCTTTATGAATCTGTTTGAATAAAAAGTCCCACACAAGTAATTTTTAAGAAAAAAATCAACAAAAAAGTTTTTTTTATAATAAAGATGGAAGGATTCTTAAAGAAAATGGTGATTACTATTAGGAAAAAGCTCATCAAATACCTTTACCTTTGTTTAAATACTTTCATGTCCCTAATCAATCAAATGATTTGACTTATTAACCATAGCCCTTCAAGGAATGTAAGTTTGAATTGTGACATAAAAGGATGATACCTTTTCTTGGGCAAAGAACAAAAGAGGTTAATTATAAAAATTTGTTTTGAATTTTAAAAATCAGACACTTTTTCAAATTTTCAATTGGTAATTCAATGTGTGTCAAATTTTTTTTATGACCATAGACATAAAAATGCCTGAACTTTTTCTCTTAAGTAACCATTGTTTCATGTCTTAAGGTGATGATTAAAAAAGCAGACTCCCTTTTTGCCTAAAATAATATGTTTCATACCTTTATACTTTTTCTCCTTCGTTCACCAAGAAAATAAAAAAAACATTTGGAGCCCAAAAAGCCTTTTTGAACTATGCGATTGATCCTATATGACTTGATCGTCATTAAAACCTTGAATGGAAAACAAGATAGGGCATCACAAAAAAAAAAGTAAAAAAAAGGCAAAAAAAAAGCAAAAAAAATAAATAAAAAAAGTAAAAAGACATCTTCAATGATTTGCTCTTTTAACGAAGTGATCGTGTTTAAAATCATGAATAGTCATCTTTCTCTATCCTTTTCGTACATAAAATATTATCCACTTGCCTACCCATTTAAGCCTATTAATTTTTTATTCTAAAATAAACCTTAGCCAATGATCATCTTTTACATTGGGGGTTAAATGAGGATATATTCAAGATCAACTTTAAAAAAAGTGTCTGATATTGAAAGTGTTTAGCATGCCCCTCAGAGATAAAAGTATAGGGCAAAAAGTGAATAAAGCTTCAATTGAAATCTCAAGAATTCAAGAGAGTAGACAGTTAAAAATGAAGTTAGATATTTTCAAGGAAGAGTAAAGAAAACTTGGAGATAAGAATCTGAAGCTTAAGTTAGAATTCCAAAAAAAATAAAAAAAAAACAAAAAAAAAGAAAATATGTATCTCTAAAATGAGAATTCAAGGCAAAAAAGTGAAAAAAAGTGGATAAAGTTACTAAAATTAAAGGTAGATATTTTTTAAAAAAAGTAAAAAAAGAAAATCAGAGAATGCTCCTTAAGATCTTTGGAATAATTACCTTGAATAATATATTTTGAGCCTATTTATCCATTCTTTCAAAACCGCTAACCTTGACCTACATTACATAACTTGAAAAGTCTATTTTGATCAAATGTGAACACTTGGATTGAAAAGCAATGTCTTTGAATTTGTATATTCTTGTTGGTATTTGGTAAGATTTCATCAAATTCTTCATTGATAGAAAATATAGTTTTAAGGTGAAAACCTCAAAATGGTAGTTTAGAGCTAAAATCATTATTGAGGCTCAAAAGAGTTTTAGAGTTTCAAGATTCTATCCAAAATTAAAAAAAAAAAAATTTCTTGACACAAAACTTTTTAAAAGATTAATACCTATTAAAACCCTTACATTTCAAAAAGAAAAGAAAAAGAAAACCAGTCTTGTCCTCTTCCCATATCTTGTTTGGAAGGTAATGGCTAGTTTTGACACACATTGAAGTATCATGTTTTTAATAAAAGAAAAGTATTTTAAAAAATTATCTCTTCCGTGAGCCCAAGAGAAATCCTTGTAACCCTCGTCAAGCTTCCTATAAGATATGCCCACCAATGAAAAGAATTGAATTGGCAATTACCCTTCCTATAGACCTTCCAAATAGTAGTAATCAATTTCTAAAAGATTCAGAAGTCTTGAGTTTTAAATCTTTTCATTGTAAAGATACTTTATGTGGGGTAATTTTTTTATCACTTTTAAAAATTTTAGAGATTATTTGAGCATTTTGTACATAATACTGAGATCATTTTTTTTTCGTGAAAATGAAACATTAAAAATTTGAACAGAGATTTAAAAAAAAAAAAATAGGAGAAAAAAAGAATCTTTGCATTTACATCACTAAGAAAGACATTTGACCTACAAATGAAAAAAAAAAACAAAAAGAAATGTCCGTAGTTGCGTCATTTGCCTGTGTATCACGAAAATGAACATTTGCATTTGCATCACTTGCATTTGCATAATAAGAAAGACATTTGACCAGCAAATGAAAAAAAAAAAAAGAAATGTCCATAATTACATCGCTTGCCTGTGCACCATGAAAGGGACATTTGCATTTGCATCACTTGTATCTGCATCATAAAAATTCGCATTTATATCACTTGCATTTACACTTGTATAAGATATTTGCATTCGCACCATAAAAAAAATTTGTATTTGCATCATGGCATCTGTATCTTAAGAAAAGCTATTTGCATTTACATGAAAAGAACATTGTCATTGTCAAATATATTTGCATCAAGTAATCACATTCTTGCATTTGCATTGACATTTGTATTCATATCGACATTTCCATTAGCATCATTTGATGAGGATAGACATTTGTGTCATGATTACATTTATCAACTTTGATTGGGGGAAAGACATTTTCAATTTTTAACATTTTAAAGTTTTATGGCCTCTAATTAGAGGAGTATTCAAAAATTTTGAGATTTGTAAGACCTTCAAGCATGATTCCTAAGACCTTCGAGCGTAATTTCTAAGACTTTAGGTATAATTTTGATTCACGATATTATCCTAATCGATTTTTTATTTTTTGACTTGCGATATTGTCTCGTTCGATTCTGTAAGACCTTCGGATATGATTTCTAAGAGGTCCAAGCATAATTTTGATTCGCGATGTTATGCTGATTGATTCTTTATTTTTTTGACTTGCAATATTGTCTCGATCGATTCTATAAGACCTCCGGGCATGATTTTCATAATCTTTAAGACCTCTGGGTATAATTTCAATCCGTGGTGTTATCCTAATTGATTCTTTATTTTTTGACTTGCAATATTATCCCAATTAATTCTATAAGACCTTCCGATATGATTTATAAGACCTTCGTGCATAATCTTAAAGACTTTCAGATATGATTTCTAAGATCTTTGGGTATAATTTTTAAGATCTCTGAGCATAATTTTGATTCACGGTGTTATCTCAATCAATTCTTTATTTTTTGATTTACGATGTTATCTCAATCGATTCTATAAGACCTCCGAGCATGATTTTTAAGACCTCCGGGCATGATTTTGATTTATGATGTTATCCCAATCAATTCTTTATTTTTTGACTTGCGATATTGTCCCAATCAATTTTGTAAGACCTATTGGCATGATTTCTAAGACCTCCGAGCATAATCTTTAAGACATCCGAGCATAATTTCGATTCGTGGTGTTATTCCGATCAATTCTTTATTTTTTGACTTACGGTGTTATCTCAGTCAATTTTGTAAGATCTCTAGACATGATTTCTAAGGCCTTCAGGTATGATCTTTAAGACTTCAGGGCATAATCTCTAAAACTTTCAGGCACAATCTCTAAGACCTTCGAAAATAATTTTTAAGACCTTCAGACATAATTTTGACTTGCGATATGGTCGCAATTGATTCTTTATTCCTTGATTTACGATGTTATTCTAATTAATTCTTTACTATTCGACTTGCGGTGTTGTCCCGATCGATTTTTTATTTCTTGCCTTGCGACATCATCCCGATCATTGTCTTTATCGCTTGACTTGTGGTTCAATCTAAAAAAAAAAAAAAACTTTTGAAAATCCCTTGATTTGCTTTCAGACAAAATTGACGTCTTTATCTTTGCCCTATTTCTAATTCTCAGCAATGTGCAAAGAGGGACAGCTGTAGACAACAAATTTTATTCGAGTTTATCAGATAAAATCCCATGTTTAGTTTTTGTTTATTAATATTAAAACTATTAATTAATTATAATGGTAAATAATAATAACACTAATAATAATAATAAAAATTTTTCTAAAAAAGAAAAAGATGGATGGGATGGGGATAAGCATGGTACCATACACGGCACCAACCTATCCAACCATCCTGCCACCACCATGCGTCCCATCAGACTAGCCACCCTGCAGCCACTTTTAGCCAACCCTACTCATACCTTCAGTCACCCCTATAGCCACCATCTAGTCCACCTATTGTTTCAGACAATCGACCCCTTAAAGCACCCAGTTTTCTCTTCTATTATCTCTAAGGGGAACATAGACTCAGACGCCTAAAAACCTTATAGTACCTACACTCAAACCAAGTCTCCCACCTCCAAAACCCCAACACTCAATGCCCAACACCACCACAACACCCTCAAAATTAAGGGATCAAACCTTCACCGTACGCTACCAAAAACCCAAACCCAATGCTACACATCTACTCTCTGTGCCTGAAACCACCACATCAGCACCTAACAAGCCCCCAACCATCAATTCCCCACAATACCCATAAAAAAAAATGAAAAAAGATCCACACAACAAAACACAAAAAAAAATAGTCATCCCCATAAGGAAGAACCAACGTCGAGCTACTTGCAACAAAAAAGAAAAATCATCAGTTTGAGTTTTTAAAAAAAGGCTCAAAAACTTTAAACCCCGATCTACGTCGATCTAGGTTATTTCTCACATAAAGGAGTCCGGATTTGTGCTTAAAAAATCAAAGGGAGTTTTTTTGGTGACATTTAGCCTTTTTTGATCATCGACGACCACAGACAACAACCGTCGCTGACGACTCAGGCTGCGACCTACGCGATGGTCTGGCAATGGATTCTGGCTAAGCCAGAGAGTTTTCTGAAGCTGGAAGATTTTTTTCTAAAAGGAAGATAAAATGAACCAAAAAAAAGTTGACTTTTATATAGAAAGCTAGAAGCAAAATGATGTCATTTTGCTTAAGAGAAGAATTTACACGTGGATCGGACCGACCCGAGATCCGCGTAACTGACCCACTAACCCACCTTTTTCACAATCTTGAACCAGTTCAATCAGATCGGACTAAATTATCAATGAATCGATTTGAACTAGTTTGAACCACCTCTGCTCCGAACCGTTAGAAGCAAAATGACGTCGTTTTGCTTAAGGGAAGAATTTACACGTGGATCGGATCGACCCGAGATCCGCGTAACTAACCCACTGACCCACCTTTTTCACAATCTTGAATCAGTTCAATCAAATCAAACTGAATTACCAATGAATCGGTTTGAACTATTTTGAACCACCTTTGCTCCGAACCATCAGAAATAAAACAAAATCGTTTTACTCAAGGGGAGAATCTGCACGTGGATCGGATCGACCTGAGATCCGTACAATTGACCCACTGACCCGTCTTTTTCACAATCCTGAATCGGTTCAATTAGATCGAATCGAATTGCCAATCAATCGGTTTGAACCAGTTTGAACCACCTTTGCTCTGAACCGTCAGACTAAACCAAATGATCGAACCGTTGATCAATCCGATTCAAGTAAAATATATTTTTTTATTTTTTGTATATATTATTTATATCATTTTCAACTTTATTATCATTGATATTTATGCGTGTTTTAAAACTTTTAGAATTTGTTGTAATAAATATTTGTTGTTTTACAATAATTAATAATAATAATAATAATAGTGATAATAATAATAATAATTCAAATGAATTTAAAACTGTTAATTCCTTTTAATGTCTTTAA
This sequence comes from Durio zibethinus, assembly GCF_002303985.1. The sequence continues at coordinate 20,014,036 of NW_019167838.1, read as the reverse complement.
TAATCCAAGTATTAAATAAATAATAATAAAAATATATAAAACAATTATAAAAATAAAAAAAAAATTTACCTAGATGTTGGAAGAAATATAATAATAATAATTTCGTCTAGATGTTGGAGAATTATAAAAAAATTAATAAATTAATTAATAATTTTATTAATAATAAAAAATAATAAATTTTTATAAAAAACATATGAATAATTTTAATTAATTTTTAAAAATCATAAAAATTGAACTTGCTTTGAAAGTCTGTTTAGATGTTAAAAATTTTTAGAGATGTTCGTAATTTCAAAATTCAGAATGAAACCCTAAACTCTCCAAACCCTAAAATTAAACCTTAAAACCTCTAAACCCTGAAATTGAGACCTAAAACCCGCAAAACCCCAAAACTAAATCCTAATCTTACAAACCCTAAAATCAAAACCTCAAACCTCAAATCGAAATCTTAAATCCTTCAAACCCTAAACCCTAAAATTTAAACCCTAAAATCGAAACCCTAAGTCCTTCAAACCTTAAAATCAAAACCCTAAATCCTCCAAACCCTAAAACTAAAACCCTAAACCCTAAACCCTAAAATCAAAACTCTAAACCTCTAAACCCAAAAATCAAAACCCTAAAATTTAATCCCCAAGTGCTTGAAACCTCAAACTTCCAAACCTCAAACCCTAAAATCAAAAACCTAAACCCTAGGATCTGAAACTTGAAACTCTAACCCTAAAATCCAAAATCCCAAACCTTAAAATCCAAAACCGTAAAATCTAAAATTCCAAATACCCTAAATTTGGTACGCATTCCCAGATCAATACCAAAAAATCATTCAAATCTTAAAACCTCGACCTAAACCTATACTCAAAACCTTTTCGAAACTTTAAGGATATGTGTTTAAATCTCAAGTGAAGTAATTTGTTCTCAAATACCGCCTAGATGATGGGGTATATAAAGAAATCTTATTCCATTAAGTTTTTCTCATGAGTCCTTAATTTGCTTTAATAATGTGGTTAATAATTGATAAATAAAAAAGGTATAATAATAAAATGAGATCTTAAATATGAATAGTCACATCTAAGCTTCGCCTAGATGTTAAGGAGTCAAGGTGGTTTCATTATGTTTAAGAATCCAATTTCAAATTTGCATTTCATTATCATACACAGCATTTATTGGTTTACATGCATTTATTTGTTACTATTTGCACTTGTTTGCATTTCTTTGTCTTTAATTTTTACTTGCTATCTGATAATACCATCATTTACTTTTTCACGTAAAATATTTTTTTATTTATTTATTTTTAAATTTGTAATATTATAAAATAAAATAAAAATAGCATTTCAAAGGGGATAATTCTCAATACTCTGCTTAGATGTTGAAGAGTCACCAACAATCATTTCTTGTAATGAGTGTTATTTTCATTTTAAGGGATATTGTATTAAATCTCAAGTGAAAAAAGTTATCTTAAATTCTACCTAGATGTTGAAGAATTTTAAGACAATTCTTTAACTTAAAGATTTTCTCAATATTTCTAAATAAAGAATTTTAGCAAAAAATATTTTTTTAATGAAGGAAATTAGTATTAAATTTCAAATGAAAACCATTTCATCCAATATAAAAAATAGTGCATGATTAAATGATATCGATTTATGGACGTTGTAGGTGTACTAATCCTTCCCCACATGTATCTGACTCTCGACCCAACCTGATTTTCGTAGACTAAAATTTATCTTTTTGATAAACTTTAAACCCGATTTTATAGTTTTATTAAAAAGATAAATTTTTGGATGGCCAATCACACCTAAAAAAGATTGGTGGTGACTCTTCTATTTTTTTCGATTTTAAAATTCTTTACGTCTGACAGTCCCAAACTATTATGACAAATACTCTTACTCAAATTAAATCATTTTTGTTGGTAGTCTATGATGAGTGAGGACCGGACTGCCTTACTAATATGTGATGGATGATGATGTAAGAAATAATTTAAAAACTTTTGGGGGTCAAAATCACTTAACTCAGCATATAATTTACACTTAAGAGGCCAACTCTAAGATAAGTTATTCCTACCTATTGATAGTATACCCCGAAACTAGGACACAAGAAGAAACAATTTGTGTGATATATTGCTTATCTAACCATTTTGTTTTTTTGATTTTGTACATTTGCATTTGCATGTCATGCATCATTTTCATTGTCATATGTAACATTGCATATCTACATCATTTTTATATTAGATTTCATCCATGAAAATGTACATTCCATTTGTGCATTAACATATCATGCATAAAGCATAGCATTTCTAATGACATAATTGTGGTGCAAGGTTCAAGGATAGCTCCACCAACCAAGAATCTCACACATTCAACTCACCACTACAACACAAGAGCTCGAGCCAGATAGATGGAATAAAAAATTTTTAACTGTCTCAAATGGATAGAGAAAGCTCAAGAGAAGCTTAAAGGGAAATTGAACAGGATTCTAAAGGCTTTGAATAAGTTGAACAAAGGGAAAAATGTCAAAGAAAATGCTAGCCAATAAGACCATTTGTTACAAGAGATGATCAACCATATATATCCTTATAATTTTGGGCCACAACAAGCCCAGTCTACTCAAGATGTACCACTCTAGCAATTTAAATATCCTATAGGGTATACATACTCCAGAATGCCATCAGTTTCAAATCTGAGGTAGTACCTGAGTTATGTAAATCCTACCTTTACTGAAAAGGTAGTAAAATCAGTACCAATCCTTAATTTAGATGATCTATAAGAGAAAGAGAAACTAAGGCCTAAGAAGAAAGAGACTTTAGAAGGATCAAAAGCTTCACAGAAGATGAACTTGTTAGAGAAAAGGTTACGAGTCATAGAGAGAATTGGTTTTTATGGTTCAGTAGATGCTGCTGGGCTCTATTTAGTCCCAAATATGATTATTCTTCTAAAGTTCAAAGTGTAAGAGTTTAAAAAATATAATGGTACAAAATGTCTGAAGATTCTCATTACTATGTACTATCAAAAAATGACTGTCTATGCTAATAATAAAAAGCTATTAATGTATATTTTTTAAGATAACCTTATAAGCTCTACTGTTAGATGACATGTTCGGTTAGATAGGATCCACATTCATTCTTAGAGTGATATGGTTTATGACTTTATTAATCAGTATCAATATATTATAAACTTAGCTCCTGATCGCTTATTTTTACAAAATATAGAAAAAAATGATTGAATCATTCAAAGAATATGCCCAAAGATAGAGGGATGTAACTTTTCAAATACAACCTCTTCTAACTAAAAAAGAGATCACAATATTATTTATCAGCACTTTAAAATCTTTCTATTATGAAAAAATGATAATGAATGCAACAACAAATTTTAGTAACATGGTGATCTCAGGTGAAATCATTGAGAATGTCATTAAAAATGATAAGTTAAAAGAAGGAAAAATTAAGAAAGCGCTAAAAAAGAAAGAGACGAAAGCTTAAACCTTGAGCTTAGACAGATAGGTAAGGGGATATCAGCCCTATCCACCACAAGGTTATTCTTTATACTATCTTGTAGTAAACTATATCTCACCATACTCATACCAGCCTTCTATACAACCATCTTACCCATTAACTTATCAATCTGTTCTCATATACAGTCTTAACATTCAATCGCTCATAAAACCTCAATTTATTCTGCTAACCTAACAAGTGGTTCACGATAGCTACAAACTCCCTGAAAAAAATTCATCGATCCAATCCCCATGACTTATATGAAGTTATACCGAGAGCTTTATAACAACCACTTCATTACCCCCAATCATCTAGACCCACTCAAGCCACTCTATCTTAAGTGGTATGATCCTACAGCCTATTGTGACTACCACTATAGAATTGTTGGTTATTTCATGAAAAATTACATTGCCCTAAAGCATAAGGTGCAATGATTGATCAATGATGGAATGACAAACTTTGATCAATGAGGGATAACAACACCTAATGTTAATGGTAATCCATTGCCTAATTACAATATCAATGCTTTGAGTGAAAATCAAGAATGAGTGTGATTTAAAAAATTGTAACGAATTAGAGGGTCAGATATCAATAAAAATCCTTCATTTGATCGCATTATGGCATAATTTTGGAAAGAAAAATGATGTTAAGGCTGGGTTTTCTTTTAAAGTAATGTTAGAAATTCTTTTATGTAATAAGATTTCATTTTTATCATTTCAATAAAAGGTAAAGATGATGCATTTCATTACATTTTCTCTTTCATCCAACCACTATTTCGTGTTTTGTTATTTGTCTAATCTTTTTATTTTCATTCTCAATGATGAATGTTTAGACAATAACAATAATAATTTTAGGATTTAATTTTGAAAACTCATTCACATTGATAAAGTTCAATCTGATGAGACTATCTAAGCAAAAGAAGCTAACTACTAGTAGATGTAAAATTAATATATCTTAAAGATGTGTAATTTTTTATAAAGATCCATGGGTTTGTTTTTATTTAATAGATGATCTTCAAAGAAAGCATTTATGTTTAGATAAAAAATGGCTATCTTTCTTTTATCATTCAAAAAATCATTCATTACTACACTTTTAAGCCTATAATGATTTCTTTTTCTAAAGAACCCCGATCAAAAATCACCCTCCACATTGGGGGATAGTTTTTTTTTTTTTTTAAATGGAAAAAAGATCATAAAAGGTCTTAAAGATGGAAAGTAAAAATAAAATAAAATAAAATAAAGAAAGAAAAGAAAAATCAATGCCACACATGATTAAGGACAAAGTAATGAGAATCTTTTTGTGAGGGATAAGATAAATAAAAAGAGGAAAAAGTATTAAAATGAAATGGAATGGTGTAAAATGCCAAGTTGTATCAAATGATGAAAAATGATCCTTTGGTTTTGAACCTTTCAAACACATATTTTCAGCCTATTTTCATGACCCTTCACCATGGCCTATGTTATAACCTTTAAAAGTCAATTTTGATCAAGTGTGAATGCTCAAATTAAATGATTATATATTGGGCTAAGGTATGGTTATGATGGAATAATGGAATCATGCTACATTATTCTAAAGATTGATGTGTGAGAGATATCACTAATGGATGAAAAAAAATAAAAAAATAAAAAATGAAAAAAGAAAAAAAAAGGGAAAAATGAAAAAAAGATAAAAGGAAGACTCAAATTGAAAACCTAAAAGGGTGATTTGGGTAGAAAAATTTTTGAGTTGAGAGTTGGATAAATAGTTCGCATGGATGAAAGGTTAAAGACATCTGAAGATCTCTCAAAGCTGAAGTAAAGTTCAATAAGCTCAAAATGACTTCAAAAGTCAATGGAATAAGTTTTTTAGAAAAAATTCAAGATTAATGTTAAGAATTGTCTAAGTATTCATTATTTGGACATTGAGATACCATTCAATACCATCTTTATTGATATGCTTTGAATTTGTTCTTTTGACCATTTGTTTTTGTACTCGCTTTTCATTGATTACCCTTTTCTCAATTCACATTATGCTATCTTATTCTTGTATTCCCATAATAAATCGAGAATGTATAAATGCATTATATTTGTCATGATTTGAAAAACTAATGAATGAATGGTAATGTGCATTAAAGATTCTTACATTCTTTTAAAAAAAAATTCCAAGATGATAGTGGGTAAAAAAATAAAAAGATTGTAGAAACCTGAAAAGATGATTTGGAAGGACACATGGTGTGACTAAATGAATATGGTGATGGATTGATCGACATAACTTGTGAGATGTGATCAAATGATGAAACTAATATGGATCAGTAGACGAAACATATGGCTAGTGCTGAGAAGCTTATGAATAGTGATCAAGTAATGAACCTAATGTGGAATAGTTGATAAAATTGAATCTAAAATGGCTAATGCTGAGAAGCTAAAAGAGAAAAAAATGAGATGATGGAGTCTTGAGATCCATATTACTACAATTAATTAGAATTTTATGACATCTGTATTACATGTATTACATTTGCATTGTAAGTTGGAATAATACATATACGTAACTTGGTTTGGACATGCATTAGCCAGCAAACATTTAAAGTATAATATATGGCACCTGCATTATTGTGAGAATCCAGATTGTTACATTTCCATCATTGATCATGACATTCATTACATATTAAGTTTTGATTTTGATAAAAGTTTGAAAGTCATCTAGAAAGGAAATTTTGAATATTTTGATGAAGTCTTTTAAGACAGGATTGTGAATCTTCAAATAGGAATCTTTGAGTTTTCAAATAAGAATTTTTGAATTTTAAATGAGAATATTTGAGATGTGAAACCTTGAAATTTATCGGATGTGAATCTTCAAATTTAAATGAGAATCTTAAAGAAGAACTCAAATGAAAACTTTTGAGGTTTTAGATGTGAAACTCTAAGATTTATTGAATGTGAACCTTTGAACTTAAATGAGTAGCTTTGAACTTTTGGATGTGAATCTTCAAATTTTGAATGAAAAGCTTTAAACTTTTTGGATGTAAACCCCAAATTTGTCAAATGTGAACCTTTGAATTCGAATGAGAAGCTTTGAACTCTTAGATGTGAATCTTTAAATTTTTGAATGAGAACCTTTGAACTTAGATGTGAAACTCTAAGATTTATCAAATGTAAACCTTTAAACTTGAATGCGAAGCTTTAAATTTTTAAGTGAAAACCTTTGAACTTAGATATGAAACTTTAAGATTTATTGAATGTGAATCTTTGAACTCAAATAAAGAGTTTTGAAAATTTAGGATGAAATCCTAAAGGTTTTAAGTGAGAAATTTTTGAATTAAAATCTTTGACATTTGGGAAGTGAATCCCTAAAGTTTTTAACTTTTGGGTATGAAACACCAGAATTCGAATGTGAATCTTCAAAATTCAAATCTTTAAATGTTGGATGTAAGTCTTGTCATTTGCATGTGAATCCCTGATCAAATTTTAGTGAGTTCTTACGAAGTTGAAAAGTTCTTGCAAATAAAAAAATTCTTGTGAATCTTTGAATTGTGAATGTTTGAATTTCAAACTCAAATTGTGAATTTTTGAGTTTTCATTACAAATTTCATTAGACATGATCTATGACTTCTCTAGATATGATTGTCGATGAATTGTATTTATCTTTTTTAAAAGTTGTTAAACTTCTGATTAGAGGAGCCTTATTTATTTTTTCTATGGTTGTTGAGCCTCTGGTTAGAGGAGCCTTTATTTTTCAAAGTTGTTGAGCCTTTGTTTGGAAGAGCCTTTTATTTTCCAAAAGTCATTGAGCATTTGATTAGAGGAACCTTGTTTATTTTTCAAAGTCATTGAGCCTCTGTTTAGAAAAGCCTTTATTTTTTAAAGTCGGTGAGCCTCTGATTAGAAGAGCCTTATTTATTTTTCAAAGTTGTGGAGCCTCTGATTATAGGAGCATTATTTATTTTTCGAAGTTGTTAAGCATCTAATTAGAGGAGCATTATTTATTTTTCAAAAGTTGTTGAGCCTCTAATTAGAGAAGCTTTTATTTTTCAAAGTCGTTGAACCTTTGTTTAGAGAAGCTTTATTTAATTTTTTAAAAGTTGTGAGGAGCCTTTACTTAGGGGAATTTTGTGTCATTTAGCAAGTTTGAGTGTCTGATTATTAAAAAACAAAAAAATTTTGGGATGACTATCTGGATAAAAAGGGTGTCTATGCTTTGCATAATTCCTGTTGCATAAAAAATATGCGAAGAAGGACAACTATAAACACTCCAATCTGTCCAGGGTTCTATTCAATTCGGTTTCTGTTAAAAAATAAATAAATAAATAAAATGAAAATTTTTTTTGGCAAGTTGAATTTATGTGAAACTGTGTATGTGAAGAGTTTAAATTGGATTTAAAGATTGAAATTAAAATTAAAAAAGAATTAAATTTTATTCGAATATAGGATTCTTTTAATTAAAACCCTATAAATAAATGCTCTCATAGACACACAAAAACACATAAAGGAATAGATAAAAATATACACATGATTAGAGAGAGGCAGATCATACAAAAAAGTAAAAAATGGTCAAAAAATATTTTAAAGATTTTTTTAGTTTAAAGAAAGGATTTTTTTTGAAAAATCTAAAAAATTCTCAAATTTTGACAAAAATTTCCAGTTTTTAATGAATTTTGTCGACGTTGGTTGAATTTTTCGGTGAACTTTTCGGCACCGGTTGAATTTTTTGGCAAGCATCCCAAAATTCGATTAAAGATTTTGGTAAGCTTGAATTTTTCGATAAACATCCGACAAATCAACATAGATTCTGGTGCTTATTTCCAAAATCTGGTGAAAGATTCAACTAGAGTTCATTCATTCTAGAGAGAGAAAAATGAGAGAAGAAAGAAGGGGAAGGAGATCTGACGAAAAAAGATTGAATTAGGCCTTTTATACCCGATCTAAAATGACATCATTTTTGCCTTAAACGGTTCCGGGATCCGTGTGTTTTTATTCGACCAACTCGACCCAAGCGCAATCCACTTCTGTCGACTCAAGTTTCGGCCGGTTCCTGTAACTAAGCCAAACCAAGCCAAGCCTCTAAGCTAAGTCGTTAAGTCACTTTCTGTGCCTGAAACTGAGCTGTGCCAAGCCACTCCAATCAAATTGTTTCTATTTTTTTTGTATTTTTATTTATTTTATTTAGTTAATTATTTATGTGTTTGTTTATTTTTAAGGTTTTTTTTTGCATGGTTAAATTTAGAAAAAAAATAAAAAATATAAAAATAAAATATGTTTTAAGAATAAATAATAAATATCCAATGATGAAATTTTTAAAAATTTTAAATGGTAAATTTCTATAAAATTCTTAAGTGAGAAATTTTTTCTAAATTTATCCCAAATTGTGGAATGATTTAGATTAAATTTAAATAACAATAATTAATATTTATTTTCAAACAAAAAAATAAAAAATAAAAAAATTTTTGTTGAAAATATTTGATAATTATATAATGATGAGATTCTTAAAAATTTCAAATGGTAAATTTTTTAAGAAATCTCTAGGTGAAAATTTTCTTTAAATTTGTCCCAAATTGTGAAAAATTTTAAATGAAATTTTAAGGAAAATAATTGTCATATATTTTTTTTTAAAAAAAAAAGAGAAATAAAAAAAATTTTAAATAAGCCCAAATGGTGGAGAATTTAGAAATTCAAAAAAATAAAAAAAATATTTTTAATTTGGCCTAAATGGTGGAATAATTAGATATATTTTCACAAAAAAAAACTCAAAATAAAAAATATAAATGATCAAAAATAAAAATAATTAAACTTTTTTTTCGATAACGAAGCCTCTTCAAAAAAATAAATAAAATTCTTGAATACTCTTGGGTTAAGAAAATATTTTAAAGAATTTTACTAGATTGATGGAGAGTCTTATAAATTATTTTCAATATTTGAATATTAAATTTTAAAGCCATTAGAATCAAGATTTTAGGATAAATTTAAAATAAAATGGTACCATCTGTTAGATGGCATGTAGGAATGCTATAACATTTCTCATATTAACTGAACTTTTAAATCTTGTTCTAGTTAGTAAAACTGAATTTATTCTTTTAAGAATTTTTAGTCAAGTTTAAGAGCTCTTTAAATGAGTAGATTCTTTAAATGATCAATCACACTTGTTAAAAAAGATTGGTGACGACTCATTTATTAAGTTTAACTATAAATTTTTAGATATATATATATTATGACAATTATTTATATGACAAATTTTAATCTTATTAAAAATAAAATTTTAACTCAATTCCAATTAAGAATTAGATATGAACTCATATTTAGCAAAAAAATTTTAATTTAATTCTAATTAAAAGATTTAAATGCATGACTGATGAGTTAGTTATAAAAATTTATTTAGTTCAAAAAATGAGATTGATTTTAAATTACATTCGATGCTTAAGATAAAATTAATTATTATATAATAAAATCAAGTATTATTAAGGTAAAATTCAAATTATATGAAATATTGATATATCATAAAAATGTGCGATATTTTATCTTCAATTTCTTAATAATTAAAACATTTTTAAAACAAATAAAAGTTTTAATTTCGAACAGGATAATTTCCCTTCCATGTGTGCAAAAAATTAGAGATTTGAGTTTTTTTGGAATTATATAGGGACAGGCATGTGCAAATACAAAATTTGACATAAGATAAAGGTACCACTATTTTGATTGGTGGAGATTTGGACAGAACATAACTTAAAGATTAGACACGTCATCCAACGTGGCAATTGCCTTCCCCAGGGAAAAAAATCACCCACACAAAGGGAAAAAAATCGCCATCTCTTATGTGATCTTAGCTGATCATCCTCGATTCATCCATGGCTGTCTCTGCACCATCTCCAGTCGCTTACCTTGGCGGAACCCAACATGCCAACTTTCTTTCCACTAAGCAGCCTCGATTCAACCCCTTCTTTCCAGCCAAAAAACCAGTAACAATCGTCTCCATGGCTTCCAAAAAGAAGGTATTTTAAGTACATGTTTGGTTCCCAAGAAAAAATCAAAACCGTTAATATATTGATGGGTTTTTTCAGGTTGTTTAATTTGTTATTATTGCAGGTAAACAAGTTCGATCCCAACTGGGAAAAGCAATGGTTTGGACCAGGGATCTTCTACGAAGGAAGTGAAGAAGTAGAAGTGGACGTGTTCAAGAAACTTGAGGAGAAGAAGGTTCTAAGCAACGTAGAAAAGGCGGGTCTGTTGTCAAAGGCAGAGGAGCTTGGCTTCACCCTTTCATCGATAGAGAAACTTGGTGTTTTTTCCAAAGCTGAGGAGTTAGGATTGCTCAGCTTGTTGGAGAAGACGGCCAGCGTTTCTCCTTCCACGCTGGCTTCGGCGGCACTGCCAACGTTAGTGGCGGCTGTAGCGGCAATAGTAATTATACCCGATGACTCGGTGGGGCTGGTGGCGGTGCAAGTGGTGTTGGCTGGGGCACTTGCTGTCGGTGCTGCTGGCTTGTTTGTGGGGTCTGTTGTATTGGGTGGTCTACAAGAAGCTGATTAATGTCCACTTTTTTTTTCTTTTGTATTTTTATATGTGTATTTTTTTTCTTTCATTGCTGTTACTACTAATTTTTGAGGTAGGTTTTAAGTTTTGGTGAATGTGATAAGTTTTTTCTAGCAATTTTTTGATGATAGCTGATGGATGATGCCGGTGGAAACCAAAGAGAAATATCAGCAAAAAGTCTTATATCCAATTGGAATAAAAAATTTTTTTTATACAATCATAATTCCTAATCATCATAAATGAAAGAGTAGGAAATCCCAATTGAACAAATAAAAGAGTAGGAAACAGCTGACCCTTGAAAACCAAAACCAGCAAAATTGCCGGAACAGTAGGCTCGATGAGTGCTGTTTGTTCTCATACGAGGCAAACTCCCTGAAACCCAAAAGAGTTTGCCGATTGGAATTTCCTGCTGTTACTTGTTTCGTCATTTTCAATGCTCCTTCCATGTTGCTTACACGCTTATTTTCTATGTTCCTAGGTAAACTCAGCAGTTGTTCATTTTATGGAATCTTGGGTGGTTCTTTTTCTCTTCTTTCACCTTGCAAATATGTTGTTTTCTCGCATCATTTGTTGTCAGTATAGTAAGCACATGCAAGTTAGTGTTTCAATTATGATGAACTGTTTGGTTGCCTAGAAAGTAAGGAACAACAACTTTTAACTAACCAGGGGGACATGAAAAACCAGGACCACAACCCATTTCTATGTCTTATTTGAGTGGAAGAATTCATTCATTCCAATATTTTCATATTTTCCAAACTTCAGATGCTCAACTTAGCTTCAGATCAATCAAGCAGGGAGTGGGCTGAGATTGCCCTTTTGTTTCTATGTTTTAATTACATATATAGTAACATCAAATTAAAAAAAAAAAACGTTTGATGAGTTGTGCACTCTGACAAATTTGTGGCAAATTCTTTACTCCATTTATTAGCTGATTGAATTGTACAGAGTGAAAGGTAACATCCATGGCTGTTGAAATGACATTAATCTCCAGATATTTAGGTTGTTCAAAATTTTGCCACCATTGCTTTTAGATTGTGTCATTGCCAATGTGAACAGATGAAGTTAATAACTCTTAAGCATTTATAACTTTTCATGCAGGAGATTTTGAACTGGAAATGGTTCCAAATTTCACTAGCTATGCTCATGCAGTCATGCTCTGATTCAACCGCATGAAGATTAGTAGTATTACATGCGTGATTCTAGTACTAATAGTTACAAGTAGAAAAGACTATCAGGGATGGGATGGGAGAAAAGCCCTAATATGGTGACAACATGACATGCTTGGCCTAGATGGAGCTTTGAAGACTCAATTCAAATGATCTCAAGCTGATGAATTTGGTTGACTTCAACTAGTAGGCATTTGAACCTTTTAAAGTTTAAATCTTTGATTAATCAGCCAAGCTTGTTGTTCTATACTTGTAGCGGTTTGCCCAGAAGAGATAATGGAAGAAATTTAGACTGCTAAGTATGCACATCAACCAGCAAAAGCTCTCTAGGTGGTAGTGATTCAAGTTGCTACCAGAAAGCCATGGTGTGTGTCGAAAGGTGCTGGTAATATTGTTGACAATTGATATAAGCACTGAGCTGAAATAGTATCCCATGGCAAGTGAAGCCCAAGAGAGGGAAGTGGCCAAAGATCTCATGCTTGTTGGGGCCTCTGTGAAGAAGAATTCCATCATGCCAGCTAAGGTGAAAAGATCAGCTGATCCAAGAAACAAGTATTGGAGAGCTATCCAAAGGAATGTGATTGGTAGAGAATCAGCAGAATTAAGTAGCCCCAACTCGACTGCTACCTTTTTTCTCTTTATTTCCACTAGAGCAGCCACAGCCATTGCAATAATAGATAGAACCAGCCCCGCTCCTATTCTCTGGAGATGAGTAATTCCCATTTCAGTCTTGGTTACTTTTCTAAAAAATGGAATGATGACATGGTTATAGGTTGATGCAAGGATCATCATGAAGATGACAGGGAAAACAGGTAGAGAAGCCGGTGGAACCTTTAAAGAGCCAATCTTACTGTTCATGGTGGCTGCTTGTTGGACAGAAAAGGAGGAAAGCTGAGCAAGGCAGCAGTTTAGCATTATGGTGCACATGAAAATTGGGATTATGCGTAGCACTACCTTGACCTCTTCTACTTGCTTTACCGTACATTGTAACATTTGGTTGACTGGTTTTCCTGCGATTGCTTTGTTTAGGAACTTGAGGTCTTCTGTAAGAGTTTGAATAGGGACCTTTACCTTGGTATTACGTTCTTCTCCTTCACTGGATTCCACACTGTAGGATGATGGGCATGTCTCCATGCCCATGACTGCATTGCTTGGATTCTTAGACTTGCAGTTGTAAATTGCTGCAGCTAGAACCTGCAGGACATGAATGAAAAAGGATTACTTGGTCAACTTGCAATGTTTTTTGTAGTCTTATTCGTTTGAGTTCTACCTTAAACATTGTGGTAATAGGGCTGCCTGCTGGAATCTTTATCCTGTAAATAGGAGAGCCAAGGAGAAAAACTGGGATGGAGGTAAGTATCGTTGCAGTAGCAATCCCGAAACCCCATTGCCAGCCTTTGTTGTCTTCAATCCACACCACAAAAGTTACTGCAACTAAAGCTCCACAAGAGAGGCAGAACACATAGTAATTGAAGAACGATGTTCTCTGCTTCCTCCCTTGTGGGGTGGTCTCATCGAATTGCTCAGCCCCATGAGGGGGAAGTGAGCCTTTTATTCCACCAACACCTAAGGCCACCAGATAAAGGCCAGTAAATAACATGGCTGCTTTGTGGGCATTAACTTTCTGGCATGGAATTTCGGTGCTAGCTAAAGCACAAGTTGGTGGCTTGAATGAAGGTATGTGAGCTTGCACTGTGAGTATTAACAGGCCCTGTTTAATGATTATAATTTGTTAAAGAACATGTAGAAGCTAAGTTAATGATATCTCAGAAAACAAAAAAAGTTCTAGCATTTGATTACATATCTATAAACTAGGGTAAATGGAGTTTTGATGGGCATCATGTTCTTTTGGTCACACTACAGTTATTTGTGAAGATAGGGAGGCTTGTATGTAGGCACATAATTTTTTTCGCTAGTAGCATTATTTAACACCTGTGTTTAATCAAGTTATCACATTGATTGAATTGAAGTGGACTCATAGATGGGGAAATTTTTTTTCTTCCACCAATCAAATTTCACCAAGAGCCAGGCAGATCAATTGGTGGGACCTAGCCAGGCCATGAAATGTAATTGTAGAATGCTAGTGCAGGCCAAATTAACACTTTCAATCTTTATCTTTCCCCCTTCCCCGCCCCTCATGTTCATCTATCATTATTGGCTGGTCTTGCTGGTGATGGAGTCATATTGTTCTCGTTGATAATGTGTTACTAGCAAGTGGGGACATCTTCAAGTGGGCCTGTAGTAGTACCGTATCCCTCGTGTAGTTAACTACACACAGCAGTATTGTTCACACATGCTTCTAGGTGGACAGTGGCTGGATCATTGTATCCTGCTTGAAATAACCAACAGAGATTTTGTGGTGATTTCCACAACTGTGTTCTACACCCTACCTAACAAAGGGGACCTGAGAAAGCCAATTAGGTGCTCTCTTGACCAACTTGTACTCCGGCATGTGACAGCTTTTGTGCTATTTAATTCTCAGATTTCAATTTTTGGCATGTTTATTGCTGGTCATCTCATAACTGTAGGTTGTGGCAGGTGCTTATCAGGTCGAAACCTGTGGTGATTCAGTTTAAAAATGGCATGCTGCTTGTATGTGAAACTTTCAAAAAGGAAACTAATATAAAGTGCCAGGGTTTAACTTTACTATTAGATTCTTACCACAAATTCTATTGCAGCACTTGTCAAATAGAGGCGATAGGTGGTGAAGAAAGCATTCGCCAAAAAGCCACCAAGGAGAGCAAGGAGGAAGGCCGTTCCCATGAAATTGGTTACGATTTTTGCAGAGCTTGATGGAGAGTAGTGCATGAACTTTGAAAGGTATAGCACAAGGTTGCTTGCATTGGCCAGGAAAGCTAGATTCTCCAGTATCTCCACCACTAAGGTTTAACAAGATCACATAAGTAAGTCTTGTGTTCTTTAATTGCAGTATTAATATTAATATAAGATAATACAGCATATGCTGAACCCCTGTAACATAAAAGTTTCTTTCATCTTGTTGAATTTACAATATTTAAAATGTTTTTTCAGCAACAACCAAGTTCTGGATTTTTTTTATGACCCTGGAAGCATATAAAAGCAATACAGATAATGTGCTTTTAGTAATTAAAGCATACTACTAACCCAAGACAAAGGAGGCTGCAAGCATGCCACCATGATCGCCTCTCATGGCAGGCCTATTCCTCCAATCTAAATAGCCTTCGCATTTGTTTAACTGTTGTCTTTCTTCCTACAACAATGAAACAAGATCTAAATTAGATAAAAGTGGGGAAGCCAGGAGATAAAAGAAGAAATGGAATAAGAACCTATGATCAAGAATCCCACCATAGCAACTTTTATTATTATACAGAATATTTTAAAACTTGATAAAGAGTTCCTTGAATAAAAGGTAGTAGAGTTGTGAGTCATATATATAGACTGCAAAATATGTGGTCCAAACCTCAGAGAAATGTCTAGACGGGGTGATAATGACTATTCATATCCTCCTACATTGTCAATGTTGACAGTTTCTATTAATGAGACAGTAGATTGAAGGAGAAAGAGTGAGGAAGTAGTGGAGGTGTATACTTATCTATGATTACTTGGTTATAGTGAATCACACAGGAATTGAGGATAAAAATGAGAAGCAGAGTAGATTAGGAATTAAGACCTCCTGTGTGCACACTTGTTATGATTCAAACAGCTATGTTTTCCATTTTAGATCAGATTGTGTTATCACAGATTATTTGAACCTCTGTATACAGGTGTAAGAAGATGATTTTCTAGTAGATATTACTTGCAAAATGGAACCAGATGTGGTCTTAGATGATTGCCTGGCCAAACGTGCAGTATTGTGCTTGCCCGACGTATTTAACTTATGAAGGATGGCTATCAGAAAATGAGATAAATAAAAGAAACAAGTGGACTAGATTAAAGGAGGACGTAGTGGTATGATGTTGTTCTTGAAGGTGAAGTTAAGATCCTTTCTTTTTGGACATGACCCACAGCCACACTCACACCAACAATCACTCACGCTTCTAGTGGTAATGCTACTGTGTCTTAAAGCTAATCTTGAGAGATTAGTGCTTTTTCTACTAGAATTATCTATGTATTACCCTATTTTGGCTTTCCTACGTAGATAAATACACGCTTTTTCTCATATACTATATACAAGAAGTTGTTCCTGATTGGTTGGGTTAGGCTGCATGAATTCTAGTTTGGCCAAAAGCCATCTGATGTTGTATCACCGTCTATACATGTGATTTTTGTCTGCTTATGTTGTACTAGTGTTTTCAGCTTCAATCGTATCGCTTCTCACATGTCACAACAAGAGCCATCTTTAGAGTGTCCTATCGGTTCCATGGTGTTACTTTTTTCACCGGTTTTCCTTCCTAGGCCACCTCAAATTCCTTGCTTCCTTGTTCAGCTGATTACGTGGAGACATGCGGTTTGGAGATATCCAAATTGGGTGGCTTACAGCCTGTAGGATTGGTACCATACTTCCTAGCATTTACTTCAATGCATTGCCACCCTTCAAATAAAGAAACTGATAGCAAGGGATGATTGGTAAATTAGGCATTTTAGGCAACAATAAAGTCAATGAAATTACAGGGTGAGAAATCGAAAACCACTAAATGAGATGTATGTTTTATCTGATTAGAAATCATTTCGGAAAGTGATGGTTAGATTAATTTAAGTAATTAACTACTCATCTTTGGCATAATGTGGTGTCATCAAACTAGGATATTTCAACAATTTATGAATAACACATGTAGAGCATGATAATAAATGGTAGAAGTGAATGGATAACTAAGATCAGTTTTTGTTGTTAAAGGAATTGGGATGACAGAAAATTCCCACATTACGCCAGTAGCTCATCATATGAAAAGCTCATTTAAAGGATAAAACAATACTCTCCACATCTTGCCACTGCCTTTCCTCTTTCCCTTCTTTTTATTTGATTCAGTGCATTTTCAGCCGAAAGAAAGGTGAATATAGTGCCTCTTTATTTCAGCTTCAAAGCATTTTAGATTCTGATTCTCCTAAAATTTGTTGGTTGCTGTTTCATCTCATCCAGATATACTTCTGGATGGAATACTAGTCTCATCAGCACAGAATATATTGAGTCTTTTAACACTGTATATGATCACTTATGTAAGTTTTGTTTTAGGCAAAGAAAATGGAAAACAGCAACATGAATTGCTTCGAGTTGTGGAAATTGAAATAGTGCTCTAACACAGGACAACCAATGAGGCCAACATAAATCAAAATGCCTTGAATGTTGCGACACGAATAATTGCAAGACTGAAATACGTGGAAAGAAGCTAGAGGTTCAAATCTTGCAAATGTTTGGCCAACATAAAAAGATTGAAAGAGATGGCAGGAGTTGCCTTTAGGCATAGTGCCGTTTGCCTTGGGTTGGGAATTGGAATCACAACACTCACCAAAAACACAGGTAAATGAGTGTTGAGCCTCATGTGGTGGATGGAATGCCTGTTACGGGAAATTTAACTACCCACTCATCTTTCCTTTTCACAAATTGAAATTTTAGACATAACTTTAGACACTATAGGGAAAAAGATATAAAAGCTACCAAGTTTAAAATTTTGATAAAAATCATATATATGAATTTAATAAAAATTAAAATATATATTTTATATTTAATGAATTAACACAAATATAATAATTTTTATATTTTATATATATTTTATACAAAATATATATAATACGAATAAACAAATTATCGAAACTTCACTCCTATGAGTAGTGCTGGTGATGGTGGTGGTTCACTACTGTCATGTTGTGGGCCTGCTCAAACACAGTTCCGGACTTTTCTGGTGCTATTCCAAGACAAACTTTGAAAAGTGAGTTGATCACCGTTATATCGGGGTTTAGGGTTTCGTTTGAAATCTAGACAAAATCTCAACAGTTAAATTTTAAGATTTTACTTTGGAGTTTCGGTTCAAACTTATGATATATTTGGATAAATATTAATAAAAAAATATTTTTTTAAAAAAAATATATATATATATCTCTTATTTGAATAATTAAAATTAATAAAAAAATTCTAATAACCATTATTTGGATAAAAAAATAAAAAAAATGATTTATTATAACAAATTTTTTCAATTATAATTTTTTATTACTTGTAATTTTAGAACATTCCTCTCTAAAAATACTCAATTATTGTTTCATTTCTTTGTTTATCCACCTATACAACAAAACATTAACAATAATTATTATTATCATAAAAATATATACAATAACACTTGTACGAAAAAAAAAAATATTAAAACAAAATTTAATTAGAGAATTTGAGATATGAGGCATTTAATAATAAATCATACGTACTACAAATAATAATACTAATATTTTTTAATTACTCACATATATTAATTATTATAATACTAATATTTACTAATTAAGTTTGTGTGAAAAGCATACTAATATGTTTATAATCATAATCAAGTTAATTGGATCTCAATAAAACATTTTCATTTTCTCACTTTTCTTTCTATAATGTCTTGAAATTACCGACATCTCAAATTATAATATAGTATGTATAAAAATAAAAAATTTTAAGCTAATTTGACATTTCATAAATTTAAAAAATATGTCTATTCATATTCAATCATTTATAAAAATTAAATAAATAAAAATTATAAAAAAAATTTTATATTTAAAAAGACATGTGAAAATTACTTGAAAAAAGAGATAACTTTAAAAACTTATAGGAAGGGTTAGGTTTTTTTTGCTAAACTTTGGTATTAATAAAAATATGGATATTACAATCTTTTTATAAAAATAAAATTTTTTTAATTTTTATTTCCTTAATTTTTTTTTTCAAATTAAGATATTAAAAAAGTAAAGACTATAAAAAACCAAGGGTTATTGAATTTTTACATTTTTTTTCTTTTAAATTAAAAATTTATCCAAACAAAAAAATTTTTTTTATTTCTATTACTTTCCTTTATTTTCTTTTTCTTTCATTTGCTTTCCCTCGATCTAAATGTACAGTTAGAATAAACAACGTAGCGTTTATTGGATGAAAGAAGATTACTTCTTTTTTTGTAGTCTAAAACAAATAAAAGAAAAAAAAACCATTTATTTCCAGCGAGTACACATTTATGGCAGGTGGGTAATTTCTAGTTTGCACTTTCTTCTATTATTATTAAAGGGCATTGGGTTGCCGATTTTTAAATTTTGGGAGAAAATTTGATTTAAAAAAAAGTGATATTAAAAAAAATATGATTTTTAAATTTTTATTGATTTAAAAAAAATATAAGATTTTTAAATTTAGTTTATAGGAATAGAAAATTATTTAATAAAGTTTTTATTATATTATCTTTAATAATACATAAATAATATATTATTTTCATTAAAACTAAATAATTTTAAAAATAATTTTTTTTATATTTTCAATAAATATAATCTTATAATTTTAATTATTATCTTAACATTGATTGGCTTTACGTAAAAGAAACACGTAAATTGACTTTCATGATAAGATTGATGTGGGGATTGAAAGGGGTGATAAACTTCTTTCTCGGGTTTTTGTAAGTAGAGTTTTCGAAACAAATTTTATATATAATAATATTAAATAAATATATTTTAAATTTTATATGAAATAATATTAAGTAAAGATATTTTACTTTTTATTTTTTTATATTTTTAACAAAAATTGTGTTTTTTATTTTAGAAAAGTCAATTTTTTCAATAAAAACTATATTTTTATTCTAGAAACGTTGATTTTATTAAATTTTGAAAAAATTAATATTTTTAATAAAAATTACGTTTTTATCATAAAAATGTTGTTTTTATTAAATTTTAAAATATATATTTTTTATGTTTTTAATAGATATTGTGTTTTCTATCTTAGAAATGTTATTTTTATTAAATTTTAAAAAAAAAATTTTGTATTTTTAATAAAAACGGTGCTTTTATCTTAGAAACATCTTTAAATTTCATGGATTCTTAAATTTTAAATATAATTTGAAAATCATTTTTCTCTTAAATCACTTTCCCTTCCTTAATTACTATATTTTATCAATTACTACATTTCAATAATAAGAAATGTTATTGATATTAAAAATATAAATATTATTTTGTTATTAATTTTACGATAAATTATGTTTCATATATTACAAACGTAGCAATTCCAAAACTATAAAAAAAATTCAAAATTAAAAATTTTCACAATCAATTATGTTTTTCTTTTAAAAACATTATTTTTAATTAATTTTTTCATAATATATTGTAACATATAATTACATTTCTAACATAATAATGTTGTATAAATAAAAAAATTTTGAATTTATTTCAATTTTATTTTATATAAGAGCAACTACATTTATAATTATGAAATATTATTTTTCTAAGACTTTATAAATTGAAAATAAATATTTAAATTTATAAAAATTCAACACACATGATCATTGTTAAGTACCCAATCATATGACTTTGAATGTAACTTCACATGTTAAAATGGATATCAACTTATCATATAATTATATTAATTTTTAATAATAAAATAGATAATAAAAAAATATTTTTAAAAATAAGAATGTGATAAATTTTATATTCCGTCAAAAATCTATAAAAACCTCAAAAAGAATAGGGATTTTGACTCAGGGCTATCATTCTCATTTTCAACACTATTAAAAATTTTTAAAAACCTCAAAAATTAAATTCTGTTAACTAAATTAAAAAATAAAATTTTGATTAATAATTTTACTTTTTCTCGAAACAAACACCCCCGTATTGATTTCTCAAGGAAAGTGAACTTTTGATTTTTTTTTTTTTTTTTCTTTTGGATTTGTCATCCCACACCTACTTTGAACTCAACTTGGCGAAGGCTCAACCTGAGGGCTCCAAAAGCTCGCAGCCTACATGACTAGACTTTGGACCATTCGATGGTGCCTTATCGGTGCTAGAAGTTTAAGGTTTGGTTAAGATTATGAGTAGGGGAAAAATGAATAGAAAATAAATATTTATTTATATATATAATGAGTTTTAAAATATTATTTATTAAATTTAATAAATAAATAAATAATAAAATTTATTCATAAATTTTTTATCGAATGTTTATTTTATTTATATTTTTATATTATAAACAAATCAAATATAAATAATTTTTTATATCTCTAATTATTCGTTTAAATAATAAATTTTAAAATATTTTTTGTGATTATTTATTAAAATTAATTAATAAATAAAAATTAAATATATTTATGAATTATTAATTGTTTATATTCCTAACTATGGATTTAAGCTTTGCTAAATTTCATCCCTTAAGAAAAGCAGGTGAATTATTTGAATTTAATCCAAGTTATGATTCTTTTCTAATAAGTTAATTCTTTTCTAATTAGTTTGAAGAGAATCTTCTTTAATTTTAAGATACTCAAGCTACCATATTAATTTTTAGTAAACTCTCTTTCTAATCTATAATATAGTTTTGCTATTGAAAAATATGCTTTTGCACTTAGAGCCCGTTCGATGTCTCCATCTAATACGGTGGGGAGGTCACTTGTGCGGCACCGAAGTCCCAGTGGAAGCCAAAACATCATTAACACTTTCGGTTCATCCCCAAAAAAAAAAAAAAAGATTAATAATAATGTAGGAGTAGGACCTCCAATCATTATTTTTATTCTATCATTGAAAGATACTCGAAAATTCTATTATTGCGATAATATTTCAAAATCCCAAATCGAATGCTTATTTAGGTGATTTTTTTTTCTAACGAAAGAAATAATAACTAAGAATGGAGTACAATTGATAAAATATAAAGGATGTATACAAGAAGAGCACAAAAGAGACTACTGATCAGCAGTTCTAAACTCATTACTCTGATCAAAACTACATGTTAGAACAGATCAAGGAAGGGCAGGTAACCCATGATCTCTACTAAGGATTTTCTCTAAAAGAGGATGATGGTTGCCTTAGCCCTTACCCTAGCTACCTGTTCTGCACAGCCCCTTGATAGCTTAGAAAAATACCTAATCAGCTGCCTTTTAGGACAATCTTGGTTTCAGAAATCATATATGTTAGGGATAATTTTAGGTCTAAAGGTATTTTGCCTATTCTCTTTTAGTAAAGAAAGTTAGATTTTGGTCGATTTAATATGTTAAAATAATTTATAATATCAATATCATATTAATTTGATCATGTTATTGTTTATTTTTTTTTATTTTTGTCTATAAATAAAATCTTATAAATATTATTTAGACATCTAATTTATCTTTTATTTTTACTTTATTTTTTAAAATTTTTTAATTTTTACCTTTTGACTTAGGTGTTAGAGTGAAAACGTAAAAAACATCTTTTGCGTTTGCGCTTTAACCGTCCTCTTTTTCTCCAGCTATTTCAAGGTTTCACTTCGAAACCCAACGCCAATAATATGCAACATGTGAGAAATATCACTGATAATTGGCTTTAACTTCCAACTCCAACATTTAAGTTATGCGTAGTTAAAAATGAGAAAATAAGCAATGCAGTATTTAAATTTCTCAACTGTCTTATGGATTAGATTGATTCAAATATTTAAGAATTATATTCAAATGTTTTTTTAATATAAATTTAATTTAATTTATTCATGCAAATGTGATATGCAATAAACTTTAAATTTAAACTTCAATATTTATAATTTTTTTTATCTTCGTACAAAGATTTCCTCTATAAAAAAAGAAAAAATAGGAAATGTTCTTTTCCTACGTGAAAAAAGAAATGGAAATGCTCATTTACTTACCTACATTTACTAAGTCAATACCTGAAATTGCATCATTTTCATGCTACAGAAGGGAGCAGAAAACCAAACAGGGGGTAGTTTTGGTGGCTTTATAGCCATGAAAGTCTAGACCATCGTGCCACATTCTGTACCATAAGAGAACCGAGAAAAAAAATCATAGCAGGCTCATGCATTTTCTCCTTGTAGCAGATAGTCAATTTCTTACTATTATAATAGAAGAATAAACATTAATCGCCCATATGATGCATTGAATCTGCATTTTTAAGTGCTTTTCAATTGATTGGTTTCTTTAAAAATGAAAAAGTCGCAGTGATAAGCTCCACTTTTAATTTGTTTTATTTGAGGGAAGTTTCCATCAAAAAAAGAAATGGAGCTGATAAGAAGTGCAAAAAAATGTGTTGGCTACTAATAAAACTGTCATAATCCCGTTGTGCATGTATTTAGGCTCTACACTCCATCTTTGCTTTTGATTTGATTATCTTTTTAGTTTATGGTAATGATACAATTGATACCCATGCAATTTGCCTTTTTTTTTTTTTTTTCAATAATGCAATTGGCTTTTTTGGTTGAACGGTGAGAGATCCTTTTGGCTTCATTTAGCACTTTTTTTCTTGAGTAAGATATATATATAAAACAGGGCCAAACTGTGAAGTAAATAG
Organism: Durio zibethinus; assembly: GCF_002303985.1. The sequence goes on along the minus strand of NW_019167838.1, from coordinate 19,990,511 downwards.
GTTACAATGGTGTAAAAAATATTAAAACATTGAAAAAATTCTTAAATTTTACTATTTTAGTTCGATAAATTTTTATATTTTATTATATTTAAATAAATTTTTATTTTTTTATATATTTAAATAAACTTTTATTTCGAATCAAAGATTATATAAATTAAAGATTTATTTAAGTATAAATTAAAAATTAAATGTTTATTTATATATAAATTAAATATTAAAAATTTATTTGAATTCAAATAAAAAAGTAAAATTTATTTAAGTTCAAATGAAAAGTTAAGATCTTATTTAACCGTAATAAAAATATAAAATCTTATGTAAATAAAAAAATAAAATATAGGGACTTTCTTGTTATTTTAACAAAAAAAATTTGGGAAGGGGAGAGGGCATGACCATGCTTGTCTTATGCATTCATCTCTATTTATTTTAATAGATTCATATATACAATACATTATGAATAATTAATTTTTTAATAATATAATTACATGATATAATTTAGATGAAAAATACATATTGAAAATATATAATAACAATTTTATACAAATTTTTTTTTAGTTTGGGCCAAGATTTCGTACAATCTTTTATGTTGTTACTATTTTTTTGTAGAAAAAAATTGTTACTAGTATTTTAATTCATGATAGAATAAAAATTTTATGAAAAGATTTACATGAAATTTGTCGAGAAAAATTCGTGAATATTTTATTAAAATCAATTAAAAAATTGATAAATTAAAAGTTATTATCATATAACTTAAATATGTAAAATTTGAAAAAAATTTAATAAATTTTGATATATTTTTAAATGGGTAAATATTTTAATAAAATTTTTACTATTAAATAAGTATTAATTAAATTTAATTATAAATAATATTTTTAATAATATTTTATATTAAATTCTGTTATTAAAATTTTATTAAATTACTTTTAATTAAAAAATTTCACCAACTTGATTTTAAAAAATTTATATAAGTTCTTCCAAATAATTTAGGAAGATTATTAATTATGGTTACTTTTCATTTGTGTTGGCGCTGGTATTGCATCGGGGGATCTCGAGAGAAAAAGAAATGGGGAAAGAATACAGAGAAGGAAGTTGGGCCAAGAGTGACATTGACGTGGGCCAATGGGAGCCGAACGTATAGGAAACTGAGCAGGGTGGGTGGTGGGGCAGAGCAGGAGCATTTCTCTACACTCTAGAGCCAGGGAGGGCAGGGGATGGTCGAGCCATCCGTACAAATTTGGGCTCAGCCACTCCGATTTCGAAAGCGACTGAATACAAACGATTCTTTTTTTTTTTTTTTTTCTCTCTTCTTTCTCTCCCCTTTGCCTCGTTGGCATCTATGCTTTCATTTTTAACCTTTTTTATACCCTCATTTACCGGATTACCCCCCAAACTTGTTTTTTTTTTTTAATAATTTAATTCATTATCAAAGTTACATCATTATTTAATATTTAATTTCAAATTAATAAATTAAGATAAAATTAAATTAATTTTACATATAATGCTACTTGAACTTAAATTTTAGATTTTAAATAAATTTGATAATTTATGTATATATATATTTATTAATTTATATTAAATATGAATAAAAAATAAAAATTATCTTATTATATTTCGTATCAATATATAATATATAAATTTTATTTTTTATTTTTTTCAAACCTATATAAAGTTTTTTTTTTAATTTTAAATTATATTTTTTATATTATTTTCGTATAATATTATTATATTTTATTTAAAAATTATCAATTTAATTTTAAAGTTCTTTTATAATTAATACAAAATGTCGTTGACATAAGAAAACTTTTTTACTATAATATTTTATAAGTTTTTTTTATAAATTTTTTAGTTTTCTTTTGAAAGCAATATGCATTGAATTTACATCCAAACTTTTATATATTTCATAAGATAAACCAAAATGGTTAACAATCCCTATTGCTTTTGCTATTTTCCATATGAATTCCATGTGTTTGCTTCAAATATAAAAATAAAGAGGTAATGGAAAGAAAGAAATAAAAGTTGCTATTCCCAAAGTTTTGGTGGCATTCTAAACTAGTATCTAGCAAAAATTAGAACAATGCAAAGTGAAGGGCCTTGGGGGTTGCAAAGAATTTTTTCATTTTAAGCATTTGCTTTGCTAGCAAAGCAGTTTTAGGAACTTTAAACAAAGATCAAATGACTCCTTATAATAAATAAAGGGTTCCTATATCTCACTTAGGGTGCCAAATTATGAAAACATCGTTTGTTGGAAATGGGTTTTAATTTAAAAAAATAAAATAAAAACCACGTTTTACAATGAGCGTATAATAAAAATGTATTGGATACGTATGAACCTTTTGATATTAAATAATGAAGAGGAGAAAAAGAACTTCTTTTTGCTAATTTTTTATGTTATGTTATGTATGATATTTCATATATTTTGACAAAAAAAGTTAGAATTAATATATATATATATATAGTATTTCAAAAGTTGTAATTATATTTTTTTGTTAATTTTTATATTACGTAATGAGAGTTATATATTTTTTAATTATTGTAAAATATAAATTTTTTTGTAAAATTATTTTAAAAGAAAACAATAAGAAAATTAACTTACTATTAATATTAATATTAATATTTATTATATTTCTTAATTTTAATTTTATTATAGATAAAAATTATAAGAATTCAAAACCCATAAAATCTCTTCAAATTACAAATTTACATCAAACAAATATTCAATTTTTTTAAAAATAAATCTAATTAAACCACAACTCACCATGTCTCAATCCAATCAAAATCCAATACATCATTATTTATCAAATCTAATAACTTATTTCACTTCTTTTTCAATTAACAGTTATTTGATAAATGAAAAACAATTTGATAGCTCACAATTTAATTGAGAGTTATCTTTATCTAGGGACAACTTTTATTTATGTTATTAATAAATTTATATGTAGAGAATGTATTAATAACCCCACAACGTTCTAGATACAGTATCAATTAATTTTATATTATATTAAAAGTGTCCTAGTTAAATGGTATATTATTCTTAATTAAATTTTATTAATTTAAATATTAAAAAATTTTAAAATTTTCTCTAATATTATGACAAAATTTTTAAAAAATTTTATCATCTTAAGAGTATTCAAAATTTTAATTCATCTAACAAATATTTTAAAATCTATTAAAAAAATCAAGTTTATTTATTTTTATTTTATCAACAAAGAATTTATTAAAAATAAATAATAATTTTTATTGAAATATTTCTAATTCTTTTAATAACAATATTGTATTAATTTCATCATTGGAATAATTTTCATTTATTTTGAAAATTTATAAAATTTACATGATACAAATAAATAAAAATTATTAATTTATTTATATATATATCATATTATTATTTTTTTTTGTATTTTCAAATAATTAAAATACGTTCTTTTTAAGGAGGGGATAGTTTTAATTGTTAGTATAGATATTTAGGGTGAAACCAAAATTTACCAACAAAGCAAAAGCTAAGGGCATCGAAGTAACTACAACCACAATATGCCCAAAGAAACCCCATACGGTGGACTTAATATAACCCCATCAAGTTCACCTCTTCGAGAGGAAGAATCTTTCCATATTTTTTTGTCTTTGCCACTACCTGCTTCCTCCTCTTTCTCTCCAGCTTTCCTTCACCGTCCTCCGCAAAAGCTGAAGAAAATTTAACCTCTTCTGAGTGATGGGTGTCAGCTGCCGCTGTTCCCACACATCCCATATTACCGAAATCATCATCACCAGCTTCTTTCGTCACAAGCCTTAAGAAGTAAAGAATTTTATGTTCTTTAAAACAAAGAAACCACAAAACCAGGGTGGCTTTTTCTTATTTTGGATCGTCTGATGATGATGATATCTTGAAAAACATAAACAAGATCGATCCTTTAGCTTGAAAGTTTCATGGCGGGTGGAAGGGTCTATCCTAGTAATACTAGTACTGCTGGTGGTTCTAATAATCTCTCTGTTTTACTTCAAAGTCAAAGGGTTCCTTACTCTTCTGAGCCTCTTGATCCCCTTTTCATTCCAAGCTCTTCTCCTTCTTTTCTTGGTAATTTCTTCATTGTTTCTCAATTTGGGCTCCTTTAAAAATCCTTACTTTGTGATAAATTTTGCAACTTTGATTGAAAATAATAAAAGAAAAATGATCCAAGTTGTTTAATCGGTACTGAATAATCAATGTAGCTGACAAGCTATTCGAAGAGTTCTAACTTTTATTATGACTTACTTCAGTTTCAGGTACTAGATCGATGGTAAGCTTTGAAGATGTTCATGGAACAAACAGTGCATACAGATCATTTTTTAGGACGTTTGATCAAGAAGAGAATGGAGATGAAGATTTGGATGAGTACGTTCATCAACCTGAAAAGAAGAGACGGCTCACTGTTGACCAAGTCCAGTTTCTAGAAAAGAGTTTCGAGGTCGAGAACAAGCTTGAACCAGAAAGGAAAATTCAGCTGGCTAAAGACCTTGGGCTGAAGCCCCGGCAAGTTGCCATATGGTTTCAAAATCGCCGGGCTCGATGCAAGACAAAGCAGCTGGAGAAAGACTATGACACTTTGCAGGCCAGCTATAATAGCCTCAAGGCCGATTATGGTAATCTCCTCAAAGAGAAAGATAAACTAAAAGAAGAGGTAAGTAGCTTTGTCACTTTGACCTCGATGCAACGGTTGATGTTCTTTTATTTGATTTGGACAATTAAGTGATCTTGATTTTCATATTATCATGAGCCCTCCTTGATGTTTTTCAATTTTGATTTCCAGGTTCTTCAGCTCACAGATAAGTTGCTTATGAAAGAGAAAGAGAAGAGGAACTATGAATTGTCTGATGTGAACACATTGTCACAAGAGCCACCAGAAAAATCTGTTGCTGCTGAAACAGCTTCCGAGGGTGAAGAGTCTAAGGTTTCACTGGTGGCCTATAAACAGGAAGATATCAGTTATGCCAAAAGTGATATATTTGATTCAGACAGCCCACATTACACTGACGGTGTTCATTCTTCACTGTTGGAGGCAGCTGATTCATCTTATCCTTTCGAACCAGACCAGTCTGATTTATCACAAGATGAGGAAGATAACTTGAGTAAGGTCCTGTTGCATCCTCCTTCATACATCTTTCCAAAACTTGAAGATGACGATTACTCCGACCCGCCTGCAAGTTCATGTAATTCTGGGTTCCCTGTTGAAGATCATGCCTTTTGGTCTTGGGCATATTAAGTTATATCTATGATCCAATTCTGATATATATGGTCTGTCTTGTGTATCATTACTTCTTGTTCAAGTCATCTTGTAGGAGTAACTATATATAAGCAATAAAAAACCAATCAATGGCATCCCAATCCAAATGTTGTGTTGGTGGTGGGTTTTGGTTGTTAGAAAAATTGGTGGTCTTTTTGCCCCCCTTCTGTAATCTTGCCTTTTTTTTTGGGTTCTTAGAGTTAAAATGGAAGTTTTTTGCTTTACTTCTCTGGATTGTAATTAAATAAAATCTTTTTTAATAAGGGTTGTTGGAAATGTAATCCATAATCAATCTTTTGGTTGCAATTTTGTTTTATACAATTTGTTAAAAAAAACATACATCCCATTCTGTATTGAGCCTATTTATGGGCTTATGATAAGCATTTTGAAACCAAAATTCAATAAGCTGAAGATCAAAGGTTTGTATTGTTTCTATCTTATTGAAATCTGAAAAAGTTTTACATTCCATATGTTAAAGACCAAAATGAACAGTTGGTTTTTGAATGTATTACTAGATGCTTTGATTTAAATAATTTGTATAGTTTGTGCAGAAATTCTTCCTCTACAGTTTCAGTTGCTTTCTGTCCTAATGTTGCGGAATAGTATGTTGCTTTACTTCCAGTCGGCATTTCAATGATTTCATCAAGGAGATTTGCGAATTTATGACTCTGCATTATTGGATTAACTATTGAGGAAGCAATCCATGTGATATCCCACAAATTTCCATTACTGGCTTTGCATTTTAGAGGCAACTTTGGTTTGTGATGTTATTTATTCATTGTTGTTTGGCCAGATAATCTATCCTTTAAAAAAAAAATCGAAAATTGATTGTAATTTTTAAAATTTAAACCTTAAATTTATTTGATATTATCTTTTCACGATGCTATGATTTAATTGAATTAAATTTTGTGTTCGATTTATCTTATTGATGATGAGTTAGACCATACAAATAAAATTAATTTTCGAATGCCAACAATCATATAATCTGCATTAAAATCTTAATTTTAATAATTAAAATTCAAATTTTGGACAATTTCAGTAAAAAAAGTTATCTGTTCATTTCAAGGTTTTTTTTTTTAAATGAAGTGTATATTAATTATAATTATTAATGAGATTAATACCAAAACACTTAAACTCATTAATGCCAAAATGCTTAATTACGAATCTGTCAAGAGACTGATGTACTATATTACAAACCTGAGAGAGGACTAAACCAAATAATAATAATAATAATAATAATAATAATAATAATAAAAGAAGAACCAATTTGAACCGCAAAGTTTAATTCAAGATTTTTGTGCATTGGGTTCGATTTTGGTTGTAATACTAAACACGTAATAGATTCTCGAAACAGCATAGAACTGTATTTTTTATTAATTTTATAATTTATTTATATAAATAAAATGTTTCATTTTATTCTTAAATTTTACATAAACTAAAAATAACATTACAATTTTAAAAATTTTAAAAATCCAAAACCCGAATCGAATTTCTTAAAAAATTAAAGGAAGTATAAGATCGGTCTAGTGGCACGCGGTCGGTAGTTTGAAAATCCCTTGTTATATACTATATATTATAAATATTATATGAAATTAAATTAAATTAAATTAATTCTCTTATTAAAATTATTATTTAGTAATTTTTTATTTTTAATCTAATTTCATGCTTTGTAATTTAAAATAAATGAAATTTTCATTATTTATCTATTTGTTTTATTCACAATTATTACTCATAAACAATTAATTAAAAGTAATAGACTTTTTTTTTTTGTAAGAAACAAAATCTAACTGTAGGTAGTAGATTATTCAATTCTTAAGTCAAGATAAGATATGTCGTATCTGATAACTTAAGATAAATGATTATAAATCGTGCATTCAAGATAACTCCAATAAACAGTTACTGACATGATTCAAATTTAAGACTTCTTCATCGAGTAAAATGAACCTTGACAAACATTAAATGTATATTAAGTCAAACTCATATAAATTAAAAAAAATAAATTAGTTTTTTAATTTTTTCAATAAGATTTTAAATTTTTAACAAGCATTAAAGATATTATATATATATATATATATACTAGTCTATGCATTTATCTTCTTAAATTTTTGCGACCGTTTTTAATTTTTTCTGTATGATAAAATCTCAAATAAATTATATTAATTGCTTAAAATTTTATTTTCTTAAAATATTTATATTCAACACATATGTTATAAATGTGAGAATAGAGATCGAATAATTTAAATATATGATAAAAAAATTTTAAAATAAACAAATTCATATTAGAGACATTTATAATTAACACTCACACTCAAATTTAAATAACATAACAAATAAAAATTAATATATAATTTTAATTAACTTCTCAAAATTAAATGTCAAAATTTACCGATGACTGGATAGTTGAAAAACACATTTATCAAAGAGTAGTAACACTTATTTCTTAAAAAATTCAAAGGGGAGGAATCATAGAAGGGCTGTTTTGGTGATAAAAAATTTCATAAGAAAATGACTATGAAAATGAAAATAATGATTAAGATTATATCCCCAATCAACATTTTCTTAGTGGCCCCATTAATCAGAATTGGAAGTCTTTCATTTATCCTTTAGAAGACTTTTGATCTTCGCCGCCATATGAGGCCAAACTGATGTAAGCTTAAATTTGACTTCTTCAAGTTAGAGATTAGCAATTTCACGCATACTCGATGTATAATTTATTTCTTGACTTGAACCGTAGGGATATGAAAATCATTTTATACTCAATTATCTTAATTAATTAGTCGATTTCAAGTATGAGAACTACTAAAGTATTATCCATCTTATAAATTATTTTCTTTTAGTTTGACTGCTCCCAATATTATTTAACGACAACCTTTGTTAATTTTATTCCATAAAAAATTAAATTAATTTTTTAAATTAACTTTTTTGGATAGGTTAAATATATATTTAACCCTAAATTTTTAAATTTTGATCATATTGATACTTAAAATTTTTTTTTATCACATTTGTACCTAAGCTTTCAAATCGTTATCACTCTAACTAACGCCCTTAGTAAACTTTGTTGACATAACATAAATATCTAATAAGATATTAACACGTATCAAAAAATACAATTAATACTATATCACATCACGTCATCTTTAAAAGAAAAATTAAAAAAAAAACTCTAAAAAATTTTTTAAAATTCTAAAAAAAATTTAGATTCTAAAAAAATCAAAAATTTTTTAGAAGTTAAAAAAAAATAAAAAATTAAAAAGATTTTAAGAAATTTTAAAATTTTCTAAAAATTCTAAAATAAATTTATTTAATTTTCAATTTTCAAAAAAATTTCAAAAAAAAATTCAAATGTTAAATAAAAACCTAAAAAATTAAAATAAATTTAATAAATTTTAATAAATTTCTAAAAATTCTAAACTAATTTTTTAAAAAAAAATTTAAAAATTAAAAAGAGTTTTAAAAAATAGAAAATTGGAAAAAATCTAAAAAAATATGAAAAAATTTTAAAATTATAACAATATTTCAAAAATTCTAAAATAATTAAAAAATATATTTAGAAAATTAAAAATTTTAAAATTGTCAAAAAAAAATTCTAAAACCTTTTTAAAATTTATTAAAAAATTTAAAATTTCAAAAAAATTTTAAGATTTCAAAATATTTTAAAAAATTCTTAAAACATTTTAAAAGTATAAAATTTATAAAAATTCTTGAAAATTCTAAAAGATTAAAAAAATTCAAAACGAATTACGAAAAATGAAACATTTTCAAAAATTTCAAATTAAAAAAAATCCAAAAAATTTAAACTAATGTTTCAAATTTTTTAATTTTTCAAAAAATTTTAAAAGTTTTTAGATTATTTCTTATTTTTAGTTTTTTTTTATTTTGTATTTTTTTAAATCCAAAAAAATTAAATTTTTATAATTTTTTTTTGAAAAATTTCAAAATTTGTAAAATTTTCAAAGTTATGATAATTTTTATAATTTATAAAAATATTTCATATTTTTATTTTTATAAAATTTAAAATTTTTTTATAATTTTTGAAAAAAATTTAGAATTTTTTAAAATTGTTTAAAATTTTTTAGTACTTTTTAAATTTTTGAAAAATTTTAAAAAAATTTTTCACTTTAAAAATTTTTTTTAATATTTTTTTTAATTTTTTAATAAATTTAAAAATTTTTAAATTTTTTTAGAATTTAAAAGAAATTTTAAATTATTTTGAATTTCTATAAGTTTTTAAAAGTTTTTTTGAAATTTTAAAATTTTTAAAAAATTTTAAAATTCTTAGAATTTTTTTAAAATAAGAAAAAAATTAGATTTAAAAAATTCAATATTTTTGAGAATTTTTTAAGTTTTAAAAATATTTTTAAAAATTTTTAGAATTTTTTTAGAATTGTTTAAAATTTTTAGAATTTTTAGAATTTTTTTATAATTTAAAAATAAATTTTTGTTTTTTCAAAATTTATTTTTGAAATTTTTTGAATTTTTTCTTTTTTTTTTCTTTTAAATATTATGTAGACATGACACGACATAATGTGGCATTAAAGATATAATGTTAATTGAATTTTTTTACACGTATTAATATTTTGTTATATATTTATACTACGTTGGTAAAGTTAACTAATAAAATTAGTTAAAAGTATCAATATGATAACAATCTAAAAGTTCATATACCGATGTAAGAAAAAAGTTTTTAGGTAACAATATGATAAAAATTACAAAATTTAGAGATTAAATATGTATTTAATTTTTTTTGAAAATTTGAAATTTAGGTTAATTTATAATATATATTTTAATTGTTTTAATTTTTTAAAAAATTTTAACAAAATATTCAGGACGGGTTCAAGTCGCTTGTTACCCACTAAGTACAAAGACGGATACAAAGACAAATATAAGTATCGTAATCAGATAAAAAGACAAAGAATATCATATCCGCCTGTATAATGATCCACTACCATCCCTGCTTCCAGCAAGCTTTGAAAAGATAATGCAAATTAACACATTAAACAATTTATTATTGGCTAATAATTTTAGATTGCAGGCTCCTACTTTTATAAAGCTAGTTCATATTAGTGTAAACTAAACAGTGAAAACCTACAAAAATGCAAGATAATCATGTAGCTTACCTAAAATGTCAAGAATGATATAAGTAAATTAAGCATATATAAATAAGTAGAAATGTTGAATAATATTTAGGGGGTGTTTGATTTGGGAGAAAATAAAATTTTTTATTGGAATTTTATTTTTCATAATTTAATTTCTTAGTTTAGTTCATAAATGTGATTTTTGAAGTTTTCTAAAATTCTTAATAATATCAAAATAAGAAAAAATATTGAAAAATAAAAAACTCTCATATCCTGAAATTTTTTTTTTCGATTCTAAAAAAAAGTTGATATTTTATCTCATTTGCTCTTACTTAATTGTATTTTTTGATTATATTATCATTTATAATCTCTTAAAATTACAAAGTAAATGTGATTTTTGTTATTGATAGTTTCAACAAGTACTACTTTTTTAAGACAAAAAAATGTCATAGACATTTAAACTTTATTTTTAAAATTTTAAAATCTTAATAAAGATTACATTTTTAAGATAAAATATACAATGAATGTTAAAATTTTGTTTTGAAAATTTTAAAATTTTAATAAAAATCACATTTTTAATATAAAAAATACAGTGGATGTTAAAATTTTATTTTCAAAATTTTTAAAATTTTAATAAAAATCACGTTTTTAAGATTAAAAAATATAATCTTTGTTGCTACTTAAAACATATAAAATACATTTACTTAATATTATTACAAATAAAATTTGTTACAAGCCCTTGAAAATCTTGAGAAGGGGTTCACCACTCCCTTCTACCTTCATATCGATCTTATCATGAAAGTCGATTTGTTTATTTTTTATGTGTCAGAATAATTAATGTTAGAATAGTAATTGAGATTGTAAAATTATCTTTATTGAAAATATGATTTTTTTTAATTTTTTTTTGAATTCTTTAATTTTAATAAAGATAACGCTTTATTTATGTGTCTCATGTTGTTCGTATGTTAATGTTATAAATGTCGTGTGGTATTCATATGTCATCAATGATAATATGATAAAAGATTTTATTAAATAATATTATATTCTTCTGAATCAAATACAAAAAGTCTTACATTCTTTGAGTCAATAAAATTAAAAAATCACACATTCTTTTTTAATATAATTTTTTCTTGAAATCTAAAAATTTGCGAAACTAACATTCCCTTGATATAAATGGTAACCACTAAACTTATAACAATTTTGCAAGTCACCAACAAGATGTTAACTCACAACAAAAATATAATCCTAATTGCACCATCCTAATGTTAAGTGAGTGAACTTTTAAAATCGCTTGATAAAGGACTTAGATCCAAACAAAATCAAAGTGATACATGTGATAGATAAAATAATGTTGCAAGTCTCTTTTTATGTCTTTTGCAATAATACTTAAACCAGATGGACATATCAAGTTTCACCCGACCTAAAATTGCATAATATACATTGAAACATATTATCTCTTACCTTATGAATTTCTTTTTTTTTTTTTTTTCCAAAGATTTGAATTTGATAATTGAATTAAAATATCTAAACTTCAACTTTATTTAGTCAATAAATAAATGAATACAACTCCAACTATTTATTTATGAGTACGAAACTTTTATTATTAGTTGATTGTTATTGTTATTACTGTTATTTTTGCAATAACAACATTTCTTTGAAAGGGCTCATATCATATCAGGACCAATGATTAACTTCTTCAAAAGCTGCTTAAAGGGGGTTAATGTTAATCCATTTACTCTGTAGAACTAGGCTGATGCAATTAAATGCAAGGAAGATCAACTCCTTTCAAATACCTGAGTCTATCATTGGGTGTTAGGCCCAATTCTATCTCCACTTGGCAGCCAGTCATTGACAAAACGAAAAAGGCTTGCTTCCTGGGAAACTTAAAATCTCTCAATCGCCGGGAGAATAACACTCATAAAATTAATGCTTACAAGTCTTCCCTTATACTTAATGCCCCTCTTCCAAATCCCTTCCAGTGTTAAGAACGAAATTGAAAAAATCCAAAGGAATTTTCTTGGGTCTAGTGTTATGGAAAAGAACAAAATTCACATGGTCAAATGGGAAGTGGTCTGCAAAGGAAAAGAGTTTGGTGGCCTTAGTGTTCTCAACCTTAAAATGAAAAACAGGAGTTTACTGAACAAATGGATCTGGTGTTGTGCTAATGAACAAATTGTCTCTGACGAAGGGTTTCTGCAAAAAAAATGATCTTAGTCCTCTTATCTTAGTTCCCCTACCCCGCTAAGGGGATCTTCTCTAATTTGGTCTCACATTGCACAACCATTAATATCCAGCAATCTATTTCACTCTCTTGTCTCCTCCAATATTGGCTTCTCCCTCGGCCGCAATTCCAACATTAAATTTTGGTCTGACGAGTGGATTTAAGGTATGATCCTCTCATCTCATTTTTCGCGTTTCTATGCCATCGCGCTCGACAAAACTGGGTTCATTGTTGAGTTTGGATCCTGGGTTACCAACCAATGCTCTCGGAATATTGAGCTTCGTAGGACTCTATTTGATTGGGAACTTTCACAGTGGGAGAACCTCTTATCTCTGCTCAATTCTCATTTTCCCCCTAAATCTGCACCTAACAAAATCATTTGGAAGAACACACCCAGTGGAATCTACTCTACAAAGTCCTTCTATAGCACTTTCTATGCTAGAACTTTGCATCCCAACAATATTTGGAAAAGCACTTGGTCAAGCCTTGCTCCTCCTAAGATTGAGGTCTTTTGCTCGCAAGTTCTCAATGGTAAAGTAGTTGTTAAAATTGAGTTGCATAAAAGAGGCTCCTTGACGCCAACTCAGTTGGTTGCCCTTTTTGTAAAATTGAAGAAGAATCCGTTGGTCATCTTTTTACTTTGCTGCCTTTTCTCTTGGAAAGTATGGTCAGCTTGCTGCAGAATGTGAGGAGTAAGCTCGACTGCGCTTAATGATGCATCCTTTTTTTCACATCTAGGCAACATTTCTCTCCCATAAACATCAAATTCGAATTAGGAGAATGGTTTTTTTTTTTTTGTGGTTCATGTTAAGTTATAGCGAAAAAATAGATTTTATAATTTATATATTTATATTATATTTATTAATATTAAATACTTATAAAATGTAAATTTATTATTTAAAATTTATTTAAATGTAAAATATAAATTTTGATTTTTTAAATTTATGTATTTTAAAAAATTTAATTATAGTAATTTTATGTAATATTATCGTATAAATTATAATGTTCAAAATTATCAAAACCAGCAAAGCTGGTGAAAGGCCGAACAATACAATTGGTACACATGATATTTTTCGCCCCCATCCTGTTAACTTTCTATTTATGGCAATTGTCAAGAGAGCAAATGGTTGAGCTCCAAGCGTCCACGTTTCTCGAAGCACGACGGACCATAGACCCGAGATTTACTACCGACCACCTAAACCAACATCGGTGGGGTTTCAGCCAATGCCACCCACGTGTAAGGTTCCATTACACGTTCCTTTGTTCCCCACCGTCAAAATAACAGGCATCGCCATCAACGACGGCGTCCATTCCACCTGACCCAAGAAACCCTTCCAGGGAATCTCTTTGTTCCTGGCCCCACCGCGACGTGGATTTTTCCTGCTACGTGGCACCTGATCCGTGATCCCTATTGGCTATTGCTCGGGTAAAAAAAAAAGTCCCACAACCGATAAGGATGAGTGGCGTGTGGGGCCTAGGCTACGAGGGGAGGAAGTGTCCATGACAATGACAGCACGAATCTGTCCATGTTTTGTATCCAGCTGATATCAACGTGTACAATAGTTATCTGTGGAATGTGGGCCAACGTTGCACGTGCCCTTCAGTCTGTGAGCTTTGCTGATTTTTGATTCTGTGGATTGACACCCACGCCCACCTGAGACAGGCTTTCCTCAAATGTATTATTTTAAACTTTCTATTGCATCCTCTTACAAATTTTTTGTTTTCTTGCGTGGTGGTTTTCGTTTGTGAATTTTAAGATTTTCGTAAAAAATTTAACTTTTTATAATGTAATTTTTTCTGTTTGATTCGTAAAATATGATTTTTTATGGTTTTTAAAATTATCAATAATCTCAAAAAGAGAGAAAATAGTCTGAATAAAAAATCTTCTTCTCTTTAAAGTTTTCTTATTTTTTTTATATAAAGTAAAATTCATCTTATTTTTATTATTAATAATTGATATTTAATGTTCATTATATCTTTTAATATCATAAAAATCGTATTATAAATCAAAATTCAATCTGATATGTGCAAAGTATTAAGGTCTTAACATTTAACATTTGACATCACGAATGAAAAAATTATTTTATACAAAATAAAAATTAATTTAGTAATTTTAATTTATTTTTTATTTAAATTTTTATATAATTAATTTAATTTAATAAAGATATAATAATAAGAATTATTAACATATGTATATTATATCAATAATATTTTAATTATTTAAAAAATTTTATAATAAAATATTTATTTTCAGTTAATATTTAGATTGAAAAAATAATTTATGCACAATGTATAAAATGTATTAATGAATTATAAAATTGATAAATATTTTATTATGTTTGTAATAAAATATTTATTTTTTATTGATAAAAAAATTAAAGATTTAGCTAACAATTTAGAACAAGAAACATACTATCAAAGAAAAATATTTTAAAAAATAAAACAAGAACTTTTTACACGTTAAATTACTTGTTTATTTATTTATTTAATATATAAGGTATTTGATATATTAAATAAGTATGAGACACTTTACATGTTAAATTAATATATAAAATATAGTTCATATATTATATATAGAAAGAGAAAAGATTATAATAGAATAAATGAAAGTTGTATAATAATCGTCGTCTTGTTATAATTTTATAATAAATAATTGATAATGACAAATGCAATAATTTTATGTAGAAAATATCTACCCATAATGAGAGGATAAACTGTACATTGATAACTATGATAGAAACTGCCAAAATGCAGTTAATAATTTGTTTTTTTGAAAACTACCACTCCTTTTCCAAAACGAATGGCATTCAGCTATAAAAAATAGATGATAAAAAAAAGACATGATAGACTCTTTCTTTCTAAAAAAGAATTATGATATTTGATCATGATGTTAAAATGGTGAATATATTCCTCTAAATCAAGTATGAGATTAGCCTTATAAATATAGGATTATGTGATGAATCACATAGATAATTAGATAAGGAAAAGAGAATTATCAGCAAAGCAAAAGAATAAGACATTATTTGCAAATTCTTTGAGGAATCTCATATTTTGGTATTTGTGGATTTACGCTGTAGATAGTGGATAATTTTCAAATGCGTAATTTATCCTTGACTGATGAATCAAGTCGACATCGCTTCCGCTATATTTTCATAAATTAAGTAAGTTTTTTACATTATATATATGATATTATTAATTATATTATAATTTTATCCTTCATTAGTATCAGAGCCAGGTTAGCTTGATTCCTGGTTGTTTCAATGTGTGTCTTGAAACACTAAAATTATAAAAATATTCTTGAGTTCTTATCGAAATGTTCCAGAAATCTATGGAAATGTTACACAAAAGTGTGTAATTGTGTTGTAGAAAGTTGTAGTGAATGTTTTGAAACATTCAAATGTAAGTTACCATTATTGTTTAGATTATTTTGGATCAAGTTTTTTAGTTTTCAAAACTTGAGCATTAGAATGCTCAATAGGGCATCCAAATGCCTTAAGCAAAATGTTAATTCTAACCTATTTTTTTTTAGGCATTCGAATACTTTCTTAGAGAATTGAAATGCCATTTTGTGATTTTTAACGCATTGAAAAATAACGAAAATTAAAAAAATAAATGTTTTAAATTTTTTTTTATAGTTTTTGGTTAACTTTAGAATGATGAAAAGAACAAAAATGATTAAAATATGTTTTAATCATTATGAGACTTATGTGTTCATGAAATTTCTTGTATATATGTTACAAAAAATCATGACAATGATTGTGAAAACTCCTATTGTTATAAGGACTTATATGCAATTAATTAAAGCCATAAGGTTGTTAATTGATTTATCGTAGCATCGAATGGATCTAAATGATGATCATATTATGTGTCATATCATTAAGGGTTAACGACAGGATTAAAGAATTGATCTTATTAGGCAATATGCATATAAGAAGGATCTAAACATATACATGATGTTAAATAAAAACACTCATTGCACTTAGCTAAAAGAATCTTTTCAAAGATTTTTAGATGTCTAATGAGAGAAAATGTCATAATTTACAACTTTGATAAAGAATTTTTTGATTTTGTTATAAAGGCATAAGGAGGAATGCGACTTTTATCGGCCCAAGTTTCATAATGGCATATACAAAATTTTTAGATCTCTATGAATGGCTAATAAGAAGTTGAAACTATCATAGGAATTTATGGATTCCATCCGAATCACTAAGTGAGACGTACTGATTGGGAACATAGTTTAATAAACATTATGTATGTTTAATAATGAAATTTATTCTTGTGTTCAGTATGTACATCTTATATGAGATTTGTTTATGTGAATTTCAATTACTGTATATCATTGATTGAAGGTAACCTTATGGTTAGTGGAAGTTCTAAGATAATTGATTTGTTCTATTTTAGAATTGTTGATTTTGCACAATGAAATAGAATACATGATAATCAAACACATTGAAAATAAATTTGATTACACACATAGTGACCTTTTGGTTTCATTTTTTATGTGAATGATTATCATTATTTTATTTGTAACATTGTAGCAAAATATATATGTTAATGCTTGGCATTAATCAATGTATGGGTCTTTCAATATTGAATTATCCTCGGAATATGATTTTTGTATTTAAGTATATGGGTTATTGAATAAGAATAATTATGAAATCTGAAGTATGAAAATTTAGTATATGTTTAAAGAACAATAGGTTCTTGAAATTCTAAACATTGTCTTAGTGGAGCCTGAGTATAAAAATATGTTCGAACATAGAAAGAACCAAGGGCTTGTGATGCCTAGATAAAGAAAACTTCACTACTCGCATTATGTTGCTAAGCAGTATGGAAAATGATATCATGTGTGAGTTAAGGTTGCATGATATTGCTAAAAGAGATGTAAAGTACCTTGATAACAAATTTTGTTTACAAAAGAGGCTAATTATACTCTAACAGATGAATAAGAAATTCAAACTATAATTCAATCCTTGTCACATAATTGAGAGCACATTAAGGTACACTTGACCCATAATAAGAGTATAAAAACTCTCAGTAATGCTTTTCGTCATCTTCAATTAGAGGGAGATTGTATAAGAAGCATCTAAACCTAATGATGATTTGTATATGGCATACATATGTTCAAAGGAAGCTATGACCTTCAAGCACAGACCACATGGTAGGAACAAGAAAAAATCTCCTAAAAGATTAAAAAGTGGTCAAAGTGGCGAAGAGAATGGTTCCTAAATTCAGTCTAAGAAGAGCAGAGCTAAAGTTAAGCATGTTAGTTGTGGTAAAGGGAGTCACTTCCCTTGTGAATGTAATAAGATGAAGAAAACTCAAGAACCAAAAACCATTTAGCATGAGACATGAGAAAATTGTATTTATGTAAGAAACAATCAAAGAATTGATGTAAAAGGAGTTGACACCTACAAGTTAAGTGTGTAAGGTGAAAAAACTCTCATACTACATAATGTTTTATTTACTCTTGAATTTTGATGGAATTTAATTTTTATCATTATTCTTCTTTGTCTAGGATTTGTTACAAATTTTAATAATACTAATATGGATTTATTTTTGAAAACAAATCGTTATAGATTTGGATGTTTATTAAATGGTTTTGTGATGCCAATATTAATGTGAATGTTTGGCATGCTAGACTTAGTATTATGGGTCAACAAAAAATAGATAGATTAGTAAAAGAGAGATTATAATGCCATACATGAAAATGTTAATCAGTCATTATGTGTAAACTGTCTAGTAATATAATTGACAAGAAAATCATTTGATAAAAAAACTATAGTTAAAGTTCTATTGCAAC
Source organism: Durio zibethinus (assembly GCF_002303985.1). The sequence goes on along the minus strand of NW_019167838.1, from coordinate 19,972,163 downwards.
TGATACATTCCGATATTTGTGTCTCAATGTATGTAATGACATGCAGTGGCAATTATATTTCATCACATTTATTGATAACAACATACATTTTAGTTTTTATCTATTTGATTCTTCACAAGCCTAAATCTTTAAAGTGCTTAAGAAAGTATATGTATTTTGTGAAAAATCAATTAGATAAAAGCATTAAGGTATTAAGAATTGATCATAGATGTGAGTACTTGCTTGATTAGTTCAAATAGGTATGTGATAAAAATGGTATTAATAGGTAGTTAACCATTCCAATAACTCCACAACAAAATAGTGGTGTAGAGAGAAGAAATAAAACTCTTCTGAAAATGGTTAAGTCAATATTAGCCCAAGTAAGTTTGCAAATCACTTTTGGGGTAAAATAATGTTGTCAATTGTCTATGTATTCAATTGAATATTCTCTAATCAGTTACAACCACTCCTTATGAATTATGGATTGGTAGAAAACTCAATCTTAGAACTTAAAAACCTAAAGTTGTCCTGTTTATGTTATTGTGTTCGTTAATTAACATGGTAAGTCTTAGGTCCATAATGCAAAAGAAATATATTCGTAAGATATTCTAAACATGACAAAAGGATACGTATTCATAAGTAAACAATCAAGTATGAGTGTAATTAAATTTTTGAATCTTGAAATGTCACTTTCTTGAAAAATTAGTTTTCAAAACAAAGGTGAGATGAGTAAAGAAATGTCTTTTTATGAGATTGAGAATGTAAATGATTTGGTAAATTACAAATCGATTAATGCATATTCCTAATCAATAACTAATAGTATCTCATCCAAGTGAGAGCATGACTAAAGTTGATGAATTTGTTGAATGTGTTTCATAAGAATCATAACAGGTAAAAGAAAAGTAGATTCCTGATCATAGCCATGGCATGTTTAGATTTGAAGTTACATCAAATGGATGTGGCAAATGCCTTTCCAAATGGAGAATTGAAAAATAAAATCTATATAGAATAACCTATAGATTTCATTAACCAAGGTCAATAGCATAAAAATATGCAAATGATTAAGATCATTTTATAGTCTTAAAGAATCTTTCAGGCAATGATACATTAGTATGCATCAAACAATAATTTCATGTGATTTTATCATGATTGATGAAAGTTGATATGCGTATGCAAAAGAGTAGTAGACGAGTTCATGATTTTGGCAATCTATGTGGATGACATATTGTTGGCTAAAAATGATAAGGAATATCCCACTATGGTGAAATTTGGTTGTCTTTAAATTTGAAATTAAAAACATGTAAAAGCAACTAACATACTTAGTTTAAGAATAAAGAAAGATTGTTTTAAAAAATTGTTCTCTTTCACAAGAGTAATATATAAAGAAAATCCTTGAATGATTCAAGATTGCAAGCCAATTGATACTCCTATAGTAAAAGATGAAAGCTTGAACCAAAAAATGTGTCTTGGGACTCCACAAAGTAAGAAATAAATGACAAAAGTTCTTTACTCTAGTGTTATTGAAAACTTTATGTATGCTATGATGTATACAAGGTAGAACATCTGCTATGCCATGGCATGTAAACATATATCAATCCAATCCATATCAATCTTATTAGAAAGCCATGAAAAAGATATTAAAGGCATTGTAGATTATTTATTGTGCTATCAAGAAAGTGGTTTGCGTTTAATTGGCTATAGGCATGTCAATTAGAGGGGAGACCTATATGAAAGAAAAATCTACTTTTGGCTATGTTTTCTTTATGAATATTGAGCTATATTTTAGATCAATAAGAAAAAGATTTAAATAGCACTATCCATAATGAAAACTAGCAACATTTTCAATAGCAGTGCAAGAGATTTTTTGATTTATGAGATTTTTTAATCTTTTAGGAATTGAAAAAATTAAGTCTCACTCAATGTTAGTGAACTGCAATAGCTAAGTAGTAATCACATTCACAAATAGATCTCAAAAACCAAACACAAAGAGATCAAATATAATTTTGTGAAAGACATAGTTGCATAAAATAAAGTCAATAAGTTCATTTCTATGCATGAGATAATTGCAAACCCATTAACTAAACCCTTGCCTAGAGGTATGTTTCATAGCCACATAAAATCTTTAGAGTTACATAGATAATGATGTATAGATTAAGATGATCCATGTGAACAATCTATGATTTTTTTTCATTTGAGTTGACTTATATTGAATGCGATTAATTCCGTTAAAGTTTAGTATGTTGTTTTGTGAAGCATGCACACAAGTATATGTATATGTACATATACAATATGATTTTTAAAAGTATGTTAAATAGATGATTAGCTTTCTCACACAGGCAATTGCTTTAATAGTTTGGTACTAGAGATGAGATTTTAAGTTATGGATCGGGATCCTAAGCTTAAAATGGAATCGCCTAGATAAGGGATCAAGATAATGTCACTTGATATTGAGCTTTGTGACCAAAAATGAATAATCCTATAATTAACTTTATTTATCTTAAATGCCAAGTGAAAGTCCTATTGATTATGTGAAATCAAGTAGAGTTGTGGACTCAAGTTAGATATTGGGAGTATATGAACTATCGCTTGTACAATATTGATATATAATGATAAAGGCAAATGCTCTATAAGAAAAGGTGAGTAATACCGTAGCATGTGTTTTATACCATATATACATTGTTCGACCAACAACGGGTAATAGAAGAATAAATCTCTACTTCTTGTTGTGTAAGACCTTTGAGCTAAGAGGATCTCTTATTTAGTACCCTTAAGGACTTTCGATTGTTTCTTAAAGTTTCAATTTAATGTTAGCTATCTTGGATTATTACCAATAGTCAAGAATGATTCAATCTAATGGGATATATTTGAATAGCAATTAAATTGAAATGAAATGATTCAAGAAAAAGGGAAGATTATTCTGATGTCACATTTCGTTATATTCACAGGTTGGCCAATTATGTATAAGACGTCAAACATAATTGTGAATATATAAGTATATCATGCAATATGATAAAAGAAAGATCATGACAAACTTGAAATTGATTGAATGGATCTAAGGTATTGCATACTTACTCTATTTGTACTTAAGAGTTACTATACATACCTAATAGTTGTATAAGTGACTAGATGTGGTTTTGAGCTACTATATACACCTAACAGTCATATAACAACTAAGCTCTTGAAGTATACTGGTCGCACGTATTATTTTCTTGTATAAATCCATTACAAAGAGCAAAAAAATATTCTCTTGATCATGAGAGTTTGCCACCCATTCTATGCAAGTGGGAGATGTAGGAAAAATCCACCCATAATGGGAGAATAAACTCTACATTGATAACTAAGAAAGAAATTACCAAAGGCAGTTAATAATTTGTCTTTTGAAAACTACCACTCATTTTTCCAAAATAGATGGCATTCATCTATAAAAAAATAAATGTAAAAAAAAGAAGACATGGTAGACTTTTTCTCTCTCAACAAGAATTATGATGTTTGATCATAATGTTTAAAGGGTGACTATGTTCATCCAAATCAAGTATGAGATGAGTCTTATACATATGGGATTATGTGATAAGTCACATAGAGAATTAGAAAAGGAAAAGAGAATTATCGGTAAAACAAAGGAATAAGACATTCATTGCAAACTTTCTAAAAAATCTCATGTTTTAGTGTTTAAGGATTTACATTGTGGATAGTAAGCAATTTTTGAATGCATGATCTTGTCATCAACCTGTGAATTAAGTTGGCATCGCTTCTGTTATGCTTCTACAAATTAAGTTTTTTGCATTATTTATGATATTTTATATTGTTCATTGTATTATAATTTTATCCTTCATTTTATAATAACAAAATATCATATGATTTAAAAGAGTATATTATACATATTAAATTTGACACTATGAATGTTAAATTAATATATAAAATGCAATTTATATGTTACATACCAAAGGAGAAAAGTCATTTTAATGGAATAGACAATGGTTGTTATAAGCAACTGTCATTTTTTTATATATAATAAATGATGGTTGTTACAACCAACCGTCATCTTTTTATGAAATAGATGGCTGTTGTTATAACAACCGTGGTCTTTTTATAAATTTATAATAACTAAGTGATAATGATAAACACTAATTTTATAATAACAAAATCTTATATGATTTAAAAGAGTATATATTATATATTAAATTTCTCTTTCCAATTACCAAAAAATAATGATTTTATTAATAAAAGTAGTAAAATATTTAAAAACAATAATCTAAATGATGTATTTTGTATAATTTTTAGCTGGTGAATAAAATAAATAAAAATGTAAAAGAGAAACGTTAAAAAGTTTGATTAAGAATTAATTGAAATAGTTTGATTGAATGTGAGATATTGTATTTTTTATTTTAAAATTAATTTATATTATTCACTTATCATATTATTATTTTTATTTCTTTACTTTCAAATTTAGACTTAATTAGATCCAATTTAAAAAATAAATTTGTGGAAAAGAAATGTCTCTTATATATAAAAAACCATATTACACACTTTGTAATCAATGTGGATTAAAACACTACATCTATACTACTTATAAAATTTATGATTGAGTTTCCGTTACGAATCAAATGATTCTAGTAATTGCAAAAAAATAAATAAAATAAATGATGCATATGTCTTTTTATGAAATAAAGGATAATTGGTATTCATGTGTTAAAAAATATATTATGAAAATAAATTTATTATCAAATGTTAAATAAATAATTTTATAAATATCACATATTATTCATGTGTCATCAAGGGTAATATAATAAAGTAATTCATTAGATAATTTTAGATTGAGCGAATCAAAAATAGAAAATTTATATTCTATAAGGTCAACAAGACACAAGAATTACTCATTCTTTTTAATTATCAATTTTCTCTTGAATCATTTGTCCGTTCGAAATTTAAGAATTCGCAAACCAAACACCATTTAAAAAAAATTATTTTTGTTCCTTTAAATATATAATTTAATTGTAATTAAACATAATATATTAATTAAATCATACAAACACATTTCATTTTTTGTGATTAAAATATTTTACATAAAAAATAATTAATTAATAACTTTTTGAATCACAAATAATTATAATTAATTAATAATTAAAAGTGTCGTAATGGTTTTGGAGTCGCCCGATGAATTTCGAAACGAAAATAAAAGAACGAAAAATGGAGTCGCCATTAATCTTTTTTAGCTAGGTGCGATTGGCCACCTATTAAAATTTATCCTTCTAATAAGATTTTAAAATTAATTAAAATTTATTAAAAAGATAATTTTACGGTCTGCAAAACAGTCTTAGTTCGGGAGTCGGTTACGCGTGGGGAAGGATTAGCACCCCCACGACGCCCGTTTAAAAATAGTACCACTTAACTACGTGTTATCCTTTAATTTTGATTAAAAATAATCTCATTCTCGGTGTTTGAAAAAATAATTTTCTTGATTGTTTTTGAAAATTGGTTTCTTTGGTTTTATTTTAAAAAATTATTATTCAAATTTTATTCGAGAAAAATAAATTAGAACCTTTTTTATTGAAATAATTCTCAAAATACTCAAGTATGTAATATTAGAACAACTTTTTTTCACCTAGAGATTTCTTAGGCATCGCTTCTCGGAATACCTAAGAATCTCATCCTCGGAGGTCCGAATTTACTTTTTGTAAAAATTATATCATGCATGCAATGCAAATAATAACATGATGCACACATTTTATTTTTTTATTTTTAGAAATTTTATTAATTTTTATTATTATTCTTATTTAAAAGAAATGAAGAACAGAGGAATTTTTATTGTATTGAAGATTTTCTATAAATATTCCAATACATTGGTAATATTTAAGAAAAAATCTTCTCACCTAGGGATTTCTTAAAGCATTTCTACTCGAAATACTTTTGGAATCCCATCATCAAACAAAATTTCCTTTTTTTCTCATTTTTATTACCTATTTTTAATTTATTAGTTAATTTTATTATTATTTTTTTATAACTAAAAGAAAATTTTTATTGTATTGAAAATTTTTATGTAAATACTCTAATACCTAGTAGTATTTAAAAAAAATCTTCTTACCTAGAGATTTCATAAGCATCACTACTCGAAATACCTTTCAATCTCATCGTTGGATAAAAATTTCATTTTCTTGCATTTTAATTTTTGGTATTATTATTAAGTTTATTTTTTTATTTTTAAAGTTCATTTTAAAAATTAACAAAATTATAAAAAAACATTTCATCATTTAGTCTAACAAATATAAATATTTTAATATGCATAAATATTAATAAAATAATATATAAAAAATCAAAAAAAATTTTTTTACCTGAATTGGACCAATCAATAGTCAATATGGATTTGGTCGGCTCAATGATTTGAGTGTGTTTTGGCTGTTCGGCTCGATCTAGGTGCGATCTGGTTGGTTCAACGGTTCGATATCGATTTAGATCAATTTGGGCAGTTTAGTTTCGATTCAGGTAGATCGGTCAGAGATTGATGAAGGAAACGAGTCGTGGGTCAAGTGCACGGATCTTGGGTCGGGTCACGGGTTGACGTACAGATCCTTAGGGTTCAAAACAACGTTGTTTTGGGCGTTTATTGAAACGACGTCATTTTGGCTATTGATAGCTTATATAAAAGCAACAAAATTTTTTTTTGGTCATTCTCCCTTCTTCAGAAAAAAAACTCTCTTTCAACCTTTTTTTTTTCAGGTCGACCTGGTGCCGGTGGCCATCCGTCCTGACGGTCGTTGTGATCCTCGCTAGCGACGAGCTCCGATTGTCGTCGTCGGTGTTAAAAAATTTCAAAAAACACCCACAAAATTCTTTTGACCTCCTGAACATAGATCCGACCTTCTTTTCACCAAAAAGAATCTCTAATTCCCTAAATCTGCTCTTGAAGTTTCGGTGAAACGATTTTTTTGGGTACTTTGGCTTTTTTATTTTTTGTTAAAACTGACTTTGTTTGTTTTTTCTTTATGTAGGGGCTCTTAGCGCTGGGTTCCTCCCTGCGGGGAGGACTGAGTTTTTTTTATGTTTTTTTTTTCAGAATCTAGTTTTTTTTTTGTAGGGTTCCCTCTTTTTTTCTCTTTCCTTGGGTTTGGCTAAGAGCTCTATTTATAGAGCTCCAATCATGCATGGCACAAGGCTCGGCATGGGGTGCAAACACGAGTCTCATGCCCTTTTTATTGTTTTTGTCTGATTTGATAGTGGTAGGGCTAGGAGCGAATGGGATGGGTGATCAGAGGGGTGGAGAGTAGGGTATGGTGGTAGTGGTGCCGAGGAAGGCACCACTGCCATCCCATATTTTTTTCTGTTTTGTTTATTTTTTTTTTGGTATCTTGTATTTTAATTTTTTTGTATTTAATAATAATAATATTATTATTTTTTTGCTAGACAAATTTGATGTCCACAGTTGCCCCTCTTTGCACATTATTGAGAATCGGGAATAGGACAAAGACAAAGATAATAATTTTATCCAGAATCTATAAAGATATTTCTTTTCTTTTCTTTTCCTCTTTTTTTTTTTAACACAAAAAATGAGAATAAAGGAATGTGTAGGTGTTATTTCCAAATCGAAAATGCTCCTCTCACTTAAGGTCGACAACTTTTGAAAATTTAAAATCTGAAAAAAAAGCTCCTCTCAGCAGAAGCTCAACAACTTTAAAAATTTTATCTTGAAAAAGGTTTCTTTCAGCAGAGGCTCAACAACTTTAAAAATCTCATCTTGGAAAGGGCTCCTCTCAGCAGAGGCTCAATAACTTTAAAAATCTTATATGAAAAAGCTCCTCTCAGCAGAGGTTCAACAACTTTAAAAATTCTCTTAAAAAAGCTCCTTTCAACAGAGGTTCGACAACTTCAAAAATCTCATATGAAAAAGTTCCTCTCAGCAGAGGCTCAACAACTTTAAAAATTCTCTTAAAAAAGCTCCTTTCAATAGAGGCTCAACAACTTTAAAAATCTCATATGAAAAAGCTCCTCTCAGCAGAGGCTCAACAACTTTAAAAATTCTCTTAAAAAAGCTCCTCTCAACAAAAGGCTCAACAACTTTAAAAATCATCTTGAAAAAGCTCCTCTCAGCAGAGGCTCAATAACTTTAAAATTCTCTTCTTGGAAAGGGCTCCCCTTAATAGAAGCTCAACAACTTTAAAAATTTTATCTTTTCTCAAAACTGAGTTCTTATCTTTGAATAAGTAAATTTTTCTCTTTTTAAATCTTTTGTTTGATTAGGAAATGGAAAGTCTCTATCCTCATTATTCATGGATGCATGTACTTAGTGCTCTAAATACAATGCATGTAATGCAATCAAAATTAATTATTACGGTAAAAAAGTTTTCAAAATCTCTCGCTTTTAGCTTCTTTTATCAGAATTCTTAACAATTGCCATATGATCAATCTTAACATCTGACCATTGAATTCTTTTTAACTAATATTTTACAACATCAATATCTTCTTATCCTTTTCTCCTTCTTTTTCATTTGCCTTTGTCAACTTTTAAAAAGTAATGCTAAGATCTTTCATGTTTGTTTTTCTTTTCATTATTTTATGTCCAAGACCAATAAAATGCAATCACACATTTCTCATATTCGTATGGCGGACAAAAAATGAGAATAAAGGAATAGATAGGTGTTATTTCCAAAGGAAAGATAACATATTTTATTAGACTGGTAACAAGTGCATGGCAAAGTATTTGAGTTGAAACAAAGGTGCCTAAATAATGATTATAAGATAATCATGAACAAAATATTTTCAGATTCTTTTTCTAAAATTAAATTAGATGACTTCTTTGATCCTTCAGAGTTCACCAAACTACACTTACCCCTGTATTGTAGAATGATGCTTCTTCTTCGTATCCAAGCTACTTTTTTCAGGTTTTCAGCTTAGATGAGTCATTATTTTTTCATTTTTTACTTTTTTCATTTTTTTTCTCTTTTTTTTTTCAAGCAAAATATTTTTTCACAGCATCTGAGTTTATAGGAGTAGGTAAATCACTTCCGTCCATCTCTACCAAAATTAATTCCCCACCAGAAAAGGCCTTTTTCACCACATACGGGCTTTTCCAATTTGGTGTCCATTTTTCTCGATTATCATGTTGATTTGGAAGGATCTTTTTCAGCACTAAATCTCTTTTCCTAAAGCAACGGGGATGAATTTTCTTATCATGTACTCTCATTATCCTCTTTTGATATAATTGACCATGACAAAGTGCTATAAGTCTTTTCTCTTCAATGAGGTTCAACTGCTCGTAACGATTTCGAACCCATTTTGCATCCTCTAATTCTACCTCCTTCAAGACTTTCAGCGAGGGAATTTTCACTTTGACCGGTAGCACAACTTTCATTCCATATACCAAAGAGAACGAGGTGATCCCAGTAGATGTTGGACTGATGTTTTATAAGCATGCAAAGCAAAAGGTAACTTCTCATGCCAATCTTTGTAAGTATCAGCCATTTTCTTCAAGATTTTTTTGATATTCTTGTTTGTAGCCTCTACTGTCCTATTCATCTTTGGACGATATGATACCGAATTACGGTGATGAATCTTGAACTGAATGTAAACTTTATTCATCATTTTACTATTTAAAATTTTGGTATTATCAGAAATAATTGGCTCTGAAAGCCCATATTTGCATATTATCTCCCTTTTTATGAATTTACATACCACAGATCGGGTCACACTAGCATATGATACGGCTTCTACCTATTTTTTGAAGTAATTAATCATCACAAAAATGAATCTATGTCCATTTGAAGCTTTTGGGGTAATGAGACCAATGACATCCATACCCCACATAGTGAATGGCCATGAAAGAGCCAAAACATGTAATACTATTAAAGAAGTATGGATCTTGTCAGCATAGATTTGACACTTATGACATTTTTTGGCATAATCAATACAGTCACACTCCATTGTCAACCAATACTATCTAGCCCTCATAATTTGTTTAGCCATTATGTGATCATTTGCATGTGCCCCACAAACTCTATCATGCACTTCTTCAATAATCCTCTTCGCTTCAGTTGCATTCACACACCTTAAGAGTACTTGATCTTGACCTTTTTTATAGAGGACATTTTCATCGAGAAAGAAACTCATAGCCAACCTTTTAATAGTTCTCTTATCATTTTCTGTTACATGTTCTGGGTATTGCTGGCTTTTAATGTATTACATTATGTCATGATACCATGGCTTCCCATTAATTTCTTTTTCAACACCTGAACAATGTGCTGGTTCATCCTTCACATCCAGCTTGATGGGTTGGATTTCAGTATTTGCATCTATTTTAATCATTACAGCTAGAGTAGCCAGTGCATCAGCAATTTGGTTTTCTTCTATAGGCAAATGCTTAAATTGAACTTCTTCGAATTGTTTGACCAACTGAGAGATGTACTTATGGTATCGTATCAACTTGAAATCTCTGGTTTCTCATTCTCTTCGCAACTGATAGATGACTAGAGCTGAATCTCCAAACACATCTAATACTTTGATTTTTTTTTAATTATTGCTTGTAAACCCATAACACAGGCCTCATACTCAGCCATATTATTTGTGCAATTAAAATTTAACCTAACTGTAATGAAATAATAGTGCCCATTAGGAGATATTAAAATTATCCCAATACCATGACCCAAAGCATTATTAGCTCCATTAAAATACATCCTCAAAGACTTTTCACCAGGTTCATTTTCTTCAATGGCCATCATATCTTTATAAGGGAACTCCAGGTTTATTGGTTCATAATTTTTAGCAGCATGATCAGTAAAGAACTCGGCTACGACACTTCTTTTTATAGCTTTTTGAGTCACATAAATGATATCATATTCTGAAAGCATAACTTGCCACCGTGCTATTTTTTTTGTCAATGAGGACTTTTCGAAGATATACTTAATAAGATCCAACTTTACTATGAGTCAAGTAGTGTGATAAAGCATGTATTGTCTAAGCCTTCGAGTTGTCCAGGCTAATGCATAACATATCTTCTCTAATGGTGAATACTTGACTCATAATCAATGAATTTTTTGCTCAAGTAGTATATTTCTCATTCTTTCCTGTCAGTTTCATCTCTTTGTCCCAACATACATACCATGAAATTTTTATATACCGTTAAGTATAAGATCAATGGCTTTCTTGGAACAGGTGGTACCAATATAGGCAAATTTGATAAGTATTCTTTGATTTTGTTAAAAGGTTCTTGGCATTCATCATTCAATTCTTTTGGATCATGTTTTCTAAGAAGCTTGAAAATAAGATCGCACTTGTAGGTGAATTGAGAGATGAAACAAGCAATATAGTTCAGTCTTCCTAGGAAACCTAGCATTTCTTTTAGGGTACGAGAAGGAGATAAATTTTGGATGGCTTGTACCTTATCTGGGTCCATTTCGATTCTTCTTTCACTGACCACAAAGCCCAATAATTTTTTTGATTTGGCACCAAATGTACATTTAGTAGGATTCAACTTTAGCTAAAATCTTCTCAACTTGTTAAATAGCTTTTTGAGATTAACTACATGATCTTCTTTTTCACGAGATTTCGTAATCATATCATTCACATATACCTTTATTTTTTTATGCATCATGTCATGAAAAAAAGTCACAATTGCTCTTTGATAAGTGGCACCAGTATTTTTCAACCCAAAAAGTATGACTTTGTAACAGAATGTCCTTCACATGGTCACAAATGTAGTTTTTTCCATATCATCTTGAGCTATTTTGATCTGATTATAGCCTGAGAAGCCATCCATAAAGGAAAATGTGAAATGCCTAGCAGTATTATCCACTAGAGTATCGATATAAGGTAGAGAAAAGTTATCCTTAGGGCTTACCCTATTCAGATCTCGAAAATCAACACACATTCTCACTTTTCCATCCTTCTTAGGCACTGTACTATGTTGGCTACCCATTCAGGATATTTTACCATCTCTAAAAACCAGCATCAAATTGCTTCTTTACTTCATCTTTAATTTTCAATAGCATCTCTGGTTTCATGCGCCTTAGCTTTTGCTGCATCGACTTACATCCTGGTTTTAAAGGTAACTTGTGCTCTACAATATCAGTGCTGAGTCCTGACATATCCTGGTAAGTTCACGTGAGCACATCTACATATTCTTGGAGTAGCTCTTCTAGCTTCTATCTTTCAGCTGGTAAAAGAGATATACCACTTTTAACCTTTTTTTTCACCATCTCTCAAATTCACTAATTCGGTAATTTCTTGGTGGGGTTCAATTGGCTTATCTTCATGTTCTATTAATTTTAACAAATCAAAAGGCAATTTGTAGTTATCTTAATCTTTCTCATTATCAAGTTCATCCACATGAATTAAGTTTTTGAAATCAAATCCAAGATTATTGTCATGATTATTTTGTGTACATTGTTTGGGACCCTGCAAAGGGTAAATGAAGAGAATATTGGCACATAAAAATGAAATGAAAAGAAAATGATGGAAAGAGAAAAATAGAAAGTGAAATGAAGATGAAAATAATAGAAGAAATACAGATGCATTTTTTAAGTCTTTTATTAAAATGACAAACATAAACACACCACAAAAGATCTCCTAATACTCGTAGAAAGCAATTAGAGATTTAAAGTTTCATAGTACATTACTTTTCCAAAGTTTTAAAGACAACAGATAGCTCTATAACTTTTCAATTTTCTAGCTTAAAATCTAAAGGACAAGGGTACACGAACAGCTCTTCACTTCGACTCTTCTTTTTTCCATCATCCACCATTTGAATGGCCAGCTCTAAAAATTCTTCCATGAATCCTGCACTTAAGGCTCCCGATAAATCTGGATAGATATATCCTCTCAAGTGAAAAGAATCACAGAGGTATGGAATGACTATAGGCTTGACTCCGGCTCATATCCTCTAAGATTAGCTATCCTCTTATCTCTTTTCTCATTCACCATTTTTATTTTGTCCCCTCTTCTTGGTTTATATCCCAAGCCAAATTTGTCTCTCTTTTCATATATAGTCGATGGCTTCGTGATTTCTTGCAAGTTTTTTTCAAGTTCAACTTTAGGTTACCATCCCATCTTGGTAAGCTATTTGACTACCATTTTAGTTGTCGTAGATAAGTATGACAAATACAATTTAGATCCTTCAACTATATATATTGCATTGGCAATCTTGAAAGATCTATAAAAGCATTTCAAAGCTTCATCTGTTGATTCCACATAAGGGGTATTTATCGGTTCAGTTACTAATAAATCTTTTTCTTCTGCCACACATGTTAGCTTTTCTTCAATAATGAATTTCACTTTCTGATATAATGAGGATGGAATAGCACCTGCCATATAGATCCACGACCTACCCAATAAATAATTGTATGAAGGAGAAATGTCTATAACTTAAAATTTTACGTTGAAAATGCATGGGCCAATCTATAATGGCATTTCTATATCCCCCAGCACCTCCCTTCGGGTTCCATCAAAGGCTCTCATTATCATATAACTAGGTTTTATATAAGATCCATCAACAGGGAGTTTTGTAAGAGTAGTCACAGGTATAACATTGGTAGATGAGCCATTATCAATCAAAATCTTAGCCATTATATAACCTTTACATTTCATAGTAATGTGAAGAGCCTTGGTACTTCCTCGACCTTCAGGAGGAATCTCTTCATCACTAAAAGAGATATAATTTGAAATTGTCAAATTACTAACAAGCTGTTTCATATATTCAACAAAAGTATTGTGAGATACATATGCTTGTTTAGTACATTCAGTAAAGCATTACGGTGTGACTCTGAACTGAGCAATAATGACAATAGCAAAATTTTAACTGGTATCTTATTAAGCTGTTCTACCACGCTATACTCGTTATGTTTTATTAACTTTAGAAATTCACATGCTTCACTCTCAGAGACTAGCTTCTAACATTCTTTTTATGAGGCTGCGTCAAGACCACTTTGACTTTTCTTTTCTTCTCCTATCTTGGCTTTCTCTCTTCTAGCTTTTTCTAAAGCTTTTGGGGTATAACACCTCCCACTTCGAGTCATGCCTCTTACACCCGTTATGTTTGCAGTATCTGGATTGACTACGATATCACAATCATATTTTTACGGTATTACTTTATCATTCTGATATGAAAAAAGGTCAAAAACTTTAATTGTCATCACTGATCGGGAGATAAGCCTTTCTAGCTTCGATGTTGGCTTCTCATCATAATAAATAGTTATCGGTCTACGTACAAACTTATTCTTTGAATCAATGGTAGACATTTCAGCTTTCACTAACTCTTCTCTCTCTTGGTAAAACTCTATTCGACCCATATCCATCAACTTTTGCACCTCTTGACGAAATTAGTGACAATTCTCGATAGAATGCCGGAGAACACCTTTGTGATAATTATAGCTTTGTGATAATTACACCTTTGCGATAATTACACCTTTGTGATAATTAGACCTTAGTGATAATTAAGGTATTTATTGATGGTCTGATATGATTTGGTAAAGGGTTTCCATTAAAATTTTGAGTCCCTTATTGGTCGGTATCAAAGTTTAATACCCTTTCATTGATTAACCTTTGCACTTTACCCTTCAAAGCAGTACAGTTCTCAGTGAAATGACCTAGATTCCCATAGTGATAATCACAATGTGCATTGGGGTCATACCATTTGGGAAATGAAGGTTTCAAGGTTTCAATGATAACAGGAGCAAGCTGATGTTTCTTAATGAGTTTGAAATAATGATTGATGAATGAATAACAACATGAAAAGTTTTACATTACATTGAATAAGTCAAGAGTGATAAAGGCAGAATCGAGATGTTCAGTTCCTGATTAGGACATTGAATCTGGGAAGAGATTTCTTACAGGAAGAATGTGAGTAGAAGAGACAATTAAGAGCAATATTAGCTCGATCTTAGAAGAGCAGTGTAATTGGATCTTTGAAGAATCAAAAGGCTTGATGCCCAAAAAAAGAGCTTGAGAAACTTAAGTACCATACATTAAATAGGAATTAATTGGCCAACATTTGCATAGCATGCATTGAAATTCATATGTATCGCATAGCATATACTACTTTCAGGAAAGTATAATGTATAAATTCAAGAAGCAGGGGTGTTCCAACATCCCACATAGAAAAAATAGATGTGAAGATATTTTCAAATTTGAGAAGAAACTTGTTAGGTAAGTTCCTAATCCTTGAAATAGGATGTCTTTTGGTATCAAGGTTGATTTATAATACCTTTGGGCATAATCTCTTGAAATTCCTTCAAACACAATTTTCAACTCCTTTGGATATGATTGTCAAGGAGCAATTTACTTTCCAAAGTCATGGTGCCTCTATTTAGAGGAGCAATTTACTTTCCAAAGTCATGGTGCAATTTACTTTCCAAAGTCATGGTGCCTCTGTTTAGAGGAGCAATTTACTTTCCAAAAAGTGATGCCTCTGTTTAGAGGAGCAATTTATTTTTCCAAAGTCGTTGAACCTCTGATTAGAAGAGCCATTTATGTTTCTCAAAGTCGTTGAGCCTCTGCTTAGAGGAGCTTTGATAAAAAAAAATAAAAAATAAAAATATCGAGTTGAGTCTTGATTGGGTGTCTACGTCTTTGCGCAATTTCTGTTTCACAGAAAATGTGCAAAAAGAGGTAGCTGTAGACACTCAATTTGGTCCAAGCCCAGATCAATTGGGTCTGGTCCAAATGGGTAAGCCCAATTTGGCTTTTATTTTATATTTTATATTATTTTTATTTTTATTTTATATTTTTTCTTCCTTTGTATCTTATGTATTTATTATTTATTTATTTATTATTACTATGTATTAATATATGTATATCTTTATTTATTTATTTTTCTATTAATATTTATATATGTATTTTATTTATCTAGTTATATATTTATTATTATATTATAATTTATTTATTATTATTATTTTTTTATTTATCTTGTAATATTTTTTATTTATCTTATTATTATTTTTTTAATTATCTGTTAATTTTTTTATTCATTTATCTGATTTTTTTCGTTTATCTGATTTTTTTTCTCTTTTTTTGAGGCTTAGATTGAAGGCTTTGAAGAATCCTACCATGAATGGGGATTCAATTAAAATTCAGATTAGATTCAAAGATTGAATTCCCATCCAAAAAGGAACAGGGATTGATCAGAAACTCTTCTGATCAATCCCTATAAATAGGTACTGGAACAAAATGAAGAACACAGAAAAAAACAGTAAGGAAATAAGCTACTAGTTGAGAGAAAAGGGCATATAGAAGATTTTTTGAAGGCTAAGAAAAGGTTTAGAAGTGTTAGAACAGCTGTAGGAATCGAAAAAAAAATTTTGGAGATTTTTGGCGAAATTTTTTTTTGAAAATTTCTGAAAAATTTCCAGATTCCGGTGAACTTTGCAACAAAAGTTAAATTTTTCGGTGACAATTTCGGCCAAGTTTGAAGTTTCCAATCAGCTGCCCAATTTTTGGTGAAGATTCCCAGAAATCGACCAACTTTTTGGTAAACTTCCGATGAAAAACCCAGATTCCGGTAAAAAATTTTAGAATCCAGTGAATATTCAATTGGAGTTCTTCGACCATTTTAGAGAGAAAGAAGAAAAAAAGAAGGAAGAGAGAGAGAGAGAGAGAGGAGAGAAGGTTTCTGTCAAAAAAATAAAGGAAACAGCCTTATATATCCTCCCAAAATGACGTCGTTTTTGCTTTAAATAACTCAGAGGATCCGCGTATTTTGTCAAGATCCGACCCGACCCGAGCATCGACCCATTTTCGACCCGCGCGTGTTCCACCTCCTCGAGCCATTAACCGAGCTGAGCCGACGTCCCGAGCCGCTTCTCCAAGCTGTTTTTCTTCATTGAGTCGAGCCGAGCCAAGCCGTTCTCCGAGCCGTTTCAGGTTTTTTTTTTATTTGTTTATTTATTTAGTTATTTATTTTTATTATTAAATTAGGATTATTTAATGTTCTTTTATCTTTATTTTATTTTTATTTTTGTTTTACTTTACTTTTTTTATTTTCACTTTTATTTTGTTTTATTATTTTATTTTCTTTAAATAAAATCCAAAAAAAATATTTTTGGGGAAAAGTTGAAAGTATCAATTTTCCTTAAAAAAAAATTTTAAAAAAAAGGTTTTTTTTTAGGAAAAGTTGAAAGCATCAATTTTTCTCGAAAATCAAAGTTTTCAAAAAATATTTTTGGGGAAAAGTTAAAAGTATCAATTTTCCTCGAAAATCAAAGTTTCCAAAAAAAAATATTTTTAGGAAAAAGTTGAAAGTATCAATTTTCCTTAAAAATAAATTTTCAAAAAAAAAAGTTTTTGAGGAAAAGTTGAAAGTATCAATTTTTCTCAAAAATAAAAGTTTTCAAAAAATATTTTTGGGGAAAAGTTAAAAGTATCAATTTTCCTTAAAAATAAATTTTCAAAAAAAGTTTTTGAGGAAAAGTTGAAAGTATCAATTTTCCTTAAAAATAAATTTTCAAAAAAATAAATTTTTGAGGAAAAGTTGAAAGTATCAATTTTTTTCGAAATTAAAGTTTCAAAAGAATATTTTTGGGGAAATGTTGAAAGTATCAATTTTTCCTGCACAAGAACAATCATTCTTTTATTTTTATTTTTATTTTTTTTGTTTATATTAAATAATCTGACGATGGAGCCTCTACAAGTGAAACAGTAGTTTTCTTGTATACTTCTGAGGTGAGGGAATTTTTTCAATTTTCTGCTAAAAGTATTAGAGTCAATTAAGAATAATTTCCAATAATTAATTACTTGGTAAAATTTTAAGGTTCATTGGATAACACAAATTTAAGCTGGTACCATCTTTTGATGGGCGTCTATAACCTTATTGACATATGATCGAACTCTCGAACCCTGTTCTGGTTAGTAGACCTGAACCTATTTTTTTAGGGACCCTTAAACTTAGGTGTTCCTTGAAAGGACAGATTTCTTAGGTGGCCAATCGCACCTAGATAAAAAAAAATTAGTGGTGACTCCTAAAAGTCAATGTCTAGCAATAGATCCCCGGATCTAGACGTTATGACAAGTATGATTATTTAAAAAAAGTATATTAATATTGCCACGTTATCAATTTTAATTTCGGATGTGTGGTCAATTTATTGAAATACAACAATGTTCATTATATAAATTTCAAAATGTAATTCTTAGTATCACATATATAAACCAAATGTTTTTTGGGCATAAATATACAACTGACATCAAACGTTTTCTGGGTATAAATCTACAACTGACTTTACATATGTCAAATATGTTTTTTCAATTGGATTAATGAAGGTGTTTTTAGCAAGAAAACACCATGAATCATCCCTAACAGAAAATTTTGATGGCATTTTTTACCAAAATAACCTTCAATAATGATGTCAAAAATTGATGTTTGAGATGTGTAGATTAACTACAAACAGAAAAACTAACAAAGAAACAACTCACAAGGATTTGAATAATGACAGAATATGATTATTGGACTAAAAGTGATAAAAGTTCACCATCAAGACTAGAAACTAAGGGATATAAAAACACTATCCTAAGAATTCTAATCAAGGATACAGAATAATAAAAGTTCACCACTCTAAGAAATCCAACTAAGAGATACAGAACTTAAAGAATAATCTAAAAAATTACCTAAGGATAAATAAAACTCTATTCTACTTTTTACCAGTGAATAATAGAAAATATTTAGGCTAGGAACATCTCTTTAAGCATGGAAACTTTCAGATTGCATTGCTAGAATCACGCCTAAAATCATGAGATTTGCATGTGAACATAATCTGCCTATTTACTCCTGAACCTAACCACAATCCCATTCATATTCATTATCTTCTTTTTCAGCTAGTGTGAACATAATCTTTTTATTTCAGCCCACCTTATTTATGTATGGATTTGGACCAAGAATATGCCTATCTTATTTTTGGATAAGTCTGCCTTAGTCTCAGCCCAAGTTGTATGATGTGCAGACACTCTGATGTCAATCTCCTCTGGTTGGAAAAGAGTTGTTGGAAAAGACTTGTCCTTAAGTCTAAACTAATATTTTTGTCATGGTAAGGTGATAAATCAGCAACATTGAAGGTGAAAGATACTCTATAAGTGTCAAAAAGGTCTATTTTATAGGCATTCTCCCCAATATATTAGAAGACTCTAAATGGATCATCTACCTTAGGTTGTAATTTGTCAAACTTTCTTAGAGGAAATCTTTTTTCCCGTAAGTTAATCCACACCAAATCATGTTCTTTGAACTTTACATGTCTTCAATACATATTATTACCCTCTTATATTTTTTATTTTTCAAGAACAATTTCAAAAGGGCTATAACCAATAAGTAGAATGACTCTTGGGATATGCAATGTTGAATGTCCCTCATTGGTGGTAGACCAACTGATAACTCTTCCTGAACAATATTTTGAAATTCTGCCAATAGTGGTTGTATCACTACGGGAGGCTTTTCACTATCTTTATTCTTCTCAATCAACACCAAAGTATACATAGTACCACCCATCTTAATTTTCTTTTTGTAATTAACCTTGGTAAACAAACTGTTTCCTTCCCCTTTGATTGGTTTTGACATCACCTTGGGCTTGGTAGGGCCTAGGATGATTTTGCATCCACTTTCACAAATGTATAAGTATTGCGGTAACCATCATAAATAACCTTTTTGTCATAATGCCAAGTCTTCCAAGTAATAAATGGTAAGCATCCATTGGAGCTACATCACACCACACTTCATCCTTATATTGCTTTCTTATAAAAAAAAAAACCAAACACCTCTTGCTAACTTTGATTTTATTTTTTTTTCGCAGCCAAGATAGCTTGTATGGTTGGGGGTGATCTACTGCTTTAAAGCCTAATTTCTGCACCATAAAAGTAGAAACAATATTTTTAAAACTTTCACTATCAATTATAATATCACACACCTTTTCATGGGCAGTACATCGAATATGGAACACATTTTTATACAACCAATCTTCTTTCTTAGTAAGTATGGTACTCAAGCTGCATTATATGACTAAGGATTCTCCACAATCGCTATAGGTCACCTCTTCCTCTTTTTCAAGGTTTTGATATTCTTCAACCAATTTTTCTTTATTTTGCTCCAAGTTTTCCTCTATTAGAGTCACAATTTTCCTATTTGGGCATTCTAAGGTAATGTGTCCAAGCCCTTGACATTTAAAACACCTTTTGGTTTGTTCACTAGATTGAGGCTTACCTTCTCGGGACCCAAATCTCAAGTTGTTACCATGGGCCTCATTTTATTGTCTTTTCACCTTAAAGGCAAGCTTGAATACATTGTTAAAAGTCTAATAGGGTTGTAGCTGCACCACATTAGCTATCTCAATCTTTAATTTTCCAAGATACCGAGCAATAGTCTGCTACTCCTATTCCACCAATTCGCACTTTAACATGAGGTGGTCAAACTTAGTCATATACTCATTCACTGAAAGATTTTTTTGCTTCAAGTTATGAAGCCTAAGGAAGACATCTTGTCGAAAGTTATTTGGGAAATACTTTCTGTTCAACTCTCTTTTCATCTTCTTTCAAGTTGTAATTTTTCTCTTGCCTTCTCTTTCCCTTTGCTTCTTCAGATTTTCTTACCAAAAAAATTGCATGTTTTTTTAGTTTGAAGGCCACTAGCTTCACTTTGCGATGTTCAGGGGCATCATGGTATTCAAATATACATTCCACCGTGTGTAACCAATCTAAGAATTCTTTAGGTTGCATCTTTCCCTTAAACTCAAAAATTTTTATCTTTAGATTGAATATGCTAGGTTGAAGTTGATTTCTGCGGAGATAGTATCTAACTTGCTATGGGTGAGATAGGATGCTATCATCAAAACTACTGTTGTTTTCTATGGAATGGATTGGTTTCTCTTTCATCTTTTTCGTTTCTCCTTCGTTACCTCTTTATCTCCTCTCTCTCTTCTTATATACGCAGTCGATGTTATAGTTGAAAGATCTGTTGCCATATCTCCTCTATAAGGGCATTCATTAGGTCAACATTGGTAGTTGCTGTAACGTCGGTGTTAGCTTCAACCTCTTTTATTGATGCTTGATGATGACAACTTGCCATAGCTCTTATACCAATTTGATATAAAAAATTGATGTTTGAGATTTGGAGATTAACTGCAAACAGAAAAACTAACAAAGAAATAACTCACAAGGATTTGAATAATGACAGAATATGATTATTGGATTAAAAGTGATAAAAGTTCACCGCCAAGACTAGAAACTAAGGGATACAGAAACATTACTCTAAGAATTCTAATCAAGGATACAGAGCAATAAAAGTTCACCACTCTAAAAAATCCACCTAAGAGATACAAAACTTGAAGAACAATCTAGAATATTGCCTAAGGATAAATAAAACTCTATTCTACTTTTTACCAAAGAATAATAGAAAATATATAAGTTAGGAACATCCCTCTAAGCATGGAAACTTTCAAATTGCATTGTTAGAATCACGCCTAAAATCATGAGATTTGCATGTGAACATAATCTACCTATTTACCCCTGAACTTGACCATAATCCCATTCATGTTCATGATCTTCTTTTTTAGCTAGTGTGAACGCAATCTTCTTATTTTAGCCTACCTTATTTATATGTGGATTTGGACCAAGAATAGGCCTATCTTATTTTTGGATAAGTCTGCCTTAGTCTCAACCTAAGTTGTATGATGTGTACACACTCCAGTGTTAAATAATCTCCCCAAAAATTTATTGTGTGGAATATTAAAGGCGTTTTAGGCAAAAAAATACCTTTAAGAATCCATTTTGACTTTTTTGTATGGATTTTTGAAGGCGTTTTAAAAAAATCACCTTCAATAATACTAACTAAAAATTAATCGAATGGATTATTAAGGGTATTTTTTTTAGGTAACACCCTGAATAATCCCTAACAAGATGTTATTAAATGAGTTTTTAGAAATAACCACCTTCAATAATCTGACTATTCAAATTTATCGTTTAGAATATTAAAGGTGTTTTGAGCCAAAAATACTTTCAAGCATCCGTTCTAACTTTTGTCTATGGATTATTGAAGACGTTTTTTACCAAAACCGTATTTAATAATCATAACAAAAATTTATTGATTGGATTATAGAAGGCAAGTTCTGCCAAAAACGCCTTCAAGAATCGACTTCATATTTTTTCTATGGATTATTAAGGGCGTTTCTCTACAAAAAAATGTCTTCAATATTCTCTGCAAAATTTTTTAAAGCAATTGGTGAATGCGTTTTTATCAAGAAAACACCTAGAATAATCAATTACAAATAATCTCTGCAAAAATCCAAAAAGGCTAAAAGGAGGGATCGAATCTATCACCTTTTAATTAACATCTATACAATCCAAAATTTTTGATATGATATTTATTGAAGACGTTTTTGAACAAAAATGACTTCAATAAGCCTACGAAATTTTTTGTCTAATTATTAAAGGAGTTTCTTGTAGAAAACGTCTTCAATAATCTCATAAATTTTTTATGAGGGGATTATTGAAGATGTTGTCTGCCAAAACATGCATTCAGTGATTTCCTATCAATTTTTTTAACTAGATTATTCAATGCGTTTTTTTTATCAAAAACACTTTTAATATTCACTAAAATTTTTAAGGTAGAATTATTCACGGTGTTTTAGTTAAGAAACGTCACTGATATCAAGTTTTGGGTGATATATATAAGTAACAATATCGCTATTTGAATATTTAATGGTATTTTAATAATAAACTCATTAAGTTTTATAAAAACACGAAAACTAACAACATTTAAACGGTA
Source organism: Durio zibethinus (assembly GCF_002303985.1). Next base: position 19,949,470 of record NW_019167838.1, on the reverse strand, counting down.
TTTATAAGTAAAAGATTGTTATAAAATTATCATTAATACGTTATTTTCTTATAGTGATAGAATCGAATAGGCTATTGATCTTCGATTCAACGTGTTCATCTTGTCGATATGATTTGATTTTTTTCATTACCGGAGAAGACAGCTTTTAATTAGTGCTTTTATTGCTTGTTATTTGCTATAATTTTATAGCAATTTATTAAAAACAAAAAAGGGGACAATTTCTGAAAAAAGAAAAAAAAGGCTCAACTTCCCACTTGATTATATTAGGTGAAAGATCAAGAGTGGACAATGTTGCATGGACCACTGGCTTTTTGAATGTTAGCATCTTATTATTGAGTTTGCTATGCTATTCTTTGGGGCTAAATCCCTTTTCCAAGGGAATCCTTTTTTAGCACTAATTACGTTAGTCTTAAAATCTTACATTACAACTCAACAATTGATCCGACTAAATTAATTAAGTATTAATTTCAACGAAATATATTCAATAAAATTTTAGAGATTACAAGTTTAATAAAATTTTAGAGATTACAAGTTTTAGAAAATTTAAGTGTGTAATTTTTTTTATAGAAAAATTAAACAAATAAAAATTAAAAAAATGACCCATCAGTCCCCTACTACATATCATGAAATCAAAAAGGTTCTCTCTCTCTCTCTCTCTCTCTCTCTCTCTCTCTCTCTCTCTCTCTCTCTTATGAATGAAAATTGTGATTTGCTCAAGTAAAATATTTCTTTGTAAAAAATATTACAATCCAAGGCCCATTTTTTATCTTTAAGATTATCTTTCCAAAACAGTGTTAAGGTAGTAATGAATGTTTTTTATAACATTTTTATTAATACGGTTAGGGTATTTCTAACTTTACTTGAATCCAATTTCTTCTTTTAACAATTTTAAAAACACACTACAAAGTTTTGACAAGCTTGAGAAATTATATATAAATTTGATAATTTTAAATATGATATCAAAAAATACGAATTAAAATTTTAATAAAAATATATGTGAAATTAACAAAACAAAAAAAAATTATTTGTATTTGATAACATGAATTATGACACATTAATTTTATATTTTATATATATTAAATATGAAATAAATAAATACGAATACTTGTCTTCCAATATCTAGCTATTTAAGAACCATTTGATCAAGTCATTCGTAATCCGTACCTATTACCCTTTACCAAGCATTAGCGCTTTATTTATATTTGGTTGGTGGGAGATGAATTATTTGATTAAATTAGCATAATAATGAACTCTACCTTGGGTTGGTTTAGTGGGAGATTAGTGTTGTCTACTCATATTTCCAATGTTTTCATGTTTAGTCACTAACCATATATTTTAATATAACCAAACCTTAACATTAATATATAACAAATACTAATCGGTCCAAATTAAAAAAAAAAAAATTACAAAAGAACACACTCTTCATCTTCTAGCAATAACTCCCATATGAAAGAAATATGCAGTAATTTGATATTCCACGTGTGAGAAATGTGAACTTAAATTTTTTTCTTTCAAATAAAAAATATCACTTCTTAAAAATAATTATATAAATTCTTGAAAAATAAGATCCTCACCCCCTCCGTATAATTGATAAAGCTTTGCACATGTTTGGTGTTAAATGTTATATAGAATCAACAGTTTCAGTCTGGTAATGAGATGTGCTATGAAACTATCAAAATGTTTCGGGCTTTTTCCAGTGAATGGCCTTTGCTTTCTTGAACGCTTCTTTCCTTCAGAACTTGTGTGCTTGTTGACATCAGGTTTTGACATCAAATTGTCTGTGGAGCTATGCTTAATTGCTCACTGAAGATCGGAATTAAATGAATTTCCAATAAGCATTGTATATTGATGAAGACCAAGAAAAACATGTATTCAAATTGAGTCGGATCATTTGCTGAAAGACAAATAGGCGAAGAAGCATGGAATCTATACAATATATAGAAGTTATCCCTTACTTTAATTTCTCTTTGATTTGATACCAACTCATATTTTTCCTATTCATTTCAAATGCGACATCAACACATTTCATTGCCACATAAGTTTTATTAAATATTATTATATTTAATTATTATATATTATGTTATCTTCAAGCTTGCTTGTGTGATACGTGTACTTTTTAGGACAAAATTAGAAGTTTTTTACATGTTCAGGGTATTCTTGACATATCTCAATTTAAGACATCAATTTTTATTACCCTAATGTTGTCGCCGTCAGCCACCGTTACATCCACCACCACCACCACTGCCATCATCACCACTTTCAAAAACACCACTATCACCATCATCGCTCCTACCACTATAATAGTCAATCAGCAAAATCACCAAATCGCCACAACTAGACCTAATACCCTATTTAAAAAAAAAAAAAAACCTTTCAAAAACAAAGTAAAAACCTAACTATCTAAATACATACAAAACCAAATAAAAGATCAGACAAAAAATCAACATTCAAATTTCAAAAAATGAGTGACAAACTCATCTCTAATGAGGTAAATTTCAAACTGCAGCCATCACATTTCCTCAAATCCAAATATGAAAACCAAAGATTTCAATCCATAGTAAATAAAAAATTTTAATATTTCAAAACAACAGAAATAGAAATCTAAAGATACCCAACAAAAAAAAATTTTCAGATTCAAACTAATGTTTAATTTCTCATATTTTTTCAAGATCCAAACTTTGCATGCATCAAAACTCATAATCAGATCTATGGGTAATGATTAGTAAAAAAATAAAAAATATAATATGGTCAAAGAAAAAGCAAAGAAAGGAGGATAAAAAAAACCTACAACTATAACCACCATTAACAGCCTTTATAACCAATATTAACTGGATAAATCACCACTGAACTCAACCTCTTAACTATTACTATTAATCTTTACCATACACCATAACTGCTACCTAATTATCATCAAATCCTTCAACATGTCACAGAGTTAAAAAAAAGCCAAAATAAAATAAAACACAACATATCATTATAACAAAAAAATTAATAAAAAATAAAAGATAAAGAAACAAGAAAAAGCAGAGGTTTAAATTTTGTGGTTTTGGGTTTAAGAGAAAGTTAGGCAAAGAGAAGGAAAAAAGCAAGAAACGAAGAAAAAGGAACGAGCTTTAGGCTTTAGATTCTCGGATTCTAAATTTTTTGAGAGTTTTTATTTTTCTGAAAAATAATCTATAAAAAGCTAGAAAGAGATGAAAGGTAATTATACATTAACAATCTTTTTACCACTACTCCTCTGGTCATTTCTTGGTTCTATTACCTTTTGATGGTGACATGAAAGCAATTTTAGCCATTGAATTTTGAAGAAGGAAGATCTCAACCATTGGTTTTGTGAGGGTATACTATAATACTAGATTTTCCCTATTGAAACCTCCTTCACATGATGTTTTACTAGCTTTTTTTTTTTTTTTTTTTTTTTTGTTTTTGTAAAAGGGGGTAAAGCTTTATTACAAGGGAGAAAGTGAATATTTGATTCAAAATTAAATTTTTATGTTTTTTTTTAAATTTTTTTGACCACTAAATCTTGAAACAAAAGACTACTAGCTTTAGGTTTTTAATAGACTTGAAAACTTTGCCCACACGCCATTATATGTAATATAAATAAAGATATTTAAAGTAACATTTTTTTAACTTTTATTTACATATCTTTATTTATATTACATGTTACTTTAAATAATAACAAATAAATTAATAATAAAAATAATCATTTTAAAAAAATTAATGTTGAACATTTTTAATAACATTTTTTAAAATATTTTTTTAAGTTAAAAAATAATTTAAGTCAACTTTATTAAGTTTAAATTTTTTTACTTTTTATTCAACAAAGAATATTTTAAATAATCATAAAAATAATAACCCATTATTTTCAAAATCTTTTTTTTTTTACTTTTTTTATTAAAAAATGAAATATTAATTAAAAATAATTATAAAACAAATATAAAACTTAACAATATAATCCCAAATCAATGCTTTAAATCTATTGCAAATGATACTTTGAATATATATATATGTGTAAGTATTATGTTTTTTTTTTATCTTTAATCAAAAAATAAATGTATAACACTTATATTTAATTATTTTTATCTAAAAATAAAAAATTATATAACACCTACACTATTATAAATATATATATATATATACACCAAATTTTATTACACCACTTAAGATTTTAAAAACCAATTATAAAGGTTACGAATACAAAAAATCTACTTATCATTTTAAATTTACACATCTATCTGGATTTTTTATTATATATTATTATTTATAAATATTTGAAAAAAAAAGGTCCCCAGCGACGCGGGGGCTAATATACTAGTATATATTAGTAGTTGGTTTCCAATGACTGACAAATGTTAACCAATTAAGTTATCGACTAAGCAATTAGCCACCAGATGATCAGGAAGATACAGTAAGCAAATCCATGGACTGGCATTAGAAGTATAGCGTAGACATCTATTTATGTTTGAATCAAATCGAGCTGATTCTCTTTATATTTTTAGTATCATTATTATTAATTTTTTTTTTTGGTATTTTTATATATATTATAACATAGTATTATTGATGCCCTTATTATTATATTATATTATATTATATTTTTTTTATTTTTGTTTTCATTTTTTCTTTATTTTTATTTTTTTTTTGTTTCAATTCACACGTGCATAAAAAAAAGATGGAATCAAAATCAAAATCTCTTGATCAAAGTGTTGATACATTTGTTGAAATTTTGGATCAAAAATCATGTTGAACAAAATGTAATTTTAAGATTTAAGCCTGAGATTAATTCTATTCATTTTTTAAAATTGATTTTAGGACTGCTTATAAATTCAATTAGCTCTACAGAGAAAAAGACACAAAAAAATTATTAGAGAAAAAAGTCTGAGAAATTTTGGGCAAAAAAGGTTTTGAGATTTTGGTTCAATCTGAAGTTGTGGGTTTGATTTTAGGTTTCTGGGTTAGAATTAGGATTCATGACGATTCTGGGAGTAATCTAGACAAAATTTGGAAGAAATCAGAAAAGATTTAAAGAAATCGGGGTTTTTCTAAAAATTTTTTGGTTTTTTTGGATTTGGATGAATTTTTTTGTGAGGGTTTGAATTTTTTGGTAAAGTTTCTGATGATCGGTTGAATTTTCTAGCCACATTTGAGCCAATTTTTCAAAAACCAATATGTTTTTCAATTTTCGGTTGAATTTTTTAGCGACATCCTCAAAAATCGATGGGATTTCCAAGTTTCAATTGAATTAGCCTGTGAGTTCTTAGGAGATTTTTAGAGAGAAGGCAGAGAAAATTGGAGGTAGAGAGAGAGAGAGAGAGTAGAAACCGTTTGAGGAAAAACGTTGAAGTTTACCTTTTATATTGACCTAAAATGATGTCGTTTTGGACACCCAAGATCCGCGCATTGACCCGATGACCCGCGCTCTAACTCGATCCGATCGTAGGTTTTTTCTTTTCTGTTTTATTTTTATTTTCTAATTTTATTTTACTTTATTTTATTTTTAATCTATTTTTATTACTTTTTCTTGTTTTATTTAAAAAAAATTATTTTGCTATTTTTATTTTTGAAAGTAAAAAAAAGAAAAAAATATTCCAAATAAAAAAATCTTTTGAAATAAAGTTTTCAAAAGATATTTATGAAATCCTTTCAATAAAAATAAAAATATAAAAATATAAAAAGGTAAAAAAAATTAAAAAAAGAAATCTTTTTCAAACAAAAAAAATCCTTACAAAATAAATTTGTAGAATCCACCAAACTATTGAGAAATTTCATAAATTAATTTTCAAAAAAATAAAAATAAAAAAAATAATTTTTATCTTCTAAACTATTAGAAGATTGCTTCAAATTAAGTCCTACCAAACTATTAAGAGATTTTATTGAATAAAATACCTTAATAAATTTAATGACGGAGCCTCTTCAGAATGAGACACTAATCTCTATAAATACTTCTGAGCTGAGATAATTATCGTAAGTTGTTACCAAATTATTGGGATAATTTTAAGATTAATTTTCAATATTAAATTATTTAGTAAGTCATAGAAAAGATTAAAGCTTGGATAATTTGAAATTAAATTGGTACCATCATTTAGATTGGTATCATGGGAGTGCTACAACCTTTCCTATGTGTAACCGACTTTCAAACCTAACATCTGTTTTCGTAGATCAGAATATTTATCAGGTGGCCAATCACACCTAGACAAAAAAGATTGGTGGTAACTTCTCTAATCTATGTCTAACGGTAGATCCACATATCTATATGTTATGATAGTTTGATGACTCCATTGGAGACCAATAAGAGTCAAGCCAGTAAATGATTTCTTATTATCCAAGCCTTATTTAATAAATTTGAAATTATTTTATTCCCTTTCATCGCTTATATTTGCTTTATTATTTATTTCCCTTTTCATTGTGTATACTTGCTTATTTATTTGTCACTTATATTTGCTTAATTATCTATTTATTGTATATATATCTGTCATTCATTTGCATATGCATAACATAAGCCTTCCACCCGAGCTATACCTTTAGGAGGGAGTGAAGTACCTATACCCTTGTGAGATTTCATGTCTCCGTATGGGTCTGTGAAATACTCATACTCAGATTGAACCTTTTTCACTTGTAGCCTATGATAGGTGAAGATTGGAGTGCCTTACTAGTTTGTAATGGACCATGATATAGGGAACAATTTGGGAACCTTTTAGAATTAACCCAAACCACATATAGTCAACCTTCAGAGCCCAACCATAGATTGAGCCTTATCTTTCCACCCTTTATAGTCAATCCAAAATTTAAGGTCATGTTGTTATTTTACTTGCTAAGTGATGTTTACTCTATGTTTTTATTGAAGTGATTAACTAATCTCTTTGTCTTCTTGTATTTTTTTCCTTTTGTGAACATTCATAAACATGTTTACAGATTGCATAGTATTCTTACCCTAAAGCTATTTCAATAAAAGCCCTTTTGGATTCCACAGAATGTTAGGTTTGCAGCTCATCTACACTATTCAAATGTGACTCTCCCATAGAGGTAATGATAGAATCAGAGAAAAAATAGCTAGAAAAAAGAGATCATTTGTCACCTGGTCATATCTCTACATTGCCAAAGAAAGTTCGCTTACTCCTCAAACATAATGATTTGAAAAGCTTATCAAATATCTGAAACAGCATGACTCTTCCAAGGTAAGAAGCTTTTTGTCATAAGTTTGGGTATATTACATATCTTTTGTCAGTGGATGTTGATAACCTGCTTATTAAGGTGATGATATAATTTTGGGATCCTTCATACCATTGCATCATCTTTAATGAGGTTGATTTGGTGCTAACCATAGAGAAGTATTCAACTTTAATAGGCATGCATCTACTATACCTAGATAGAATATATGTGAAAAAACATAAATTAGGGAATCGTAAGAAATTAAGTTAGATTCTAAGAGTGAGAAAAGAGATTATAGATTCTTACATTCAAGAGAAAAGAGAGCATAATGGTATTCCACGAGAAATTTTTGAGATTTCATTGCCAAGCATCCAAATGATGATCAACGGATGAATGTGTTTGCTCTAGCCATATATGGGTTGGTCATTTTCCTTAAGGTTTTAGGATACATTGAGATAGAAGTGGTTGATCTTCTTGAATAGATTGAAAATTGGTGTAATCCATCCTCAGCTATCTTGGTAGAAACTATCAGATTTTTGAACTTTTACAGACAAAATGATAAGGCAAGATTCATGGGTTGTATACCATTACTATATTTATGGATGAAAAGCCATTTTGAATGCCAAAAAAGTGTTTTCTCTAAGCTTTATTTCTACATCTAAAACCTAATTAGAAAATTCTATCAGAGTAGCTGGCCAAAAGCAAAGACTCAGAAGAAGTGGAAATAGTTATTGTAAGAGCTCACAGTTGATCAAGTGAAATGGTTAGCTCATGGATGAACAGTGAACCAATGTTATATCAATGTAAAGATGAAACAAGGGTTCCACTTTTAGGATTATGTGGGTCAACGAGTTATGCACCACTAATGATAAAGAGACAGCATGGAGCCAAACAGTTTACTCTTAAAACACATAAGCTCAGCCAATTCGATTGTTCATATGAGGAACCTAAAACTTTTCAGAGGATTAATAGTGTGATCAAGGTCTGGAAGAAGCCCAAAAAGATAAGCCCGAGACCATTTACTGGTAAGGCCACTCAGAAGTATCTGATTTAGAGAACCAAAAAAGGTCAGGATGTGGTATTCCTACCTAAAGACCATTACAAGTTAGTGGACCATGAAACAAATGATGTATTTTTAGAATCTGTAAGGAAAAAAATATGAAGTTGAAAAAAAAATTGAAACAAAAAATTCTGAAGCCCCATGAAAAAATTAGAGATCCAAGTCCATAGGATTTCTAATGAATATAGCAAGGCTCAGAAAGTTGTCAAAAAATGGGATGATACCCTTAAGGAATTAAAAGAGCTGCACCAAGAGCACAAGAGGTTGCACATATAGGTGCAGGCCAAGGAAATAAACAACACAGATCTGACTCATGGGAATGAAAAGTTGAAGGAAAAATGTGCACAAATAGAAGAGGATTTTGAATAAATTCAATAGGAAAGTGAAATGCTCATAGACTATGTTTGGACTTTGATGGTAAAGTTAAATGAACAAAGAAATTATGTCAGAACCATTATAGAAAAGCACAAAAAATTATCCTATCAGGTGTGGTGTGACAAAAGAGAATGGTTGGAAAGATAAAGATACATAGATCACCTCATAACTCAGATAGACATGGCAGTAACTAAAGCAGATGAGATGGTAGAAAAGGCTGAGGCATTGAGAACTTCGGTTACACTAGCATGAGAGCATGGACTGAGGCTACTAAACTTCATTGAGAAGGCTAAGGATCAATATGAGCAAGTTAAGCATTTTTATATAAGGATAGTATTAGATTTGATATAAAATAGATTTTTATGAAATAAATGAATGTTCACTTTTGTTGAATTTTTAGGGGTCAAATATTTTATTTTATTTTCTTTTTCTTTTTCATGCATTTGCATCACATTCATTTATTCATTCATTATCATAACATCACCATTATAACTTTAATTATGGTACTAAGGTGCAAGAATAGCTACACATCCATACAATACTTAAGCTAAAGCTAAGAAGATGGAGCAAGATAATGTAAGTCATCTTAAAAGGATAGAAAAAACTCAAAAGGTACTAGAGGAAAAATTAAGCAAAATTTTGAAAACCCTGGAAAAGGTAAACAAAGAAAAGCAATAGAGAAAGATACCTTATTGAAAGCTACTAAATCAATATATCCTTCTAGTTTTGGTCTACATAGACTCATACTGCCCTAATATTTCAACCTCCATAGGTAACTTTTCCAAAGTACAATTACCCAGGAATGACTTATACACCTGGTCATGAAAGCGTCCAAAGTTATGACAATTCTATTTTTACAGAAAAAGCAACCAAGCTTATTCAACTCCCTATTTTGGATGAGGTAAAGAAGAAAGAAAAGCCACAGATAGATTCACCTTCAAAAAAATTCTAAAATTAATCAGGCCATAAATAAGCTTAAAGAAAGATTAAGGGTTGTAAAAGGAATTAATTTCTACGGATCCATGGATGTAGTGGGGCTTTTCCTGGTACTCGATGTAGTGGTGTCACCCAAATTCAAAGTGCCAGAATTCAAAAAGTATGATGACACTAAGTGCCCTATCACGCATATTATAATGTATTGTCACAAGATGGTGACACATGCTAGTAATGAGAAGTTACTCATACATGTCTTTCAAGATAGTTTAACTAGGTCTGTAGTAAGATGGTATGTCCAGTTAGATGGGACTCACATAAAAACATGAAAAGATCTTACTCGATCTTTTATTAATCAGTACCGTCACATTATCGACATGACCCCGAACCATTTTTTTTACAAGGAATGAAAAAGAAAACATCTAAATCTTTCAAGTAATATGCCCAGATGTGACAGAATGTAGCTACTCAAGTGCAATCTCCATTGACAGAAAAAGAAACTACAATGCTATTTGTAAGAACCTTAAAGTCACAATACTATGATAGGAAATGCTACTAAGAACTTTGTTGATATGGTGATTTCAGGAAAGATCATTGAAAATGCCATTAAAAATAGTAAGCTTGAAGGAAGAAAGCCTTCTAAGAGAGTAAATAAGAAGAAAAAAAATGAGGTTTAAGTTGGGAATCTTGAAGGGAAGCAATTTAGAAGCTACTTTCGACTGACTTATCTTACATACCATCACACAGTGAGTCTTACCTTTGCTTATCAACCAACTATATGACCTTCTTATCCATCTTTACCATGATCGCCAACTTACCTAGTCAATGCAACAAGTAATGCCCGAGAACCACGAACTAGGAAAAGACCTACATTTGATCCCATCCTCATAATTTAGATTGAGTTATACTAAGAACTTTACAAGAACCACCTAATTGCTTTCATCCCTGCTAAACATCTTGAACCTCTTTATCTTAAATGGTATGATTTCAATGCTCACACTAACTACCATTTTTTAGTAGCGGGATATTCTACTAAGAATTATGTGTCTTTCAAGTATAAGGTGCAAAGTTTATTTAAGAAGGGGTTGATAAGCTTTGATACTAATAGAAGATCAATACCTAATGTTAGCGAGAATCTTTTACCTAGTCATACAGTTAATGCTTTGGATGTGGGTGAAAAATATGTGAAAAGAAGAGTAGAGGAGCTTAAGATGCCATTTAACCAGTTGTATGAAGTCCTATATAAAGCTAGGATAATACAACTAGTAGTTTCATGCACTTATATAGAAAAGATGTATCCTAAATCAAAGATGTAAGTATCACAGCGAGGCTCCAAGTCACTCAATTAATGTCTGCAAACAATTTTGAGGTAAAGTTCAGAAGTTGATAAACTCTTACCAAATAGAGTTTTATAAAGAGTCAAGAGCCTCGGAAGACATTGGGGTGGCTATGACACATAAGTGGGTGACAAAACCTATCACCATACGTTGTAAAGAGAAGCCGCAATCAGCTGGAAATAAGTTTGTTCCTAAACCAATAGCTTGTAAAATCCCACGCCCATTTTCTTATAAAGATGAAAAAACAGTGCCTTGGAAATATAAGTGTGAAGTAACGACTCAAGGGCAGCAAAAGGGTATGTCAAAATTTGAAACTAATAATATAATGGGTGTAAAAGGTATAACTAGAAGTGAAAGATGCTAATACTCTGATAACTTTGGAAAAAAAAAATAGACTGAACCAAAGATTTTAGAGAAAGATACCTCAAAGTCTGTGCCTGAAAAAGAGGCTTATGAGTTTTTAAAACTAGTTAAACATAGCAAATATTCTATAGTGAAACAATTGAATAAGATGCCAGCTAGGATTTTTTTACTATCACTTCTCTTAAATTTTGAACCACATCATACTGCCTTGTTAAAGGTATTGAATCAAGCTTATATGACTCATAATGTATCCGTAGAGTATATGAATCACTTAACATGAAATTTAGTAGTGCCATATCACATCTCTTTTAGCGATGATGAGATTTCACCTGAGGGTGCAATGAGTACCAAGGCATTGCACAGCATTGTTAAATGTAAAAACCATATAGTAGCTAAGGTCCTTATTGATAACGGGTTAGCTATTAATGTTATACCTATGTCTACTCTAGCTAAGTTACCTTTTGATATGTCCCATATCCAAGATAGTCAGATAGTGGTCTAATAATTTGATAGGATTGGGTGAAAAGTCTTGGGGGATGTTAAGTTGCCAATACAAATTGGACCGTGTGTCTTCAACATAAAATTTCAGGTCATGGATATATCCCCAAGACGAGGGAAGCTTTGGTTTACCATTACCCACCAAGATATGAATTACATAATTGAAAGATCATCCAGATGCATGTTGTTCCTTATTTTTCTTTAATGTAATCACATCTTCTAATTGCTTATGCCCAAAAGCATTAGGACAAACTCTTATGTTTGGGCCTTTTATTTTTTATTATGTTAATAAAAGTAGGAAAATGCATTTTGTTCATTTCTTCCATTCCATTCATTACCCCATCAAAGTTCTTGCCAATATTTCCTATTCCATTAACTTTCAAGTCCCCAAATGAATGTGAAGGTAATCATGATAATGATCCAAGGTTTAACTTTAAAAATTCAATTAATATCAATGAACTTGATATTGAAAAAGATTTTGAGGAATACACTTTATCTCTGGATTTAATGAGACTAATTGAACAGGAAGATAAATCCATTAAACCTCACCAATAAGTGGTTGAATTGATCAATTTGGGTGATGCCAAAAATTAAAAAAAAAAGTTAAGATTGGTACTTCACTCTCAACGGTTGATTGACAGTGTTTAAGAGATTTACTTCGAGAATTTATGGATGTATTTGCCTAGTCTTACCAAGATATGCCTAGACTTAGCATTGAAATAGTGGAGCATAGGCTACCATTGAAGCCAAAATACAAACCAGTACAGTAGAAGTTGAGAAGAATGAAATCAAAGATACTGTTGAAAATCAAAGAGAAAGTGAAAAAAAAATTTGATGTAGGCTTTCTGCAAGTAACCAAGTATCCTGAATGGATAGCTAATATAGTACCTATCCCTAAGAAGGATAAAAAAGTATGAATATATGTAGACTATCGAGATTTGAATAGAGCTAGTTTAAAAGATAATTTTTTTCTGCCTCATATAGATACCTTGGTAGATAATACGGCCTCGCATTCAGTATTTTCTTTTATGAATGGGTTTTTTGGTTACAATCAGATAAAGATAGCCTAAGATGATAAGAAAAAGACTATATTTATCACTATATGGGGAACATTTTGTTACAAGATCAGGCCTTTTAGACTAAAAAATGCTAGGGTAACCTATCAAAGAGCTATGGTAACCCTCGTCCATGATATGATGCATAAGGAAATTGAAATATATATGGATGACATGATCACCAAATCTCGAAAAGAAGAAAATCACGTAGTCAATCTCAAAAAATTATTTGAGAGGTTGAGAAAGTTTTAGCTCAAACTAAATCTGGCTAAATGTACATTCAGAGTCAGGTCAAAGAAGTTACTGGATTTATAGTCAGTGAAAGAGGGATAGAAGTTGACTTAGAAAAAATTCAGGCCATTCAAAATTTATCCTTTCCAAGCACACAAAAAAAGGTTCAAGGTTTTTTAGGCAAATTGAACTATATTTCTCGGTTCATTTCTTAACTCGCTTTTAAATGTGACCCCATTTTCAAACTTTTTCGAAAGAATAATCCTAGTGAGTGGAATGAAAAATGTCAAGAAGCTTTTGATAAGATTAAATAATACTTATCAAACCCTCCAATATTAGCACCTCTTATTCTCGAAAAACCATTGATTCTATACATAATGGTACATGAAGAATTAATGAGTTGTATGTTGGGCTAACAAAATAAATATGACAGGAAAGAGAGAGCTATTTATTACTTGAGAAAGAAATTCAAAGAATATGAGTCCAAATATTCATCACTAGAGAAATATATGTTGTGCTTTGGCTTGGACAACTAAAAGACTCATGCAATACATGCTTTACCATACATCTTGGCTGATAGCTAAGTTAGATCCCATCAAATATATCTTTGAGAAGCCATCGCTATCAGGAAGAATTGCTAAATGGCAAGTGATACTTTCAGAATATGATATAGTATATATGAGTCAAAAAATAATCAAATGAAGTGTCATTGTTGAATTTTTAGCAGATAGAGTTGCTGATGATTATGAACTTATGAAGCTAGATTTTTCAGATAAAGATGGCCATCTCAGGGATAAAAAAAGATAATGGTGAGGAAGAGATATGGAGAATGTACTTTGATGGGGTTGCCAATGCCATGAGGCATGGGATCAGAGCAGTTTTAATATCTCTAATAGAGCACTACTATCTTGTTATAGCAAGATTGAACTTTACTTGCACCGATAATGTAGCTGAAATGAAGCTTGTGTTATGAGACTGCATGCTGCTTTAGATAGAAAAATTAAAGTGTTAAAGGTGTTTGGGGATTCAACTCTAGTCATTTATCAATTAAAAAGTGAATGAAAAATAAGGGATTTGAAACTTATCCCTTATCACAAATACATCTCAGAGCTATGTAAACAATTCAAGGTAATTCAATTTAAACACTTGCCTCGTGAAAAAAATTAGATTACAGATGCCTTGGCTATATTGGTTATAATGGTACTGATCGATGATACTACTGAAATTCAGCCTATCAAACTAGATATCAAAGATATGCCAGTACATTATGCCAGCTTGAAAGATGAGAAAGATGGCCATCTTTGGCATCATGATATTATGTGATATGTAAAGAATCAACAGTACCCAAATTAAGCAATAAAAAGTGATAAGAGAGTCTTACGAAGATTGGCTATGATATTCTTTTTAGATGGAGAAATTTTGTACAAAAAAGGCAAAGACCAAGTATTATTACATTGTGTATGTGCCTCTGAGGCCAAAAAGATTATTGAAGAAGTTCACACTGGTGTATGTGGAGCACATGCAAATAGGCATATGATGACAAGATAGGTTATACAAGCTGGATATTACTGGTTGACAATGGAAAAAGATTGCATTAATTGTGCTTGAAAATGCCATAAAATGGTAGATTTATGTTAACAAAATTCATGCTCTACCCAGTGCTTTATATGTTATAGCGCTGTCTTGGCCATTTTTTATGTGGGGGATGGATGTCATTGGTCTTATCATAACAAATGCCTCAAATGGGAATAGATTCATTTTTGTGATGATTGATTACTTCACTAAATGGGTCGAAGCCACCTCTTGCACAACTGTGACTAGATTAGTGATCTGTAAATTCATCAAAAGAGAAATAATTTATAGATACAGGCTCTCAGAAAAAATTATCTTAGATAATGTAAAGAACTTAAATAGTAAGATGATGTAAAAAGTATGTGTTCAGTTCAAGATCAAACATTATAATTCAATTTCATATCATCCAAAAATGAATGAGACAGTGGAAGCTGCAAATAAGAACATTAAAAGGATTGTGAAGAAGATGACTGAAACATATAAGGACTAGCACGAGAAATTACCTTTTGCCTTACATGCGTATCAAACTTCTATGTGCACTTCTACTAGGGTAACTCCATTTTTCTTAGTTTATGGGATGAAAGCTGTATTGCCAATAGAAGTAGAGATCCCATCCCTAATAGTACTAAAAGAAATGGGATTAGAAGAAACTAAATAGGTCAAGGAGCGATATGAACAATTAAACTTCATTGAAGAAAAAAGATTAGTGACACTCTGTCAGTGCCAATTGTATCAAAAAAGAATGATGAGAGCTTATGACAAGAAGGTCAAACCTTATCAATTTCGGGAAGAAAAATTGGTATTGAAAAAAATTCTTCCAAGTCAACATGATGATAGAAGAAAATAGATTTCAAATTGGGAATGATCATATGTGGTAAAAGAGTTTTTTTGGGAGGAGCCTTAATCTTGTCAAAAATGGATAAAGATGAACTTTTTAGTCCTATTAATCCTGATGCAGTGAAGAAGTACTTTGTTGCATTAAAAAAAAAAGTTCAAGCTAAAAACTCGAAAGAGCAGCTCGATTTAAAAAAACAAAGAGTTGAAAACCTTGAAAAATAGCATGAATTAAATGAAAGCAAACTTGGGTGAATAGAATATGGTATCATTTGGAAGGCATACCAGGGACAATGAAGTTCAAAAAGCTTTAAATTGTCGGAGCATCATATTTTGGTTAAGTCTTTGAAGGAGATCTAAGATTTGTTGTCATGGTTATCTAATCATTTGTTTTGGGGCATTGCTATCCCAAATAGCTGCTCTTGTACACTCTCTTTTTATTTATATACCATAATTTATAATTTATTGCTTACCCAAATAAATAAAAGTCATCTTATTGTTCTCTCTTAGTTCTATACATTGCTAATATATTTGTCTTTTCTCTTTATACCTTGCCATGAATGGAAGAAGTGCATAACTTGCATCCCACACTTTGAAATTGAGATAATGATTAATAATTGAATAAAGTCATAAGAAATGTGTGTTACTTTGAAGGATTAAAAGAGACAAGGACCGAAGATGAACTCCTTCAAAATAAGAGCAAATACCTTCCATAGCCTTCTTGGGGATAAAGATAAATATTTAGGCTAATAAAGGCTGGTTTCTTTGCCAAAGGTGTGCAGAAATGAGAATGCGAAAGCCTTAGTACTATAATTAATATTTTATTTGCATCCTAGATAGGACATACACTTACATCATTCATTTGATCTAGACTCAATCCATATAATTTCATTTTGACTCATGGTTTTCATCCTGATTGCTTGATCTTGGTTTAATCTAGATCATTTCTTATGATTCGTGATTTCATCTCGGTCATTTTCGACCTCGACTTGATCTTGGTTGCTTTATTTTGACTCGTGATTTCATCATGATCATTTGATCTTGGCTTAATCTAGATCATTTCTCATGATTCATGGTTTTATCTCGGTCATTTTTCATCTTGACTCAATCTTGGTCACTTCATTTTGACTCATGATTTTGTCTCAGTCACTTGATCTTGGCTTAATCCATATCATTTCTCATGATTCGTGATTTCGTTCCAGTTATTTTTTATCTCAACTTGATCTTGGTCACTTCATTTTGACTCGTGGTTTCATCCTGGTCACTTGATCTTGGTTCAATCTAAATCATTTCTCATGATTCATGATTTCATCTCGGTCATTTTTAACTTCGACTCGATCTTGATCGTTTCATTTTGACTTGTGGTTATAACCCGATCACTTGATCTTGGTTTAGTCTAAATCATCTTTCAGATTCATGGATCATTTTTTATTTGACTCGAATGAAATAGGAGTTTAGGTCTTTGCAGCATCCCGTCTAACAAAGATGTGTAAAAAGAGGTAGCTATAGATACCTATTCATGTCCGGACCAAATCGGACTGATTCTTTTTATATTTTTAGCACCATTATCAATGTCACTATTATTATTATATTATTATTATTATTATTTTCTTTATTTAGTATTTTTGTATATATTATAATGTAGTATTATTGATGCCATTATTATTATTGTTATTATTTTATTTTTGTTTTTATTTTTCCTGTTCTTTTTTTTTTCTTCTTTCTTTTTTTGCTTCAATCCACATGTGCACAAAAAAAAGATGGAATAGGAATCAAAATCCCTTGGTCAAAGTGTTGATACAATTGCTGAAATTTTGGACAAAAAATCATGCTGGACAAAATACAATCCCAGGATTCAAGCCTGGGATTGATTTTGTCTGTTTCCTAAAACTGATCCTAGGATTACCTATAAATTCAATCGACTTTACAAAGGAAAAGACACAAAAAAATTATTAGAGAAAAAAGTTTGGGAAATTTTGGGCAAAAGAGGTTTTGGGAGTTTGAGTCTGAGATTTTGGGTTCAATATGAAGTTATGGGTTTGATTTTAGATTTTTGGGTTAGAATTAGGGTTCAGGACAATTCTGAGAGTAATCAAGATAAAATTTGGGAGAAATCAGAAAAGATTTGAAGAAATTTGGGTTTTTTTAGAAATTTTTAGGTTTTTTTGGGTTTGGATGAATTTTTCAATAAGGGTTTGAATTTTTTTGGTGAAGTTTTCGGCGATCGATTAAATTTTTCGACCATATTCCAGCTAGTTTTCTAAAAACTAGTGGGTTTTCCAATTTTTGGTTGAATTTTTTGACGACATCCCTAGAAACTGGTGAGATTTTTAGTTTTCGGTTGAATTTGCTGATGGGTTCTTGAGAGATTTTTAGAGAGAAGGCAGAGAAAACTAGAGGTAGAGAGAGGGAGCAAAAATTGTTTAAGGAAAAATGTTGAAGATTACCTTTTATACTGACCCAGAACGACGTCGTTTTGGATACATAGGATCCGCGTGTTGACTCGCGCTCCAACCCGACCCAATCGTAGGTTTTTTCTTTTTCATTTTTTTTTTTTTGATTTTATTTTTAATCCATTTTTTATTACTTTTCTGGTTTTATTTTTTAAAAAAAATATTATTTCTATCATTTTTATTTTTGAAAGTTAAAAAAAGGAAAAAATTGATTCCAAATAAAAAAAAATCTTTTCAAATAAAGTTTTCAAAATATGTTTATGAAATCTTTTCAATAAAAATAAAAATATAAAAAAGAAAAAAAAAGAAATTTTTTCAAACAAAAAAAAATTCTTACAAAATAAATTTGTAGAATTCACCAAACTATTAAAAAATTTCATAAATTAATTTTCAAAAAACTAATAAATAATAAATAATAAAAAAATAGTTTTTATCTTTTAAACTATTGGAGAATTGCTTTAAATTAAATCCTACCAAACTATCGGGAGACTTTATTAAATAAAATACCTTAATAAATCCGACGACAGAGTCTCTTTAAAATGTGACACTAGTTTTTATGAATACTCTGAGATGAGAGAATTATCTTAAGTTGCTACCAAACTATTGGGACAATTTTAAAATTAATTTTTAATATTAAATTATTTGGTAAGTCATAAAAAAATGATCAAGGCTTGGATAATTTGAAATCAAATTGGGTACTATCTTTTAGTTAAGCGTTACGGGGGTGTTACAACTTTTTTCATGCATAACCAATTCTTGAACTTAATATTTGTTTTCACATATTAAAATATTTATCAGGTAATTAATCACACCTAAACAAAAAATATTAATGACGACTCTTTTAATATACATTTAACAGTAAATCCATGAATCTATATATTATAACATATAAAAAAATTGATCGAGCTGTGAAAGAGGAAAATGGAGAACAAGAATTCTTTCACTTCAAGGAGAAAACAATTTTATGATCAGAATAACAGCTTTCCCGCTAACGTGCATTATGATAATTATATTGTATTTCCCTTAAATAATATCAAACCAATTGGATAAATTGATGGGAACGATTAAAAGGGATGCCCAAAATTTTCACCATTCAATCTCCGGTCTGATTTAAAAGCATTGTTCTTAAGGACTGAACCAGATATTTGACCCCAATATTTTATCTTAAAATGAAATTCGCTTCCTTTATTTGATAATTAAGTTAGATAAAAGCACAGTACAATTAACAACAAAAGTGGACTGGAGAGGCCAGGGCCACACATTATGGCTAAGATTGGTTACACAAATGCACTTTATTTCATTTTTTTTGATCTGCTAATGTTCAATCCACAGGACCAGACATTTAATTATTTGCCAAGAAACCCAGCATCCACCACCAAGTCATGTCCGCTGAGAAGCTCGGAATCCTGGGATGCTAGAAACAATACAGCATCAGCTACATCCTTCTCTTTGAGAACCACCCCTTTCAACTTAGCTTCCGACTGAAAAATCTTCTCAGCTTCCATATCCGGCAGGGAACACACAAATGGGGTTGCCACCACATGTGGCGCCACGCTGTTTACCCTAACCCGTGAACTCCAAGCTGCTTGCTCGCTGACCTTACCAATCCCAACACCGCATGCTTTGACATGACGTAATCAGTATATTCATCGCCAACAATGATGGCAGCGACACAGCCGTGCAGACGAACTCCCTCTGACACGCCTCTCAACCATGGCACGAGCCGTGTGTTTAACACACGCAGCCATTCCACGGACATTGATGGCGAATACGTGGTCAGAAGCTTCAATGTCTAGATCAAGAACGGTTTAATTGGAGGTGCATTTCTTGGAACGAATTATCCCAGCGTTGCTAAACATGATGTCAAGCTGCCCATAATTTTGGACCGTCCATTCCACCATAGCTTTGACTTGCTATTCATCAGAAACTCCACAGTGAATGTAGCTGCACTTCTGGGAACCAATTAACGTGGCTACTTGCCGGCCCAGCTCATCTTGGATGTCAGCAATCACCTCAATACGGGCACCCTGATCAGCAAAAAGCCAGGCGGTGGCTTTGCCGATACCGCTTGCTCCGCCAGTGATGATGGCTACTTTGCTTTTAGCTTGTTATTAGACATTATGGGGATTAATCTTTGGTTTGCAACACAATGGCAAACAAAGAAGCGGTTAGCACTATCATATATAAAGGCAAAGAGCCCCAAAGATATTCCAATGACATTTTTCCTTTTTCTTTTTTAATAGAGAATAGTAACAAAATTGGCAAAAAGATATGGTAGCTAAGAACGTGACGTGAAAGATGCCAAACAATTAAAAAAAGAAGAAAGGGAAAGATCAGATTAAGACACTGTTGAATTTATGTTTTGGAAACAAAATGTTTTCAAGGTCGGAAAACATAGAAATTTATTATTTTTATATTATTTACATTAAAATTTTTAAATTTAAAATTATTAAAATTAAAATCTAACTTTTTATTAACAAATTAAATAAATTTTTATTAATTGACGGCTTCAGTTTTGAGTTCTCCGGACGGTAGAGTCATGACAATATTATCTGATATTATTTCAATAACGTGTGGATATCACTTTTTGTAGAATTAAATATGTCAATATTTGATCAGATGCTCAATTTTAAGAAAAAGCAGATGCCAAAATATAGTTACTCAAACTCTCTTAGTTACTCTTTCACCACAATACATATAAAAGCTAAAGATAACATTCTCCTAGACATGTGTAGACACCCAATTGGGTCCTGGCCCAGATCAATTGGGCCTGGCCCAAATGGGTAAGTCCAATGTAATTTTTATTTTGTATTATTTGTTTTTTTTTCTTTTGTATTTTATGTATTTTATTATTTATTATTATTATATGTATATTTTTACTTATTTATTTTTTTCTGTTAATATTTATATGTATTTTATTTATATAGTTTTATATTTATTATATATTATTTATTATTTTTTTAATTTTTTTTTCTTGTAATATTTTTTTGATTTATCTTATTGTATTATCTGTTAATAATTTTTTTTCTCTCTTGTTCCGTTTATCTGATTTTTTGTGTATCTGATATTATTATTATTTTTTTTATTTATCCTATCTTTTCTAATTATTTATTTTTATTTGATTTTGGAAGGCTGGGATTGAAAGTTGAAGAATCCCACTGTGAAGGGGAATTCAATCAAGAGAGTCCAGATTGGATTCAAAGATTGAATTCCTGTCCAATGAGGATTTGAGATTGATCAGGAACTCCTGATCAATCCCTATAAAAGGGACCTCTTGGAACAGATGCTGAACAGAGAAAACAGTAAGCAAAAGCTACTGATTGAGAGAATAGAGGCGTATAGAGAGCTAAGAAAAGGTTTAGGAGTGTTCTGGGAGTGAGAAGAAATTTTTTGAAGCTTTTTGGCGATTTTTTTTTTGGAAATTTTTGGAAATTCCAGATTCCGGTGAATTTTTCGACGAAGTTTGAATTTTTCGGCCAAAATTCCGGCTAAACTTGAAGTTTTCGACGACCTGTCTAGTTTCCGATGAAGAATCCTAGAAACCGGTGATCTTTCGGTGAACTTTCGATGAACTTCCAGTTAAATTTTTCAGATTTCGGTGACATTTTCCAAAATCTGACGAATATTCCACCGGATTTCTTCAGCTTTTAGAGAGAAGGGAGAGAAAAAGGGAAGAAGAGAGAGAGAGGGGAGAAAATTTCTGGCGAAAAACGAAGGGAACTGCCTTTTATACCCTCCAAAAATGACGTCGTTTTGGCTTTAAGTTACTCAGAGGATCCGTGCGTTTTACCGTGACCCGACCCGACCCGAGTGTCGACCCGCTTCTTGACCCGCGCGTGCCTGTTCCCCTCCAAGCTGAGCCAAGCCGAGTCAAGCTCCAAGTTGCCCTCCCTCAACCGTTTTCTCTTCCTTGAGCCGAGCCGAGCCGAGCCGCGGTCCGAGCCGCTCTAGGTTTTTTTTTTTATTTTCATTTATTTGTTTATTTTTTATTTATTAGATTAGGTTTATTTAATATTCTTTTTATCTTTATTTTATTTTTATTTTTGTTTTATTTTTGTTTTATTTTTTATTTTTATTTATTTTTTTATTATTCTATTTTCTTTAAATAAAAATCAAAATTTCCAAAAAAAATATTTTTAGGTAAAAGTTGAAATTATCAATTTTCTTTAAAAATAAATTTCAAAAAGGGTTTTTAAGGAAAAGTTGAAAGTATCAATTTTCCTTTAAAATCAAAATTTCTAAAAAAAAAATTTTAGGGAAAAGTTGAAAGTATCAATTTTCCTTAAAAATAAATTTCCAAAAAATATTTTCAGGAAAAAGTTAAAAGTATCAATTTTTTCTGCACAAAAACAATCATTCTTTTCTTCCTTTTTATTTTATTTTTTTAATGTTAAATAATCCGACGACGGAGCCTCTGCAAGTGAAACAATAGTTCTTCTTGCATACTCTTGAGGTGAGGAAATTTTCTCAATTTTTTGCTAAAAGTATTAGAGTCAATTGAGAATAATTTCCAACAATTAATTACTTGATAAAATTTTAAGGCTTTTTGGATAACACAAAATTATGCTGGTACCATCTTTTGATGGGCGTTGTGAGGGTGCTATAACCTTCTTTACATGTAACCGAAATCCCGAACCCTGTTCTGGTTAGCAGACCCGAACCTATTCTTTTAGGGACCCTTAAGCTTAGGTGTTCCCTGAAAGGACAGATTCTTTATGTGGCCAATCGCACCTAGATAAAAAAGATTGGTGGCGACTCCCTTAAGTCAATGTCTAGCGATAAATCTCCGGATCTAGACGTTATGACAGCTTGGCGACTCCACTGGAGACTTTGAGAGTTAGGCCAGCAAATAATTTGTGTTATCCAAAAGCGTAATAAAATTGAACCTTTTTGTATATATGTGTTGTTATTCATTCATGTTTATTTACCTTGTTAATTATGTCATTCATATGCATGTGCATAACATGAGCTCTATACCCGAGCTCCGACCCTCTAGGAGGGAGTAAAGTACCTATTGCTTTCGTGAGGTCTAATGCCTCCGCAGTGGCTAGCGAAATACTCCCACTCAAATTGAACCTTTTCCACTTGTAGCCTGTAATGGGTGAGGATTAGGGTGCCTTACTAGTCCGTGATGGACAAGGATGTAAGGAATAATTTGAGGACCTTTAGACTTTGATCCTAAAATCGCATATAGTGAACCTTAAGAGTGCCTAAACCTAGGATAGAGCCCTTTCTACCTAATGATAGATATACCTTGAAATTAAGACACAAAAAGGGTGTTTATCTAATCATTTTGGTTGTTTAACTTTGTGTATCATTTTCATTATCATATGTAACATTATACATCAGCATCACTTTCATTTCATTCATGGAACTAACTATGTTGTTTGTCTGATTGTATGCATCTATATTATTTTTATGATCATGTTTTAACACAATCATTTACATCCATTTCATACTAGATTTCATTTAGGAAAATGTACATTTCATTAGTGCATCAAAGCATCAGACATAAAGCATAGCATAACATTTCTAATCATAAGATATGGTGCTAAAGGTTCAAGGATAGCTCCATCTAGTGAGAACCCGTCCATCGATACAACACAAGATCCAAAGCAAGACAAATGGAGCAAAAAAATTCTCATAGATTTGAAAAAATAGAAAAAGCACAGGAAAAGATTGAAAGTGGGCTGAGCAAAATTCTAGAGGCTCTTAATAACATGAATAAAGGAAAAGGAGTTGAAAAAGATACAAGCCAACAAGTTCCCCCGTTGCAGAAAGTGGCTGACCCTTTATATCCTCCAGGTTTTGGCCCACCTCAAGTCCAGTCTACTCAAGAGGTCCCACCACAACACTTCGCATATCCAACATATCCTGGAATGCCATCAACTTTTAACCCAGGGTAGTATAACAGCTATGTAAATCCTATCTTCAATGAAAAAACCACAGAACCAATTCCTGACCTAGATGATTTAAAAGAGAAGGAGAAAGAAAAGATAAGAGTGGAAGTTCAGAAAAGCTCCAAGATTAGTATGCTAGAGCAAAGGCTACAGGCTTTGGAAGGATTTAGCTTTTATGGGTCAATTGATGCTGCTGGACTCTGCCTAGTTCCTGATGTGGTTATCCCCCATAAGTTTAAAGTACCGAAATTTAAAAAATATGACGGTACAAAGTGCCCCAAAACTCACATCACAATGTATTGCCGAAAAATGGCAGCTCATGCCCATGATGAAAAGCTCTTAATGCATGTCTTTCAGGATAGCCTTACAGGTTCAGCTGCCCGGTGGTATGTTCAGTTGGATAGGACTCACATTCGGTCTTGGAGCGATATGGCTCATGACTTCATCAGTCATTATCGACACACTATCGATTTAGCTCCTGATCATTTATCTTTACAGAATCTAGAGAAAAAGGTAAATGAGTCTTTTAAAGAATACGCCCAGAGATAGAGAGATATAGCTTCACAGGTACAACCTCCACTGACGGAGAAAGAGACCACAGTGCTATTTGTTAGCACTTTAAAACCTCTTTATTATGAAAAGATGATAGGGAATGCAACAAAAAATTTTGCTGACATGGTAATCTCTGGAGAAATTATTGAAAGTGCCATAAAAAATGGCAAGTTGGAAGGAGGAGAAACCAAGAAGGCATCAAAAAAGAAAGAAGCTCAAGCTCAAGCTGTGAGCTTTAATAGACAACAATTCAGGGGTTATCAACCCTATCCACCCCAAGGTTACTCTCCATACTATCCTGCTGTGAATAATGCCTCATCTTACCCATACCAACTAGCTCCACAACCACCTTATTCATCCACATATCAATCAATTTTTAACCCTCAAGATCTTACATATAGCCTTAACATTCAAGCTCCTGCAAGAACCCAAATTCGCCCTACTAACCCAGCAAATGGTTCACGAGAACAACGAACTACTTGAGAAGAACCTGTATTCGATCCAATCCCTATGACTTATACAGAGTTATATCGAGAACTCTATAATAGCCATTTGATTGCCCCCAGCCATGTGGAGCCGCTTAAACCACCCTACCCAAAGTGGTATGATCCTACAGCCCACTACGACTATCACTATGGAATTACTGGCCATTCTACTGAAAATTACACTGTTTTAAAGTATAAGGTGCAATGGTTGATCAATGATGGAATGATAAGTTTTGATCAAGGAAAAGCAACAACATCTAATGTTAGCGCTCTGAGTGAAAGTCAAGAACAGAAAGGGTCCGGAGAGTCACAATGAATTGAGGGGCAAGATGTCAATAGAGATTCTTCACCTGATCATATAGGGGGACAATTTTAAAAAATGGAGATAAGGTTGGTTGAAGGTTTTTTTGTCATTTTAAGATTTTTTTTCAAATAATGTTAGATTTCTTTTTGCAATATGACTTCACTTGTTATCATTTTAATAAAGGAAAGTCAATGCATTTCATTACATTTTTCTCTTTTACTTGACCATTACTCCATATTCCGTTACCTTTCATAACTTTACATTCCCATTCTTAAATTTCAGATGATGAATATTTAGATAATGATAACAATAATTTTGAGATTTAATTTTGAGAACTCACCCATATTAATATGAGAAGATGATTTGAGCAAAAATAGGCTACTATCGGAGGTGAAATAGATATGTCTTGAAGATGTGTAATCTTTTATACAGATTCATGAGCTTTGTTCAATAGATGATGTTCAAGAAAGGTATTCACAATTGAAATGAAAAATGGCCATCTTTTTTTTACCAGTAGAAAAACCATTTATTGCTACCCCTTTAAGCCTATTATGATTTCTTTTTCGGAAGAACCCCAATCAAGGATCACCCTTTACACTGGGAGGCAATTTTTGAAAAAAATCACAAAAGGTCTCAAAAATAAAAAAAAAAAAAGAGAAAAGAAAAAGAAAAATAAATGCCACACATAACTTGGGGCAAAGTAATGAGAATCCTTTGTGTGAGGAAAGAAAAAGTAATGAAACGATGTGGGGCAAAATGCCAAGCTATATCAAATGATCCTTTGGTTTTAAACCTTTTTAATACATGTTTTGAGCCTATTATATCCATTTTTTTATGACCCTTCACCTTGGCCTACATTACAACCTTGAAAAGTCTATTTGGATCAAATGTGAATACTCAACTTGAATGATCATATGTTGAGCGGAGGTATACTCATGATGAAGCAATGGAATCATGCTACATTGCTCTAAAGTTAGATGTATGGAAGATATCAACAATGGATGAAAAACGAGCAAAAAGAAAAAAGATGATAAAAAAAAGAAAAAAAGAGAAGGAAAAAATGAAAAAAAGAGATTCAAATTGAAAACCTGAAAGGGTGATTTTGGTAGAAAAAAAGATCCAGGTCAAATGGCTCACATGAATGAAAGATCAAAGACATCTGAAGATCCCTCAAAGACTGGGGCAAAGTTTGCCAAGCTCAAGATGACTTCAACAGTAAATGGAATGAGTTTTTGAAAAAGAATCCTAGATTAATGTTGAGAATTGTTTGAATATTCATCATTTGGACATACCATCCATCCTAATGACATGTATCCAATTTATTTCCTTTCCCATTTGCTGTGTACCAAAATAGATCTTCATTGATTATCTTTACCATAATCCACCTTGTGTTCTCTTATTGTTTCACCCCTACAATGAATTGAGAAAATGGTTGATTGCATTATATTTATCAAGAATTAAAATGATAATGAATGAATGAATATGTGCTTAAAAGAGTTTTGCATTCATTTGAAAAAAAATCTAAGATGATGGTAGTAACAAAATGAAGAAATGGTAGAAACCTAAAATAGATTATTTGAAAAGATATATGATGTGATCAAATGAAGAATATAATGGGAGAAATCTTGAAAAGTGGTATAACCAAGTGATGAGTACAAGGATGAATTGGTCGATATGACTTACAAGTTATGATTGAATGATGAGAACAATCAGTGGACAAAGTTTGTTTTGGAATGGTTAATGTTGAGACACCTATGAGTAATGACCCAGTGATGGTGGATGAAACTTGTTTTGAAATTTGTTAGTGCTGAGAAATTCATTGAATGATGGTCAAATGATGATCGATTGATGAAGCTTATTCCAAAGTATGGAGAAACAGAACAAGGAAGAATGTGAGTGGAAAAGACAATTGAGAGCTACACTGGTTCAATCTTAGAAGAGCAGTGTAATTGGATCTCTGAAGAATCAAAGGGCTTGATGCCTAAGAAAAGAGCTTGAGAAATTTGAGTACCATACATTGAACAGGAATTAATTGACCAACGTTTGCATAGCATGCATTGAAATTCATACACATTGCATAGCATACACTACTTTCAGGAAAGTATAGTGTATAAATTCAAGAAGCAAGGGTGTTCCAACATCCCACATAGAGAAGACAGATATGAAGATATTTTGTAAAATTGAAAAAGAAAAAGCTTGTCAGGTAAGTCCCTAATCCTTGAAATAGGATGTCTTCTGGTATCAAGGTTGATTTATAAGACATTTGGGCATAATCCCCTGAAATTCCTTCAAACACAACTTTAAACTCCTTTGGACATGATTGTCAAGGAGCAATTTATTTTTCAAAGTTGTGGTGCCTCTGTTTAGAGGAGCAATTTACTTTTCAAAAGTCGTGGTGCCTCTGTTTAGAGGAGCAATTTACTTTCCAAAAGTCGTGGTGCCTCTGTTTAGAGGAGCAATTTACTTTTCAAAAGTCGTTGAGCCTCTGTTTAGAGGAGCTTTGGTAAAAAAAAAAAAAAAAAAAAAACAAAAAACAAAAAACAAAAAAAAAACACAAAAAACAAAAAAACAAAAATGACAATGTTGATTTGAGTCTTGATTGGGTGTCTACGTCTTTGTGCAATTTCTGTTTCACAGAAAATGTGCAAAGAGGGGCAGCTGTAGACACCCAATTGGGTCCTGGCCCAGATCAATTGGGCCTGGCCCAAATGGGTAAGCCCAATGTAATTTTTACTTTGTATTATTTCTTTTTTTTCTTTTTTTCTTTTCTTTTCTTTTGTATTTTATGTATTTTATTATTTATTATTATTATATGTATAATTTTTACTTATTTATTTATTTATTTATTTTTTGTTAATATTTATATGTATTTTATTTATATATTTTTATATTTATTATATATTATTTATTTTTTTATTATTTTTTTTCTTGTAATATTTTTTTGTTTTATCTTATTGTATTATCTGTTAATAATTTTTTTTTCTCTCTTGTTCCGTTTATTTGAGTTTTTTGTATATTTGATATTATTTTTTTTTTTTATTTATCCTATCTTTTCTAATTATCTATTTTTTTATTTGATTTTGGAGGGCTGGGATTGAAAGTTAAAGAATCCCACTGTGAAGGGGAATTCAATCAAGAGAGTCTAGATTGGATTCGAAGATTGAATCCTCGTCCAAGGAGGAATTGAGATTGATCAGGAACTCCTGATCAATCCCTATAAAAGGGACCTCTTGGAACAGATGCTGAACAAAGAAAACAGTAAGCAAAAGCTACTGATTGAGAGAATAGGGACGTATAGAGAGCTAAGAAAAGATTTAGGAGTGTTCTAGGAGTGAGAAGAAATTTTTTGAAGCTTTTTGGCGATTTTTTTTCTAGGAATTTCTGGAAATTCCAGATTCCGGTGAATTTTCCGACGAAGTTTGAATTTTTCGACCAAAATTCTGGCCAAACTTGAAGTTTTCGGCGACCTGCCCAGTTTTCGACGAAGAATCCCAGAAACCGGTGATCTTTCGGCCAACTTTCGATTAAATTTTCTAGATTTCGGTGACATTTTCCAGAATCCGGTGAACATTCCATCAAAGTTCTTCAGCTTTTAGAGAGAATGGAGAGAAAAAGGGAAGAAGAGAGAGAGAGGGGAGAAGGTTTCTGGCGAAAAATGAAGGGAACTGCCTTTTATACCCTCCCAAACGACGTCGTTTTGGCTTTAAGTGACCTAGAAGATCCGTGCATTTTGTCGTGACCCGACCCGACCCGAGCGTCGACCTGCTTCCTGACCTGCGCGTGCCTGCCCCCCTCTAAGCCAAGCCGAGTCGAGCCGAGCTCCAAGCCGCCCTCCCTTAGCCGTTTTCTCTTCCTTGAGCCGAGCCGCTCTAGGTTTTATTTATTTTGAATTGTTTTTTTATTTTCATTTATTTGTTTATTTGTTTATTTATTAGATTAGGTTTATTTAATATTCTTTTTATCTTTATTTTATTTTTATTTTTGTTTTACTTTTTTTATTTTTTATTTTTATTTATTTTTTTATTATTCTATTTTCTTTAAATAAAAATCAAAATTTCCAAAAAAAATATTTTTAGGGAAAAGTTGAAAGTATCAATTTTTCTTAAAAATAAATTTCAAAAAGGGTTTTTGAGAAAAAGTTGAAAGTATCAATTTTTCTTAAAAATAAATTTCCAAAAAATATTTTTGAGGAAAAGTTGAAAGTATCAATTTTCCTTAAAAATAAATTTCCAAAAAATATTTTTGGGGAAAAGTTGAAAGTATCAATTTTTCCTGCACAAAAACAATCATTCTTTTCTTCTTTTTTATTTTATTTTTTTTAATGTTAAATAATCCGACGACGGAGCCTCTGCAAGTGAAACAATAGTTCTTTTTGCATACTCTTGAGGTGAGAAAATTTTCTCAATTTTTTGCTAAAAGTATTAGAGTCAATTGAGAATAATTTTCAACAATTAATTAATTGGTAAAATTTTAAGGCTTTTTGGATAATACAAAATTATTCTGGTACCATCTTTTGATGGGCGTTGTGAGGGTGCTATAACTTTCTCACATGTAACCAAACTCCCGAACCCTGTTCTGGTTAGTAGACCCGAACCTATTCTTTTAGGGACCCTTAAGCTTAGGTGTTACCTAAAAGGACAGATTCTTTAGGTGGCCAATCGCACCTAGATAAAAAAGATTGGTGGCGACTCCCTCAAGTCAATGTCTAGCGATAGATCCCTGGATCTAGACGTTATGACAACATGCTTACCAAACCTCCTTCAAAACCTCATTCGAAATCTCTACAAATTATTTCAGTCATTTTCATGATGAACCTGACACCCTCTTCTTCATATGCTTCTCTTTTTACCAATCCTCTTTTTCCTCATTCTCAAAAACCCCACCTTGATGATGAGTTTGATTTACTTGATGAATTTTTTAAGCTATCAGTAGAAAGTCTTCCTCTAAAGTTACCAAGACTTCTCATCACTTAACCTTTGACCAAAAAACCCCACATCTCCTACTCAAATACCAATCCAAAATACTCAGAAAGTTTGGAGACACCTCCATTCAATCTCTTGATATTGGCAACCCTTCACTACGATATGGCATACAGAGTTCAAAATTATGCCATTAACTTACCTTTTTCTCATTCCAGTGATGTATGGTTTGGGTTGCACTAGTGTCAAAGAAAGCTGTGACTGTAATGGAAGGAGAATGTTTTGTGAGTGAAGATCTGAATTGGAGTTAAAGGTAAGTTTAGAGGTTGGGGGGTTTGAATTTTTTAGAGTTCTTAAATTGACATGTACTCATAGCATTGATCATCTGTGAATTCATCTAAGTAATATGAGTCTAAAGTGTCATTATCATCAAATTGTTTGATCATAAATAATGATATTTCATTCTGCTCATCATTAAGGGAAAATATTGATTCAAGGTCATCATTAGAGAGATTAATACCAGAGATATTACCCCTCTTCCTCCTTACCAACCATACAATCCTCTAACCTCACCCCCAAAATCTTTATTCACACCTTTTTAGTATAAACCTCCCCCAACATCCATACCAATATCTTCACAACCAAAACAATACTTCACTCCTATCTCAGACCAACTAGAACAACCTCCTTTTGGCACAACTGAAAAATGGATTCACAGATTTTGAAAAAATCAACCAGTTGATCTAAAACCAAAAAAAGTTGTAGAATAATCACTTTTTCAACCTCCAAAACCAAAACCAAGTTCAAGTTCTACATCTCAAAACCATCCACCTCAATCAGACCGAAAACCTATACAACTCATGATCTTTTTTACACAAATCCTTCTAGAAATGATTCATCAGATGGCACAAGATAATCTCCCTCAAATTTCCCTTGAAGATATTTTTTTTCTACTTTTAAGATTGAATCTCAAATGGAAACCATTGAATCAGATGATACTGATGATTTAGAAGAATCGGCACTACCTCAGATCTTCATGACAGAACCAATAGTTAAAGTTCCAAATGATAATCCAAAAGTCTACAATTTTGATGCAATAGACACTAAACAACATCCTCCTCCATAACAATCACAAGTTCCTCTTTTAACATCAAAGTTTTCAATCTTTATCATTGATGATATTCCTCCTTCAAAATGGCCCTCAAGGTTCCAAGAATTCTTAGCATGGGGATTAGT
Organism: Durio zibethinus; assembly: GCF_002303985.1. Next base: position 19,918,214 of record NW_019167838.1, on the reverse strand, counting down.
TGAACTAAATTCCAATCCCAATGTTACGATGAACACAGTCTTGATCAAATTTATTTCCAAACTAGTTGAAACTTTGAAAAACTTTTGGGACAACATTGGCGAATAAAGACAACTCTAATTTTTTCAATGCCTAACCATCACAGAAGCTATATCTCAATTTACAACAATCTTTTATGGTCAAGAAACTCACATATTGGAAAAGATCATAGAACAATTTTTCAAGCTCAAATGTTGCTTCCTTCATCCAAAAGATCTTAATAGACATTATCAATAATTCTTTCAGTATTTTTACATACTTGGTGGATTTGATGATGTCAACCTAAAGCAAGCTTTTCTCAACTCTGTTCCAGAAAAACTTGCACAATAAATAAAGACAGTTGAATCTTCGATCTTTTAATGTTAGAACCATAAACTTTGAGATATTTACAAGATGATATTGAAAGCCATTGACAATATTTACAAATAGCATAGATATATAAAAAACTTGGTGAATAACTTTAAAAAGTTAAAAACGTCATGCTCATACTCTTTCTCTGAACTCCAGATCAAATGTTTTTCCAAGGACTCCATATGTCTTTACAATCACAAGAAAAAGAAGCACTTCAAAAAATTTAAACTTCTCAGAAACTCACATTTCTCCAGATTTAAAAAAATTTTTAGATGACTAGTAAAGCCCTAAAGATTCACAAAATTCAAGTTTGCAAGAAAGAAAAGAGACCCGAAGATAAAAATTTTAAAATGTTTTCTCTAATAGTCTTGGTAAAGGGTGTCATGTATGCAAGTGTTAAGTGGAGTGAAGATGTTGTAATTGAAGGCTACTTGTTATTGTTGTTATTTTTGACGAAGTCGATTCTAAAGATCTGTAAGTTAAATATTTAAGCTCTTCATTTCTTTCTCTCTTTCAGTGAAAGTATAAGTGAATCCAGTGTTGGTTTCAGCCATATATCTGAGCTCTTAATTAAGGGTTATTATCCTTGATTGAATTTTAAGAATAATGTTTTAAAGATTGACAAAGCTATGATCAAAGTGATGATTGACTTGGTCTAACTTGTGTTAAATTCTATACAAGTATGTGTTCTATTGGAGAGAATTTTCAATCTGTCAATTCAAAACTGCTTCAACATGAAAAATATTTTTTTGGTTCTCCTATTCATTTCTGTTAGTGCGGTTTGGGATCTTTGGAATGTGTTTATATTGCTCTTTATGAAATTCTTGAAAAAGAGAAAAATCTAAGTCAAGGTAGCTTGGTTGCATCATAGATATTTGAGGCAAAGGTTAAGTGAAATCTAGTTTTTATGTGTCTTAGTTTTTATAGGTTTGAAGAAGATGTTTTTCTTTTTTAGGATAGATGACATAATAGTTAAACTTTTCTGAAGGTTTACTAAAGAGATCAACTTCAGGGTTTTCATTTTCATATCTTTCTTTGAGCTTTCGCTAGGAAGACCTTTTTTTTTTTTGCTTATTTAGAATATCATCATCATCATCCAAGAAGCTTTTGTATAAATCTTTTTGACATTCTGCATATCTTCAATCAATGTCCCAATAACAATGTCATTGTGGTATCTGTATGCATATATAGGATTTTTATTAGACTAGAAGTGAGTAATTGAAACATGTAGTAGATTAGCATGACATCTTTATGTCACGAATTGTGTTAAAAAAATTGTTAAAAGAGGAACATCTTTTCTTTTGCTATGATCAAACTTAATTATTATAGTGTCATCCTAATTTATCTTTTAGGTTGGATCAAAATGTTGAATTGGTTCATTTTACTTCCAAATCTTTTGATAACTTGTCATCCATGACTTTGGGAGAAGTGTGATAAGTTCTTCATTTGAGATCTACTTTAGAATGTGAACATGTCTAGGAGTCTTATCTGCTACTTTCATTTTTAAAAAGACAATATCACCGAAATAAGAAAGAGGCAAGTTAATGGCATAATCTTAAACCCTACATGCCATCTGGTAGTGAAAGGTTACTTGGAGTTCTTTCATCTCAGTTCTTACAATCTGGACTTAAACTTTT